>VYZT01008857.1:16758-126636 GCA_013400735.1 Pomatostomus ruficeps
CAGCGCCGCGGCCGCCTGCGCCGGCCCACGCGGGTCCGCGCTGCGCCGCAGCCGGGCGGGGACAAAACGAGGCAGCCCCTTCCCCGCGCCTCGCCCCCGCCGGAGAAGAGGCCGGGGATTACACGGGCGGCGGCGATCCAGCCGGGTGCCTTCGTTCCCGCACCGAGCCGTACGGAGGCTGCGGCGATAATCGCCACCCAGCTGGTGAGGCTGGGCTCCTTTTGTGAGGTGTCCCCTAAGGGCTGCTGTCTGCTCTCGGCATCCCCAGCCTCACACTTGGTGTCCAGATTTTTCTCCTTCTGGGTCTTGTCAGGGCTTGCTTGGCCTCCGGATGATTCCAAGCAGTAAGTGGCTACTTGCCCAAACCATTGAGCCATTTTTTGCTGGAACAATTGTAGATACTGGTGATGTGAGTGGTATCGCTAAAAGCCCAAATCAGGTTCATAAGCTGCTGAAAGCACCCACAAGGTACCGGGTTCTTTCTCCTTTCAAAGTTTATTTTGGTCAGAAGCAAAAGGCAGCAAACAGGAGGGCCAAGCAGGGAGAGGAGGCAGAAAGACTCTTGCTAGCATGGATGTTAAATTTGGTATCTGTGGTGGCGTTTGAGATATCTGCTGTGATAATCTCCCACACAAAGCTTTGGTAAGATTGGCTACATAGTAAAGGAGGAAACTTTCAAATCATTAGCAGGAGATGCTTGTTTTTTTACATAGTCTGGTTTAGCAAGATGTTTATTTTGGTGAATGATTTGTGGAGGTATTGGGGACCTAGTAGCACATTGCGTCAAAAAGATACTCTAAAAAAATGTACAGAGGCCAGAACTGTATGCATTTGTCAAGCTTTGGGGGTGATCCTATGCTGTCTTCTGTTTAATTTCATCTTAAGTACAACATTTCTAAAAATATTTTTTCACCCATTCAGCACACAGAGTTCACAATATATTTATCACAAAATAAGACATTGTAGTATTCTGCATCTGTGTTTTAGGACGTTCCCATCAAGATGTGCCTTTACACAGGAGTTTCCACTGAATTGTCTACCCTGATGACAGATCATATTTTCATTATAGTATCATGGAAATCAGGGATGGAAATACAGAATAGATCATCTCCTGGCAGGAGGATATAGGGTGAACAAGATAAATCCACAAACACTAACCTCAGAGGTTGTACCTAGCCAAACTAAGTCTAACTAATCTCTTTGGGATTTTATTCCATCCTCTCTATTAGATGTTGCCAGAGGAGAGCTTTCCATTCAGTCACTTCTAGCACTTTTTTTAAAAATTTTCTTCCCACTACATACAAGATGAGGACCATCTCAAAGCATTGCCTTTTCCATAGTTAAAACCTTTGACACAGAGAGTCATTAAGGTTGGAAAAGATCTCCAAGATCATCAAGTCCAACCTTTGACCAAATACCACCGTGCTCACTAGACCATGTCACATAGTGCCATATGTATACATGTACAACAGGAAAGAAGAAGGAAGAAATAAAGGGAAGGCAGTACCAGCTTCCATGTTCTATACCAAGGCTGGCTTCCTACATTCAGAGTCTAGAAGAGATTCTGCACTTCAAATCATTTTGGGATAGTCTTAGAGGGAAAGGAAAGAAGGGGAGAGGATGGCATGTTGCTGGTTGACTGGATAAGGCCCAAAGTAGAAAAGCAAATACTTCAGGGATGGGGATAGTACCACTTTGAAATAATTTACCCTTGTTTGGGGTTTCTTAGTGTATCACCATTACTTATCCTTTTTATTTTTTTTAGTAGATATAAGAATTCTGGTAATAATCTTTCCCACCTCCAGAGGAATGCTGCCTTCCTTCCCTTCCTGTCACTGTGATTAGCTATCACACAGGAAGGCCTCAAGGAAAAATGCCCAATAATGTACATGAGAGCTCTGCTATTAGTTCATTTTTAATACCCTGAGAAACAACTAATTTCTATGCTATTACACCCACTTCCAGTGACTGCAGTAACTTCATTTGGATAAAATTACATGAACTGGTTCTTGTGGTGGGCTTACATCTCCAAGCTTAAGTAAGTGGCATTCAGTATACAAAGCCCAAAGTCATGCCACTAGATGAGAAGAAGGTCCTGATCTAAAACCTTTGAAGGCAAATAGGAATCTTTACATCACATTCGGTCATCCCTTTCTTTGAGTTTGTAGAATTCAGCCATGGGACCTGGAGTTAAGTCACACAGTTGTACACAGAGACACACTAGAAGTGTTTTCAGGTTTATTGATTCAGACTTGGGTGTTTGCCTCACATGAGTCAATAACTGAAATCATCAGGCAAAAGGGCCTCAATAAATATAGCTCAGTTTGCAAACGCTCTACTTTTTGCTTTATTTTTTAAAGCTTTACTAGCTCAGTCTGTCAGTCGTGTTCACAAAGGACCATTCATGGTGGTTTTCAGTGACTAGTCAATCCAAACGCAGCATATTTTAAAGGTATATAAAATGTAAAGTTCAGAGGAGATAGAAACGGCAATTGGTCAAGACAAACACATCTCTGTACAATACACACTGTAAAGTCTCAGCAAATAACCAAACCCAATGGTCATAAAGACCAAGAGAGCTCTTATATCAGAAGTTTCTCTTACTTTTCTTCTCATGTGGCTCACTCAGTTCAGAACTGTTTGGCCCAGCAATACTTAACAAGTGCTTAACAAACAGCACAATGAGAAAGTCAGTTCTCTTTCATGCAGCCATACTATCACATTTCCCAAGCAGTTTGGAATGTTTTCTTTGTGTGTATTATAAGGCAACTTGTAACACAGTGTTTCAGATATTGAAGGGCATCTGTATCATTACAGCCTCTTTCTTGCAAAAGCCCTCTCCCCCCTCAAAGCTGGTTTTCAGTATGTGCCCCTGAACTGTAAATACACTCCTGCACTTCTTTGGCAGCATCCTTAGCATTTGTAGAACATTTGGTTTTGTCTTCAAAGTGATTTTCTAGCATGAGCTAATGTATCCTTAAAACACTTAGAGCAGTTGGTGTATTTTATTATCCTCATTTTATAAGTTGGGAAACAGCAGCAGAGAGGTGAAGAGCCTGTTCTATCATCTTTATTCACATTTGATTGGTACTTTAATCCCTGGATAGTTCCACTGTTTTCAGTGGGACTTCTTGCACAGTAAGATACTATTTGATAGGACTGAAAATCAGTGTCTTTCACTAAGTGATTTGAGCAAAGCCACGGAGGGAGTGTTAGTGAAGGTTTAGTACTGAAATCTCCTTCTCAAATAAACTCTTTTGTTTCATCCACTTTCCCAATTTAGAAACAAAACCCAGAACTTATCGCCATATCTGTCATTTTTCCACTGCCCAAGCTAATTTGCAGTAGTAATGATGATCAAGTAGCCCCACGGTACTGACATTATATACAGTACAAGTTAACACATAACACAAAGAAAACTCACAGGACTGACTCAGTTCCCTATGTTGTATGCTATGAAAATGACCACCTTTTTAATCTCCTAATTTAACTATTCAAAGGAGGGGGGAGGTGAAAGGCACATCTCATATGAAGAAGTTTCATATGAAATTCAGCACTAGGAAGAAGGTAGTACTAAGTCAGTTTCAAGATACAAAGCCACATCTCTGTTTGGGTTTTTTAATGCTGTTCTTTCAGCATGAAATGTGTACTCTAATTTCACAACATTTATCTTTGTATTTTCACAGGCAGATAAAGACCTGCAGGGCTGCACTGGGACCACTCTGCCTGGGAAGCTGTTGTACCAGTGGGTACCAAGGTGATTTACCGGCTCTGCCTCCCCACTTCCTCTGGCCAGCATGTTTTGCAGCAAAGAGCCTGTCTTGATGCATCTTGTACTCAAATGTTTCAATCAGTGAGGTCTCAAATTCATCTGGGTAAAAACCCATGTTCGATTACATATAACTTCTACAGGAATAAGCAGAAGCAGCTGAAAATCAGATTATCCTTGGTTTTCCGTTAAAAAAAATCCGAACCAAACTTCAAGATGGCAGGGAGGCACAATATTTTAGTCTAAATAAGTAGTTCCATTATTGGAAAATCACACAATTTCCACTTCCTGTTCATTCAGCTTTCATTCTGCTTTTAGGCTACATCATCTCAACTACCCCAGTGGTTCACAAGAGTTATACTCTTAAACCCCCACCACAGTGTCCAAGCTACAGGTTTTTTGTTTCCTCATAATAGTCTGTGAAAGATGGAGGGAAAAAATCAATTCTAACTGCATGTTTCTGCAAGATAAGCTCCACTCTATATTTTCAATGATTTTTAACCCTTCCTAAGGAATTCAGAGTAAAGCCAAGTCCAGTGAGAAACATGCAACTCCTATTATGAATTCTATTCTATAGCAAGTCTTCTACCCTTATGGTTTTGTCTTTCAAAACATAATTGGCAGTATTTCCATCGGCATGTATTTGGTAGCAGAAAGAAAAAATAAAAACAAAATACTAAAAAAAAATCTGCAAATGTAGCATATTATCAAAATACACTGTAAATTTAAAGAAGGTACAACAAAATATTTATAGTCTTTAAGGGGCAATTCAGTGATCATACACAAACAATTTTTTCCTTTTTGATTCAACAGCACTAGTTTTTTCTACTATATAGCAGAATTAACTGCATCAACTCCCAGAAAGTAGAAAACTGGTATAAGTGAGAAAAGGAAGAATCTGGCTCCTGAGATTCAAACCTATCACTGGTGGCAGCTCTGCTAGTTGTGCTTTAAAACTATGTGTATATGGGAGAAGAGGGCAAGTTAGGCTGAGCCACCTGGTCTAATCTCTCAGCTGACTTGGCTTTGAGCAGGAGTTTGGACTGGACACTTCTGAGGCCCCTCCCCACCTGAACCTCTAATTCTGCTTTGTAAGTTCTTTTCACTTTCATCTGCACTAGATGCAGTCTGATTCAGACTTTTCTAAACACACTGAGGGTTTTGGGATGGTTTTTGTATTGGAGATTTTTTTTTTCAAATCAATACCTTGTGCCCTCACTCCTCTCTGCATGGCCATTCAAACACATTACATCTGTCTGAAAGAACTTCTACACTAGGTCATCCACTTCACTACCTGAAACTGTGCAAAAGTGAAAATGTAAGGCAGGAAGAGCAAAAACCACCACTACTCATAATCACAAGTCTAAACAGTGTTCCAGATAAAAACTCCATAAAAACCTTCAGCAATCCTCTTTCAGAGGAGGTTATTCTTTCACAAGTTTGGTAGAACACAGGGCAGAGAGCTTTCTGGGGAGAACACAGAGGAAGAAAGAAAGGATTCTCCTTTTCCAGCAGTGTTAATCTACATATTTGACCAAAAAAGCCCCCAAATTGCTCTGATGGTTTTGGGAGTACAATCAGATGACATGAGCTCATGCATGTTCCCATGCATGCCCTGCCTGCATGAGGAAAAGTAACATACTTCATGGTTTGACACTGGATAGGACATAGACACCAACAACCACCTTCTCAGTTTCCTGTCAGATTTTGACACTGTATTGGCTTCTGATTTTTCCAGTCAGGGCCTGTGCATCACTTTTTTTTTTTTTCTTTTTTTGGTTCCCATCAGAAATCCTGCTTGACAGAGGAGGTAAAATTTACTCCTATGGTCCTTTTCGTAAAAAGGTTGTAGCGAATAGAGAGCTGGAAGTTACCAGACTGATAAGCCCAATATGTGAAGTCCTTTCTAAGTAACGTTTGGGAACAGCACAGCATCAGTCATTAAAACAAGGAGGTATTTTCAGGGCTGCTTAACAGTCATTGGAAGACTAAAGGCAGGGAACCACAGCAAAGAAGTTTAGTGTTGCCACTTTTCACCTTTATGAAAACTCTTCTGGTACTGAAGACACATCATGGAATCATAGAATGTCCTGGACTGAATGCGACCTTATAGATCACCCAGTTCCAACCCCCCTGCTGTGGGCAGGGACACCTCTCACTAGACCAGGTTGTTCAGAGCTCCACCCAACTTGACCTTAAACCCTTCCAGGAACAGGGCATCTACAGCTTCTTTGAGCAACCTGTTCCACTGCCACCCCACCCTCACAGGAAAGATTGTTTTCCTAATATCTAATCTAAACCTACTCTTAATTTGAAGCCATTCTCCCTTGTCCTGTCAATACAAGCCCTTGTAAAAAGTCCCTCTCTGTCTTCCTTATAGGCTTCTTTCAGGTACTAGAAGGCCACAATTAGGTCACTCCAAAACTTTCCTCTTTCCAGGCTGAACAAATGCAGTTCTCTCAGCTATTCTTCATAGCAGAGATGGTCCATCCCTCTGATCATCTTGGTGACCTCTCTCTGGACTCAGTCAAACAGCTCCATGTCCTTCCTGTGCTGGGACTCCAGAGCTGGGTGCAGAGTTCCAGGTGGGGCCTCACCAGAGCAGAGCAGAGAAGAATGCCCTCCCTGGCCCTGCTACCCAAGCTATTTTGGATGCAGCCCAGGATACGCTTGGTTTTCTGAGCTGCAAGTGCACATTGCTGGGTCATGTCCAGCCTTTCATCCAGCATCCGCAAGTTCTTCTTGGCAGGGCTACTTTCAGTCTGTTCATTCCTCAACACAGGTGCCATACTTTGCCCTTGGTCTTGTTAAACTGCATAAGATTCCCATGAGCCCACTTGTCCACGTCTCTCTGGACAGCATCCCATCCTTCAGGTATGTCAATAGCACCAGTTGGCTTGGTGTCATCTGCAAACCTGCTGAGGTGAAAAGCCCAGTGACTATATTGTAGTTGCAGAGAAATGCCTGGGATTGGGATTTGAGTTCTCCTTTCTTAACTGAGAAAAAAGTCAGCTGCAAAGACAAGCAAACCCTAAGTGTCAGTATTATAAGCAGCACAATCATTGTTTCTTTTTGCATCTTAGAGAGATTGTATGAGAAAAACCTTGAAAAAAATCACAGGAAAGATTAATTTCTCATCCCTGAAGGCCACAATCTCCAAATTTCCTATAAGCTGCAAGAAACAAACTCACAGAGAAGGGATGAGCAGGTGGTTTTCATTAGCATGCTCAAACCTTTGCTTCCCTAGTTGTAACGCAATAACTCCCAGAAAATCCATACTTCCTAGCCACAGCCATCAGCCTTCACGGTTCAGATCCATGAAGGCTGATGCTGTGAGCCCACAGGACCAGGCAGGCACACACCGGGGCTGGGCGGGAGGGACACAGCCCCTACTACTCTTGATGCAGGAATGGGGAAGGGGGCGCAAAAAACAAACAAACAAACAAAACCCCAAAAACGCCGTTCACCGAGGTGGTAATGCCCCCACCCCGCAGCAGCGCTAGGCAGGGCAGGGAAACAGCGCCTCGCCCTCGGCTGCGAAAAACTGAGGATGGGGGGACAGGAGTGCGGCGCTCCCTCCCTGCCTCCCTCCCCCCATCCGCGGCGGCTGCTGCCGTCAGAGCTGCCTGCGTCAATGCTGCCTCAGCGACACGCACCGGGGCCCTGCGCTCCCGCTCCCCCATCCCCCTGCCGCTCCCGTGGAGGGCTTTTTTCCTTTTTAATTCTCTTTTTCTTTTTTTCTCAATGAGACGCCTTACTGCGAGTTATTTATTTATTTTTACGATCCCGCTCATGAAGCGGGTGCCGTTGGCACGTTTACGGTTCCTTTGTGCGAGGGGATTTCCATTCTCCCTCTCTCCCTCCCTCCCTCCCCTTCTTTTTTATTTAAAAAATTAATAATTTGAGAAATAATTACTATTTCATTTATTTCACGCACGTCCCGCGTCCCTCCAGACACGGGTCTCCTCAGGTGCCGACACCCACGCACGCCTTCCCCACCCCCCGATCTTCTTTCCCCTCTCTCTCCCTGTCACTGCAGCACAGAGGAGACTGGAACCAGGAGGCTGCACCAGCACACACTCAGCTTACTATATTATAACGGATTTCCCTCTCTTCCCAGAAAAGCAACCTTTTTTTTTTTTCTCTCCTGTTTAATAGCCCACTCGTTCAGCATTTGTGCATTATCCGCACACCCACTGTTATTTCTTCTCTTGCCACTGTCTTCACCACCTCCTCCATTAATCATCACGTCCTGGGCTCTAAAGAACAATAGTTTATAAAATGGTTGCTCTGTGCGTGTCCTCAGTTGCACACATAACCCCAGCCTCCTGTCTGTGTGCCTCTTCTGCACATCAAGGTCAGAGGGAAGGCTTCAGGGCACAGTTAAACCCAAAACTTATTTATTTACATTTTCTTCCCAACTGTCTCCTTCCACCCTGTTTCTTTTCCCCTGGAGAATTTAACGGCAAAGCTCCCCGGATTTCTGTGGGGTCAGGCCTTGCCCTACTTCAGAATGTATCTGTGCTTAGCTCAACGGAGAGGACAATATCCCGGTCCTATTAAAGTCAATGGCAATCAGTGAATTCAAGCGTCACCGGATTTGGCTGGCAGAGCATGCACAGCCACGCTCTGGCCAAACCCTGCCCCGTTTCAATTCAGCTTAACTGCAGCAGTGCCAAGCTGCTGTGAAGCTGGCTTGTGATGCTGGCGCAGCGCTGCCCTCTCATACAGGAATCCTTGGTGACGTTAAACAGCTGGAACAGATCCTGCACCTCCCTGCTGCTGCCATGCAAGGAGCCAGAAACTAGCTTCCACCTCCTGGCACCTCCCCAGCAGATAAAGGTCCTTCGAGGTCGAGATTGGCTGGATAAATTAGAGCAGCCTAAAGACTATATTAATTTATACTGCAAATGAACCTGGTGCTGTCCAAGTCCCAGTGGTACGAGGCACAGCCATTTCTGCATCCTCCCTGCTGCACTTACCCCCACTCCCCTCCAGCCCAGGGCTGGCTATATTAACAATTGTGTGATAGCAAATCC
Source organism: Pomatostomus ruficeps (assembly GCA_013400735.1). NCBI lineage: Eukaryota > Metazoa > Chordata > Aves > Passeriformes > Timaliidae > Pomatostomus > Pomatostomus ruficeps. Next base: position 25,567 of record VYZT01008857.1, read on the forward strand.
TTTTTTTCTGTCAATCTAAACCCCAAAAGTGTTAGACAGTTTGGTTCTGTAGCTCAAACTACTTTGAATAACCACTGTGCTTCTAAATACAAGAAAAACAAATTTTAAAAGTGTAAGCAATTAGACTACAAACTAAATTTCTGAAGAGTAAAAGGAATCTATCAACTGAATAACTTGAACAGCAAGAGCTTCACTGTGCCTTTGAAACTTATCATACTACACACACACAAGAAAAAATCCCAACGAAATCCAGTGTAATAAAAACAGTGCTGGATGGCAATAGGAATCCCCACAGCAACAGGAATGCACTTACACCTTTTAATACCTGGCTTATACATAAAACTGCATTTACATCACTTCTTTCAGCTGTATTTAACTTAATTGTGTCAGTGAGGATGTTCAAAAATATCCATTTAACAGATAGGCCACAAAGCTATGCAGGACAGAGGTTTTCAGGGTCTCAACCAAGCCCTGGCTTACCGTATGACATCTGCCCCAGTCACAGGACATTTGAGGAAAGGCAGGCATTTGGAAGGGCCCCCACAGACTCCCAGGGATGGTAAGCAGCCTGACTTTACCCACGGACATTTACATTCTACCACTGTGACTGCCCTTTCTTATAAGCTGGTTTTTTCTTTACTATTTTATTTCAGTGCAGCAAAACCAACCTTGGGGTGCATTTGTGCGTATTTTTCACATTATGAGCTTTGCAGATCTCAATATCCAAGTACATAAACGGAAGATGGGACAGATAGCATGCACTAGCACATGTTAATAAGGGTGACTTTACTGTTCATTTCCCACATGTAAAGGTGACCTTGTGAGAGCAAGGGTAGCCAGTGCTAGTGCACGCTGTATGACACTGATGGCAGAACGATGCCCACGGAGCAGGAAGGGGCCTGCTGTCTATGCAGAAACAGTCCCTCTTTCCTGTCAGCATGGCACAGGGGAGTGGTGCCTGCCTAATGGACAGGGTAGCTCCCTGCCTTTCACACAGAACGAGCCACTGCACACAATAGATCTGCCTTCAGAGAAGCGGGCTTGAAACCAGTCAGCCTTTGCTCTGCCTTGGGAGTTGCTCCAAGCCTTTGCCTGCAGTTTGCAATGCTAAATTGAGACCATTATCTTGCATTGAGCTATTTTCATCCTGAAGTGCTTTAAAGGCTTAGCAGATATACAGGCTATGGTGCTATATGCACAGGAATCACTACAGCTGCTAATGAAATGCAGCCACATATTCACCAGAGTCATGCGGTGCCTGGTCCCTGGGTATGATGGCTGCCAGATTTTGCTTTACCCAGCTGAGCTGAGTCTGGTTTTTCATTAGTGAAATAATTCATGCCATTTGAAAAGGACAACTGTCAGGATTTTACATACAGATAAGTAGGTATAGACAGTTACACTCAGCTCTGGAATTTGGAACACCACCACTGAGACAAGATCTCCTCTGGAGTCCTGCTTTGTTCTATCACTCATATTCAATATTAATTGTCAAAACAGTCCTCCTTCCACTTAGTGGTCCAGGGAGCTAAGCCTGAACATCTAGAGCCTTTCACCCATAGGGTAGTTATCCAAACGCCTCCCCAGGGCCAGACGTGAATAAAACACCATGCATGGTGTTTTGGTGATCTGTAGAAAATGAATTAATATCTGCACTGCAATTTCTTGTATGGGTTGTATGGGTAAAGCACTACAGCCACCTCCACGACCAGCTTTAGCTCACACGTGTCTGTTCTGTCTAGAAGAGGCAAGAAAATGGAATTACTGCATATTTACCATTATGTAAAATTAATTTTAAAATGCAAAAAAAGCACAGTGAAATATAAACTGTGTGCCTAAAATGAACACTATAGCATCCACTTAGTACTGTACATACACCTTTGTATAGATGGCACACACTGCATTAAATAAGCATGCTTTTCTGTCTCTAGCCAGGGTAGAGAGGGAATTGTGTGGTGAAAGACGTAATTTGTACATTAGGAAGTCTCTGTTGCCAGATCAGCAGCAGCAGCACTGACGTCTGTACTCTCTTGCTTTGTTCCTGCTGCTATAAATCAAAATGACTACAGTCCAAATGCCTCACTTGTTTAACTAAAAATGCACTGTTAGTCAGAAAAATCAACAGCAGGAGGGATCTAGATATCCTGCATGTATTTTAAAATGATTAAATAGAGATTTTTTTTAAAAAGGAAAAGAACAAAAATGATAAATTTATGGTTTCTACAACAACAAAAACTTTTAAAGGGTGGAATCCAACAGAGCTATAAAAATTTTGTGTCTACAGGCAGTGATGTCTTTACTAAATGAACTATCAAATTTGCCTTTCTTAATGTGCATTGGGATTTTAATTTTTTTTTTTTCCAAATTAATGCAACCTCTTTAGAAGCCTATTTTCCCCTGTGTCCACATATATTTTCATACTTGTGCAAACTACTTGAAGGAAATTTAAAAAGATAGATTAAACGGGTCACGTCTTACTTCCCTTTTTTAATATGCCTGTGTATTTAGAATAAATATAAACATATCTAGCTCAGGGTGACTCCCACTTTGGGGGAGAATTTTAGAAAGCAAAGTATCTCTTTTGCAGATAAAATGAGCTCCCAAGGCTTAAAATACAGTTTAGATCCCTTCCAAGTTCTAAAAGAGGACTCTATAGTTACATTAAAATGGTGGTGCTGGTGTCTGCTGCTGACCTGTTGCTGTGGGAGGGCAGGGGAACTCTCTTCCTAACGCCTGAAATCATTATAGAAAAAATGTAGCACAATTCCTTGACTAAAGGGAAAGGGAAGAGAAGAAATGAAGAAGGTAACTTTCCAATACCAACATCAGCTCAGTTGAGCTGTAAATCCCATGTACCAGGCAACATGGCCAGAAATAGGCTGAGCTGTAGTTCTGAAGAGGAAATAACAGGATCAGGGAACAGCAGGTGAACACATTGTCAACACCACACTGATGTTGCTGTCAGAACTACTGCTTTACCGTTCTTAAGACCACCAAATTTCTACAGCAAGGTGTTCAAAGGGTATCAGAGCAAGAAGTCTGAAGGTATTTGTTTCACAGAGGCTGTCTTGTTCAGACTTGGCTAATGAATTGGCAACCAGATGTTCATTTTAACATCTGATCCAAAATGCACTGAAGTCAATGGAAAGTCAATTAGAAGTTCCAGATTACTGGGAAAAAGTTACTGTAGAGACAATTTTTTAAAAAAGTGATACAGAATGTAGCTATTGGCCATTCAGCTTGTTGCTGACTGAAGGCAAAACTCTGGAAGGGCAAAAGAGCAGACAGAGTCACCAATTGTGTGTCACTGTAGTTGTCACGTGAATTGGTAGAGACAACAACAACAACTTGAAAATTACTGCATTTACCTCTTTCTCACTGCAGGCCAACTTAGCCAGCATTCCTTCTCATTTGCCATGTATTAAGAGCATGTACACATGGTTACTATAGGTCAACTACTGCAATATTTTAGGATGTAAAATAGAGGATAATAAGGTGATCCTTGCTAGTGACCATCACTTTTTAAAAACAGATCAAGAGGCCACACAAACAACACTTGAATTTTTTGCTTTGTTTCATTTCAGTTTATAAATGTTAATGTTGAAAGAGAACAATCTTGAGGTAACAGGCTTCTGTAAGTCTTTTAGATTCTCTTCCATTAACACTGATTTTAAAAGCTGAAAACAATATGCAGTATAAGACATATTAAAGAGTCAGACTGGGATGCAGTGTCTGAAAAAGCATACCTAAACAAAGCCTTCTGAGTTTTAGAAAAAGTAATTAGCCTTTTCAATCACTTCCCTGGACACAGTTTGCTCCATCTGGAATCTTCAACTCAAGACTAATTGGATATCTTTCTAGATATTGTAATCTTGCTGCAGAGGTTTGCAGCAGAGATTCTCTCAGCTCCACTATTCAGTAAGACAGACAGTTATCCTAATGGTCCTTCTAACTCTGAACACATGGCACCTCAGTAGCTTGTGAACAGTGAGCACAGGTTAGTCTATTCTTTTACCTCTGAAGTAAGGTATCCTTTGAGAAAAGTTCAGTTTCTCCTCTTGTGTACATTTGCATCTGCATGATTTGCACACAGATCTTAGAAATAATTCTAAAAAATCATGCATTGTCTTTGTATCATGAGGAGGCTGTAAATTGGTGAACAAGAGTTCAAACTCACAGGAGAATAGAGAGAAAACAACAAATTTCAGAAGGGGTTTTGGTTTGCTGCTGTCCTCCCTCATACCTACTGAATTAGGAAGAGATGGAATTAAACTGAGCAAATATCTATACAAAAATCTGGTGAGAACTGCAGTGGAGTGGAGACATCTAGCTGCCTTCTGCCTCCCAACAGCCTCTGTGAATCAGGAAATCGTCAGTCTGGAGAGAGGTTATAGATACTAACTTCTTTAGGAGAAAGCAAACAAGCCCTCCCTTGCCAAGAGGGAGCATAAAACTGGAATGGAGAAGAGATTATGCATACTGTATACATTTCCTCTTGTTGTCTCTGGGCCCTTCCCTATCAAAATCTTATTTCCTTTAATTCCTTAAGTTTGGTTTCTTAGGAGGGCATTTTATTTTTGCAGTTTGGGTTACATGGTCTTAAAAACCAGCTTTGAACGTGCGAATTACAAGAAATAATGCTGAAAACACCTCCTCAATGCAGCGCTGAAGAGCCTGTATTGTTCAGGCTGTACCCCATGCCTGACCACGAAGCCTAAAAGCAGGGCTGCGTGTAATACTGTGGTAAAATCTCCCTTACATTGTAAATAGGGCCAGTTCCAGTCTATTTCCAGAGGCCCAGCAAACACACAGGCTCCAGAGCAAGGTGGGACTGTGCACAGCACATCACACCTGCATCCCCACAGGGAGAGGCTGGGCAAGCTGCACGGTGTCCTGCTCTGTGGAGATACCATTGGAGCTCTGTCCACAAACCACAGCCTGCTGAATCCACATATGGAAGCATAGATTTAGACCACCATGAGCTGGGGACAGAAAATTAAGCTTTGACGCATACCTACTTGAAGCTTTGAATCATCATGCGTGCCCCCCACTTCACATGGTCTCAAGCTGCTGCAGCCAGATGTCACAGGCTCTGGGACTACAGTGACGAGCAGCAGGGTATGGCAGTGAGGCTACAGCTCCACTCCTTCAACCACTCAGCACATTTCCTTCCAGCTTTAGCCTGTGCCAGTTCCCGATGCACACAAACACAGGCACGTGCTGGCTTCAGCAGTAACTAAACTTTCTACACTCACAAATTCTGATTCCACATCTTGGGAACTATCCAAAACTGCAGTTGGAGCCCAGCTGTTCCCTACCATCACCCAATAAACAAAGGCCAGGCAGCTCTGCATTTATGCTTCTGCAAGAGAGATGAGAACTGGGAGGCACTGAACTGGTTTTGCGTGAAAAAGTACAGGGATTATCCTAGTTACTACTATCTAATCACAACAAAATAATCCCTGTGACCATGGAGGTGAGGCCAGCATTCAGACAATGACGTATATCTGGAATAAAATAGGAGATTTTGGACATCAGGACAAAGGAAGAATACTGGCCCAAGCTCAAACACTAATGCATACCAAACATTAATATACCGCAAACAACAGCTGCTGCAGAGGATTGGTTTTGATTTTCTTAGGGAAGAGACAGCACCAGCAGAAGGAAATCTGCAGTGTTATTTTTTGGTAGATGAGGAGGCAGTTTGTGTTCCGAAACCCACACCTATGCAACATCAAGTTCACAGTTCAGACTAAGGCAGGCACCTCTAGCTCAAAACTGGCTGAGTTTGCAGGCGACTCTGACAATGTAAGCAGCAAGGTCACAGGTGCAGAAGCAAGTACTTTTCTCCCCTCGAGAAATCCCTTGAGAATGAGTTTGAGGGTGTCCTCATCAAGGAAGGAAGTTTGCTCTGCAGCATCAACTGCTTTTCCTATCAAAGGAAGACTTCAGCCTCCAGGGATGTTGATTTAGTTGCTATTCTCCCCTTCTTTCCTCCCTTTGTCAGCCCAAGAGCAACAAGAGAGCGAAATTAAATCTGCCAGCTCATTTGGTCTTTCCAAACCAATGCTTTGCCAGGATTTTCTGTGTCTTTTGTTGCTAGGATTTTCAAATGTCTCCCCAAGTCTCAGAGTGATCTGAAACCTCAGCTTCTAAAATGAAGTGTATTTACTGTAATATAGATGAATTGTATCGCTTTTAACTGGAGCTAAATTTATCAAAGGAAATCACATAGTGAGCTAATCATAAAGGCCATTATTCTAGAAGGGAGATGTGAACATAAGAGCTAAACTTAACCCAGAAAATTTAAGCTGAACATTTCCCCCAGTGATTAGGGCAGCAGGAAATCGAGGGATACATTTTCAAGAAATCTGTGAAGAGAAACACTTTGTGAAGGATTCTCACCATTCTGTTTACAGGTGCCAGTGTAAGCAACCATGTGGTTTCCCAGTGAAACAAAGATAAATGAATGAATTTGAGTTCAAGGCTTACTTATAAGAAGCCCTCATGTTGCCATGATTAATTTTGGCAGCCCACCAAACCTAAGGGAAACTCAATGGATCAGCATAATCCCTGATCACTGAAGTTAATTGTGGTTGAGTCACACCCAGAACAATCTTTCCTGTTCATTATTAATGAGAGGAGACTAAACCACTATATAGACAGCTTCTGCTATCAGGGGCAAAGTGTGCTAAAAAAACGTATTTTTTACTTAAAAGCACAAGCTTTCCTTCTATTCTCCCTAAAAGAGAAAAATACAGTTTTGTAGCAAATTCAGATCTAGACTGCCAAGTTATCCTGGAGTGTCAAAGCTGTCCCACTACCTTGCCACACACAAGTCCATCACAGTCCGTTGTGCCATGAATGAATCTTCACCACCTGACTGAATTCACAGCACCTTTGTCCTGTACCTGCTAGACTGCACTGTGACAATGAAGGTTATTTAAGATTAGCATATACATTACTGTAAGCGGGATAACGCCCATGGTTGTAACAGGGATATTGGAATAAGGTTCTACCACTGCCTTGACTTTGACTCAGTGCTTGTGCCTGCAGGATACTTTTCTTATTGCCTTGAAAATGCCATTACTAGCGAGGGGTTTCACAAAAAAGATCCCTGAAGAAATAAAATCTAGGAATTTTTTTCATTCTGTGTATGAAAACAGCATTGAGACTCATCCGTGAAATTCCTTCGAGTATCTTAAGTATCCAAAGAATGGATTTATTGTTTTGATAGCAGTAAACCCCAGAGATGGAGATACAAACATATCTCAAATTTTCCTAACTGTAATTGTTAGGCAGGTGTTCTTCCTGACCTAGGATATTAGTAGTATTGGTAGTTATTCAATCATTTTAAGTAAGCAATTGCTTTACAAAACCAGTTCAGAGCTAGCTCCAAATTTTTTGGGAAGTCTGCAATCACCAGTACCTTTCAAGGAGATATTTACCTTGGGTTCTTGACTTTCCTGGAAAAGAGCCACTGGGCTGGGACTTCACATCAGCAATGTAACTCCTCTGTGTTCTTGTCAGTAACGGAGGATACCAATGTCTTAGAAATAACTCATTTTGATTTTTTACTGAAGCTTGAGAAACAAAAATAGGAGCACTTCCCCCTGTTTTTTACCACTGTTTATTTTTAATAAAGTAATCATAATAAAAAAATATCTGCTCCAGAAAGGCTTTTAGAACAACCAAAGCAAAGACTAAGCCTAAATGATCCATCCCAGGTTTTATTTCATACTTGACTGCTTCTGAAAAAGGAAATTTCGGGTGGTTTATCAATTCCCTGTAGATATCCAGCCAGGATGTATGTATTGAATTTTAAAAAACCCTTCAACTTACTTGCTGCAGTAAAGTACTTTGGTTAGCTCTTTACCTGAAGTAATAAATTAAAAGGAACCCATTATCTGGGTTGCAGTGCAACTCATTTCAAAAGCCTGACATTTATAGTAGAGGAACTCTTAAATATATAAACATTTCCCACTTTTACTAATACTAATCTCTCAATTCACTTTAACCACAAATGATTTTAAATAGCTAATAGATCTTTAGAATCACTTGTATTTGCACTTCTGAAATAGTCATCAAATGTCCTAATATAGCTACAGTAAGGTAATACATCCCGAATACAGTTCTAAGAACAATTAATTAAAATGGGAAAATATTTGGAAGAGTTCTAGTAAGATTTATTTATAAAAGCTGTTTCTGTGGGCAGTAGTAACTGTTGTACTTGAGCCTTTAAAGCCCCCTTGAAAGTATTTATGTTTAAGTGGAATGAAGATTTTGCAGAAGAAAGATAATGATGACAGAGTCAGCAAAATTATGTGCTGCCTGTTTGATTAAATATTTTTCTTCCATAGCAGGGTTAGATGGATACCCCATCGTGGTGTTAGGGAACACTGTGCTTTGCTGAAGCTCTAATTCCCATAGACGTAGACAGAGGAAAAACAGTGACTATCTCACACTTTCACAGTTTCACAGAAATATCCATGCATATTGGAAGAGCAGCACAGTCACCGATAAACATCTCTGTAGTGAGAGCCCACACTTCACATGTCAAGAATATGCTGCACAGAAAGCAGAAGAGTTTCTCTTACAGCTAGTTGGGAACTAAAATTCCAGTCTCCTGGAAAATCCTCATGGTTTTTTTTGTTGTTGTTGCATAATACAAGAAACAACTGCAACTTCAGATTTTCTCACAAACCAATTTTTAAAACCGTCAGTTAAGGGAGCAACCTAGCACATTATATTCCATTTCATCCTAATACCCTTGATCAGTTGCTGTGTTTCATGGAAACATTGGTTTGGGTGACTTTAACCCTCTTTTCTTCTAGAGCCTGTGCCCCAGGGGCACCCTTCCTCACGTGCCACAGCAGCTGTGCCTGCACCAACACCCTTCCTCTCACGTGCCTGCAGCAGGAGGAGAACCAGCAGGCCCTGTACAAGGGCAAAAAGGAGGACTACCAGCTGCAGTAGAAATCAATTGGCAGGTATGACATTAACAAGCCCAAAAGCCTTCAAATAACACTCAGGTAGACTGCCTGCACAGCCTATCCACATGCTCACCTTGCATGTGCTGGTGTCTGACTTTTATTACCAAATTATCTCATACAACAGGGTGCTAGAACTGGGTTGTGATTATAGCAAAACAGAGAGAGTGTCAAAAAGTGAAAAATGTCACTTACTTTATTCTTGTCTCAAAACCTTACAGTTTACCACCCTGAAAGGAGACAAAGGTGCTTGTAGAAACAAAATCTTCCATTGTGAAAGGACTGACAGATGTAATCATCATTTCTGCCTCAGAAATTTTTAAAATGCAGTATGTGAAAACATGCTGACCCTTGGGAAATAAGTGGGGCTGTTAAAAATAAATAGGTTCCAGCTTTTCAGGAAGAACAGATTCACTACAGTGACGTAAAAACACCCAGCAGCTTGTCCCAGCCACTTCCCATGAGACGCTGCTGATGTAGGAAGAGACAGCAGCTGACACAGCTGCCTGGAAATTTAAATGCCAGGATGTTACTTCTTGAATCTCTTATTTTTTTCCAAACCTCACCTTTGACACAGCAGCACTACTGGTGCAGTCCTCAAATACCCTCAGAAAGACCCTTTGACTTATTGAAGACTTAAAAAAAATAATTAAAAAAACCCCAAACCATCAAAAAATACCACATTATGTCTCCAAATACATTACAAGATACTAGCAGTCTTACTAATATCCTCTTACTGTTGAGAAAAATTTTAATTTTAGAAATTAAAGACTTCATATTTTTCATTTTAGGGTCTTTAATTTTCTGTTGAAAAGGATAACGCAGCCCAAGTATATTTTGGGTGTCATGTCCATGTACTTCCCAAAAAAAGGACCAACACTGTGGTATGACACCTTAGTGCAGAGGTGCAGTGTGTGGTGAGCCTGAGCCAAGGCACAGAAAATGAAAAAGCAAATGCTGAAACAGAAGGTTTCCCCCTGAATGGAATTACTGATTTACAGCAGACTATTTCTGTGGTACTGCAGCTGCAGGCTTGGTAGTGACAAAGAAAATACCTTCATTTCAAAGCACAGGTCTGCATTTTCAGTTCAAAGTGGTTTGTTTCAGACCCATGTAGAGACTACCTGGGTGAAGTATTTAATAATTTTAGTTATTCTTTCAGCAAATATTTCATGATACCTCTGTTTTCTCTCATGTTAACTCATCAGGAACTGGCTCCTTTACCGTTTCATTCTTAGATTTTCACTCACTTTTTCCACAAAAATCCTGTTAAATTCTAACCAATGTTTTCCATAAGACAGAACACATGAATTAGTGGTTGTTTATAAAAGGAGTGTAGGGATTACATGCTGGAAAAGATTTTTTTACACATAATCACTTCAACACGTGTTTTTCCACCCCACTTACAGTAAGACTGCGAGTCACGTTAACATCTCAATAAGAAAAAGAGTTTTGATTGGCTTGTTGTACTGCTCCAAGAGAATGAAGAAAGGATTGTTTGCATATATTAAAAAACTGACAATATATAGAAAATATAAACCCATAAAAATATATGTCCAGAAACTGAAGGAAAGCAGAATCATCTCAGTAGGTTCTCCTTGGTAGATAAGGAGTCAGGTAAGTGACATCAGGCAAGATCCATTGTCTTTTCACCCTCTCATTTGTCCTGAATAATACACAGCCATTGCTAGACCAGCAGAAGCCCAATACACAGATCAATACCTTCAACAGAAAAGTCTCTCTTCAGAGAATTTCTGGTGGCAACATCTGGTAGTAAAAAGCCACAATCAAAAACTCAGAAGTACAGTGAAGTTGCACATCTTTGAAGAGAAGCCCTACGGCCTGTAACTTGTACAGGACAAAAGCTGACACTTTTAAGCAGGTTGTTATACCTGTAATGAATAGGAAGGAGCCCAAATGAGATTTCTGTGATTTCTACCCCAAAGAGCTTCCCTTGACAAATTCATCATCCCCCAAAACCTTCCTTTGGAAGGTCAATATCTATAACGATTTCAAAGGCTCATAGTCCTAAAGGAATAAGACAGCAGCCCTACAGTGAAACCAAACACAATAGGAAGGCCAGAGTTTTGCTGTTGGCTTCAGTGTTACCAAGACTGTTTTTGCTGTTATTTCAGAGTATAAGAGTTACTTGAACAGCGAAATAAGTCCAACCCTGCTTTGCCAGAAGCAGGAAAGCAGGCCCAGCAAATGACTGAGCAGTCCATCTCCACACCTGGTCTCGCTAGAAGTTGTTCTGCAAGCAGCACAGTTAGCAAAGTCTGGTTTCCTGCTGGCACACTGAAGCTTTACCTCCCAACCACCTTTATCCGCAACAGCTCAACATCCTCCAGCATCCCATGGGGTGAGAGGCAGCCCACACTGTGTCCAGTCACCATCTAGGTGACCACCAAGCCCACCAGCCTACTGCTGCACAGGGTCCTGGCCTGTCCCTACTCTCCTGGCAGAGCGACAATAGCAGCAGCTCCTTCCTCAATTGAATACCTGGTGTTCCCCAAATCAGTGAGAGTTTAATGATCATTGAAACCTTCTTTCAAAGTTGGTGGAAATTGAGCAGTGGGGCTAAAAAGCTATGAGAGGGAAAGGAATAGGGATGGATAAACAGTGAGCTCACATGTCTTGTTTTTGCAGTTCAGGCTAAAAAGGAACTTTTCATATATACATATATAAGGGGCTGGTAACTGGCAGGATTCTCAGTATCAAAAGAAGCTTGGCCTTCTTTCAAAAAAAGTCAGACTATTTGAAGTTAGCTGCGGTTTTTTCTCTGGTAATGACTTTAACAGTGTTCTTACTTTTACTAGCCACACTGGGCACTATTCCATTTAACAGACTAAAGCACTCAGTTCTCCAAGTAACTCTGCAAGCCCAGTAAGATTACTCAGTGAAGTCAGCCAGAGATGTTGCATTTCTTCCCAACATGACCCTGTTGCAGGTGGAGGGGACAACACTTGTATGAATCAGAACAATTTTGTCCACAAAACCAGAAAATATGTCCCCCATTTTGCACTGCTTTAGGTGGACGGGGTCCAAATACATCAGGATGGACATTATTGGAGCAATTCTACTGCAAGGAGCTCCAATAGTGCTAGATGCCAAAGAAAAATATTTTCCAGGCCTTCAGCACAGCTGGAGCTTTGAGAAGCTTGGCTTCGATTCACAAGAGGGTGTAAGTGTCACAACATTCACTCCTGAGGCCCTTAGCTTTTTTTATAAATTAGTGGGTCAAATCTCAAGTTAGAGGTAGGGGGGAAATAAGTGGGTCTGGGATTTATTGCAATTGAAATGTAAAGAAATTAGTTTGAGGATGAACATATAATGTTTCTTTGAGTAATTTTGAGAAGTTTATTTTTCCTGATTGCTTTAGATTAAATATATTCCTGAAGAAAAACAAAATCACAAAATTAAAATTGAAAATGTAATCCTTTTCAGAATAATCACATTTTTTGAGGGAATATAATCTATTCATCACATTTAGTGTGACTTCATTGCTAATTCTGATAGGCCCAATCCTCTATAGCATGAAAAATTCCCTCTGCCATAACAAAAGATGCAGATCCTAAGCAAATGATTACTTGCTCATCCCCAACAGTTACTTCCTTTGAAGTTATCCTTATTAGGAGTAACTAGATACAAAACCTCTATAGTTCATCATCTGCTTTATCACATAGGCAAGAAACCAGAGTTACATCTGCTACAACAATTTAGCCTCCCACACCCCAAATTAAATGAAGATTCAGAGTTGTAACTGTCAAATTGTCCTGCTTTGGTCCAGAAATTGTGACTCCTTGATCCATCACTGTTGGTGTATGACCTTCATTCACATAGCTTTTATGCCCAGCTTCCGTCTTTGTAAAAGTTGATGTCACACTCATTTTTATAAAGTACTCTGGTCAACAATGCTAGAAACAGTGCTAGATGAAAGACTATCAAAATTTTTCTACCCATGTCTTGCCATCCAGCTTTAAACTTGTCACTGAGCGTGAAATGGTCCTCAGAAAATTGTCACTTCTTGTTTACGTTTCATAGATATACACTGAACCTTTTATTTAACAAAATGTATTTTAACAGAGTCTGTTAAAAAAATGGCATACGCACTGCTTACATAAAACACTGTAGTCTCATTTTAGCTTCTCCATCTTTGGGAGAATTTGAAACCTCCAAGTTGTCTGCAGTATTTTACATTAAGGGCATTCAGGAGAGTGCAGAGTCTGCTCTACTGTGTTAAAAATCCAGCTTAGTTTTTATCCTGTATTATATTGTCAATGCATCTGCCTCATAGAACCTTACAGCAGCCTCCCAGTACCAAAAAAAGTTCCATAAGAAAACTGGAGAGGAACTTCTTATAAGGGCATGTAGTGACAGGACAAGGGGAAACAGCTCCAAGCTAACAGAGGGCAGAGTTAGATTAGATACAAAGAAGAAATTCTTCACAATGAAGATAACGAGACACTGGAACAAGCTGCCCAGAGAAGTTGTGGATGCTCCATCCCTCTAAGTGTTCACAGCCACATCAGACAGGCTCTGAACAACCTTGTCTAGTGAAAGATGTCCCTGCCCATGGAGGAGGGTTGGAATGAATGATCTTTAAGGTCCCTTCCAATCCAAACCATTCTATGATTCTATGAAATCTGACTGCTTTCTCTTCTGAATAAGTATTACACAGACAATGATGTCCATTTAGAATGAAAAATAAAGAGTTGCATTTACAATTAAAGAACTCATACACAAGAATTACTGCCTTACATCAGATCCATGTGCTTCTGAAGAAACGCAAGCAAATCTTCAATAAATGGTTTTGAAGTGGCTTTTTAACTGGATTGTTTTTACATGAGCTAGTATTTAGTTCATGTCCCATCCAAATCACTCTTACAGCTTTCAAATGCTCAGCTTTGTAAACATTAATAGGAGAAAAAAAAAACATTCTAATTTTCTTCCAGTATAAGGTCAAGAAAGAAAAATTCGCTTATGGCACAGGAAACAAGCCTTTTAAATCTTACCTCAAGATTAAAAAAAATTAATGTATTTGGGTCTGTAGTTCTGCTATTCAGTCCTCATGGGTAACAGAGGTCATAGTCATCAGATTAACACACATGGTAAAGTGAATTCCACCAGGATACCACAAAGCAATTGACCTAATTCTATAGCCACTGTAAGCCAGCAATGACCATAAAAAAAATATGCAGGAAAATGAAGTCCAAATTGTACTGTTTTATAAAAGTAATTTTCTCCCATAAGAAAGCACACAACTTTTCTGATATTATTGAGTGACCTGACCCACAGATCAGACTTCATATGAAATGGTATCAGACCAAACCTGCCTTGTAAGAGATACAGTCTCCTTTCATAGTTATGGGCTTTTAAATCACTGGTAGTTTCTTGCCTTCAAAGAGATAGCTGCACTCCTTCTCTTACTTGAAATCCCAGTCAGATCTGATACCTAGACACAGACATTGCTACAGTACTGTACTTACAAGTCAGCCCTGAAAAGCAGCAAAGGTGGATACTACAGACCACCTTGAATTAGACGGTCTTTACAGATGTAAATGGAGAAGCCTTGAGCTCTGCCTGGACACATTATCAATCTTCTCTTAAGAATGTCAGCAATTACAAAAGCATCTAAGAATATTTCTTAGGTGTTTGCCTGTTGATTAGGTTTTTTATTTTCAATTAACAGGAGACATAAGAGGTAGAGAAACACTGAATTCAACCTACCTACCTGCGGAAGGGATTATCATTGTACTGTCACTAACTGATTTATCATTAATCATTGCACTGTGGGAAAGCAGTGAAGCATAAACACCTTCCACATCCTCACGCAGTATTCTGCTCAAATACTGAACTGCTGACCCAACTTCAACCCTGCCTGGAATTCTCAGTTCTGGATCAGGCACCCATCAGCTAGGTGTCTTTCAAACAGTGCAGAAGGCTGAGAACAGTTTACTAAGTCTCATACACAAAATCTATACAAAGAATTTGCAGCTCCTATTGCTGTGACAGATAAACCAGCAAAAACCAGCTGAAAATCAATGTCAGGCCAAAACTATAGCCAACCCAGCCAGCACTTCAGTGTAGTGAGACCTGCCTCCCTGTGTTTTCTCATGGCTATGGGGTTGCTGGTCATTGCTATTATGACACAGTCTTAATTATTTCATCATCATGTGTGCAGCAGAAACATCAGGCTGACATCTGTTTATTCTAAAAAAGTGATAAACAGGTGACTTGTGTAAGAAGATAGCTTATGACCATGACTGCTGTGACAATGCATGGAAATTGCAGAGCTGGATACCACATGCGGTGCATTTGTCACGAGACAAGAGAATGGAAGAGAAAGATGAGCTTTTCTCACTGCTATAGAGGCTTCTTCTGCTTCAAGTTACCAAAACCACAGCCTATGACTTCCGCGGCAAAACCTGAAACACTTTCCTACTGTTCTCAAAACCTGTACAACCTTTCATTACACTGCCTTTATTTGGCCATAATTTGATCTCATCGCTTCCTTGCAGCAAAACTAGGCCAGAGTCCAGGTCCACCTGGATGGTTTCCCAGTTTGTGAATTAGGCATGTGGCTGGAAAGAGATAGACTGCAGAAATAGCTGAACCAGAACTATCACTTCCTTGGGAGGGGTTGCAAGTAGCTGCCAAGGCCCTATGCAAGAGGTGAACATCACTTTCCTCTCTGCTATTTTGAATGAGCATGGCATGGGCAGCTGTGTGCTTTGTGTTCATGTGTGCTCTGAGCACAGCGAGAGGAACCAACAGTTTAGGAGTTGCCAGTCACATACACTACCTCCAGTGTGGATCATAAAGGTCCCCTGGCTGCCACAAGGGACCCAGTTCCCTACACTTGGCTACACGGGTGTATATCTGCACATCCAACTTCATGTGCGCAGCTTTTGGACCAAACAGGAATTTCCTCGGTTTTACGCATATCTAGCAAGGCAGATAACAAGTGGACTGTCTAGCTTGCTGTCTTTGATCTAGATGGTTAAATAGGACTGAAAACCTGCTTTTTATGTCAAAATACTAACTCCAAGAATCTGGAATTAATGGCACTTCTCAATTTCCTGTAAACTGACTTGGCAGAATCTGTCACTGGAGAGGGAGGCTTTAAGGCACAGATATGTTTATGTTAACTTCAACACAGTCACTTGAAAATTGGCCAATAGCTATTGCTGTTTATTTCCACTTACTGACATGCTGAAATATCACTAGGAGTGGTTGTTCAACAGATTATTAAGAAGCTAAGTGCTTAGGCCATATCCTACCCTCCCCAAAAACCCCACAGAATTGCTGCATTGGGAAGTAACTTCTGGAAATCATCTCGTCCAACCCCCCTCCTCAAAGAAGGATGAGCTACAGCAGATTTGTCAGGGCTGGTTTTGAATAATTCTAAAGATGGAGACTCTGCAGCCTGTCTGGGCAAGCTGTTCCATGGCTTGACCATCATCACCTAAAAAGTGCTTGTATTATGTTTAAATGGAATACTTTGGATTTTGGTTTGTGCTTGCTGCCTCCTAACTTCTCAATTTTCTTTTAGATAAGTTAATTCAACAAGTCAAAGCTGGCATGTAATATAAGAAATCCTGTCTATTTCTCCTTTGGGCCGTGGCACTGCAGAGGTAAGTATTAGGAGAGCATTGGAAGCTGCACAACAGCACTGCAGAAAACACAAACTCCCTTGAGAAACATGCAGCTTCCCTCCCAGGACACTGCTGCAGGGCTGTCATGACCTGCACATCACAGCTTAACTGCAGCCCCAGCTCTGAAGGGCTGCTCACATTTCTGAACGACAGTCAGCCATGTGTGCACAGAGAAGCTGTGCTTTCCATAGACCTTCCCTTTGCTCAGTGGATGCATGGAAGTGCCTTCTTCTGAAAAGGACAAAGCCCTTGACTCCATGTCAGTATGACAGGACTTGAATTTTCCGGATTGCCAGCAGCAGGACATTCTGCCCATAAATGCATAACAAAATCGTACACCAGAATATGCAAATGTTAGCATTACTTACAGTTCTCTTTCATGCTAGAAACTCATCTAAATTCCAGTAAGAACTTTCCTAGGTAAGGATCCAGCAGTAGGGAGAGATAAACATCATTTTATAACTAGAAATGCATCAGCAGAACAGTTTTTCTTCAACAAAATCCCCAGCTTGCTTATGGAACTTCTACCAGATTTCCTTTAGTGATGCTGTTATAGTCCCTGAAGCATATTTCAACATTTTTGTCATTTGATCAGCCCTGCATAATTTTCTTGATAGCAGCTGTGTGTGCTTTCTTCATGCGTTTCCCCCTAGTGCATTAATACTACTTTTTTTTAATCTTTCCAAGGATTGTGAAAAATCTCTTTTGTTTCTTCCATTTCTTACACTCCCTCCCACACTAACACCAGCTTATGCTTTTGCCTAATGGAAACCATGCAAGATGCACCTTTTAAAGACAAGAAGCAATTCTGAAACTTTTTTAAAATCTAGAAAAAAGGGGGGGGCGGGGAAAGGATATTTGCTTCTGTTATGAGAGACCTGAGCTTAGTTCATGTTCTGCCACAAGCCTCCACTTTAACCTCAGCTGGACTCGCCTAGCCTATTCTTGTCCAGTTATTCTAGAAAGGTATTAGAAGAATAAAATACCCGAAGAAAAGATATATTGGATGAATTCATCTCATATCACAGGCATTTTCCTATTATAGCTGTTTACAAATAGATACTAGAAGACTGCAATAAACCAGATTTCTTTGCATTTATGTAGTTGATACTTAAAATGGAAGCCAATATTATGTAGATATCTATTTTAGTGATGCTCATAGTGGGAAAAATCAGGGAATAACAGCAGTGGAAATGAGCACATCACCTGTAGAGTTATGTTCAGTGAGAGTCTCTCTCATAGAGGTTACACAGCTGGTGACTGAGATAAAGCAGACAGAATATTGCAAACAGTGTGTTTTGCATGAAAGAGCCACCAGATTGTAAGACGGGCTATTTCTGCAGTTCTTGTACATGATGAGTTCTCCAAATCATGCTACCTTTTATTAACCAGAGAAGAATGAGAACAGTGGGAAAAAAAAAGATGTTAATTTGTGACCCAAATTCCTTACACTTTTTAAACCTCTTTCCTCTTGAACAGAGTATCTGAAAGCAATATCCTGGCATGAGTTTAATCAAATTTAAAGTAACTCAGGGTAATCTTCTGAGGCCTGTTATGTCTGTGAAAAATTATTTATTTCCTTAAGCCCTGCTTTCCTTCTGAAAGTCTCTTAGTCATGAAATAAGCAAGCAGTAGTGTCTGACGTAGTAAACACAGCGGACACCCCCCATCCTGCCCTCCATCCAGTCTCTCCTGACTGCTTCCAAAAAGAATACATCAAATTTCACTAACGAAACAGCTACTTTTTTTCCCCCTCTCTGAGATAAAGGGCAATGAAGAAGAGAATGAACAAGAGCAGTGGCAAACATCATAATGACCAGACATTACAAGATTTTGGCAGTCATATTCAAATGCTGGAACCAGAAGTTAGGCATTTAATATGATTGGAGGAGACCAATTCAAACCACCATTTCCCCTCTTGTTCTTTAAAAAAAGATTTTCTTTAGCACATGAATCCACTTCTGTTATACATCTGGATTTCTGGTTGTTGACTGAAATTCCTGGAAAGCCCCTGAAAACCTTGTGTTTCTCTGTTTGGCTTTTTGCTTTGATTTGTTTGGGGGTTTTTAAATCTCTTTACTCACAGCAAAGTATCTAGTTTCTTCCCTTATGCTCTTTTCTGTCTTAAAGCATTCAGTATCACCAGCAGAATTTGTTTTTTCTCTGCTTTTCTTTCCAGGAAAGAAAGCTGGGTTCCATCAAACCTCTTCAACGCTGAAGTGACTGACCATCCCATTGGGCAGCAACTGCATTGATGTTAAGTCTCTTCATGCTCTAAAGCTCAGGAAGATATTGAGAAACATGCATTGAGACAAATACCAAATGCAGGTGGTTCTCAGTTTTCAAATTTAAGTAGCAATTTGTGTCCTGGGTCTAAGGCTGCCTTCCTACATTACTATCAAATTTCACCTTTGATTTTAATATGATTACTGAAGGATGTACCTCAGAACCCAAAAGCAGCATAATTAAGAGACCTGAAAACGAACCTGACTGTCTTCTACCATGTTATCTTAGAGGACTCTTCATGCTGCACATTAATTCAAGTGTAAGAAAAAGGCAAAGTAGGCATGGGTCTGTGACAACCCTGAGGACAACATAAAACTCAAAAATCAAACAAACCCTTCTTGTTTTTAACTTAGACTAGTCATAGCTCCAGGTTCAGATCCATTTTTTTCATGCAGAGAACTCCTCACTGCTTTCCGCAAGAAATCCCCACCCAAGATATAAAACTCAGCGTATTGGAGAACAGGGAAGGTTGTTTCCAATTCCTGCTCTTGAGCTGCTCTCAGTGCAATGGAAATTTCTGCACCACCGCTTTTCCTGAAATTTCCTTTATTCTTTCAGCTCTGATTTCTGTCCTGTTATTTTCCCCCTAGGAAAGATATTGTTAGAGCTTCTCCTTCTCTCTCCCACCCCCTTGCATGCTGTCAAGAACATTGCAGAAAGAGTTATTGCCAATTCATTTGCCTGCCTGCCAATTAGCAGTCTACTACATCAGAGTCAAGTGAATAAATACCAATAAACCATATGACAACTATCCAGCCCATCTGACCCTCTGACAGTTTTCAGTGCTTTCTACTTTATTTGAATGAGGTATTAATAGAACAGATATATTTCATAAGACACAGCACTACAGTACTTTGAATCACAACTAATTTTATAGTCAGAAATGCAGATTCTTTAGCATGGTTCTTTATGCCAAACATTATTAAGTCATATAGTTATGAGGAGTTTTCTGCCAGTATTCCAGGAATAAAGTAATCACAACGGTGAGTGGATATCCTCCTAACTTGCTCTATCTTTCTAATATTTGATTACAAATACTCTGTACAGGGACCAGTGGACCTTGTTCACACAACATCACAAGGTCCAAGGTCTAGATCAGAATAATCAGGTCCTTTTGTAAAAAACAGTAGTTTAGCAGACACTTTGTGTTAACAGATGCCTTGGATATAAATAGAACAAATAGGTCTCTCCTAAAAAACCTGGCAATAGAAGACCTCAACTCCATATTGTGCACGGTGCCAGGGAAATCTAGTTTGCCCAGAAACACTGTTATTTGGAGGCAACAAAACATAGGAATGGAGGGCAACTGCACGCTTGTCAGTGAGGTGCTGGAGCACAAACAGATTACAACTTGGAAGCAGCAAGCAATCAGACATATGGTCTCATGAAAATATATCTATCTTATACCACGTATATTTTTAATACAAAGAAACAATCTGACATAGTTCCTACTCAACCAAGTTAAAACTATTCATATTAATACGCAAAACAGGTTGGCAGTTTTGAAACTGTCCACTTGAACACCGCAATTCTTTTGCAAGCAAACAACCTTATGCTGCATCCATTTCTTTTTCACTGAAAAAACTTTTCGACAATTATTTCCAGCTTGCACATATTTGAATGTCCACCCTTAAAATATGGATAGCTGAATGACTGGAGAAAGGCCAACCACAGCTCTAAACTGCAAGTGAGAGTAAAGCAAGACAGATATCAACACCCCAAACACTCACACTCAAGCCAGAGCTGTATAACAGAAGAGTCTCTTTGCAACAGTAAACCCAGGCAAGTTTTAATATGTGCTGTCATGAGGAAATAAAGACAAAGCCTAATGTGAACAAGGCACAGCGCTAAAGGATGCTCTGTGAGTTTTCAGCAAATGACAGACCGCTGTTCTCTGACAAAATTAAACTGCAGCAAGTAGCAAAGTCAGAATACCTTGCTATTACTTAGCCAGAGATTTCAGATGAAAGAAAAGTTCCTTCTATCCTCATTCTTCTGAGAGGCACATGCAGCTTCTCCCATGAATATTTCTATATAACTAGGATGCTAATATTGACTTGCTACCAGAAGATTAAAGTATACCTGCAGAGATATTGTGCCTGTCCCCTCTAAGTCTCTCCATTAAAGATCCTTACATCTTCCTCCTAAAAACTTGTCCTGTCCTGTGGAATATGGAAAACCACACACAATTTCCATGCCAGTTGTTCTTCAGCAATTGTGCCAAGAGATTTGTCCCTTACATACCTTTAAAGTAACACATACCTACTTTGAAGCAACACATTCTGCAGCCATACACCCCCAGAGAGCAAAGCTCTGCCGTGCCTAGCCCTTCAGTGAGGCATTTCTTTATGTCCCCGCTCAGACATTTTTTCAAATGAAAACTTACTGTAAGTAGTAATTCACTAACAAGGTACACAATCAATATTTCGGCACAATTAATAGAGGAAAAATGTGGTTAACAGACATCCCTAATAAAATGGACAGAAACCTACACTCAATACTAATAAACAGATGCAACTTACACTTGTGAAAAAGTTTCAAAACAATTCTCCACAGAATAGTGATATTTGTTGCAAGATTTCCATTTCGTCCTTGTATACATGTTAAATGGATTAAGACAAGTCACACTTGGTAAACCATGACTGCCTCACTGTGGATTAAAACAATGGTTGCTTCCAGTTGTTTGTTATTACTACCAAAATACTAGCTTTTTCTTCATTCCTTAAGAAATAAAAAAAAAAAAAAAGAAGATACTTTGTTCAGGTGAATAATCCAAAGTATTTCTGTAGATACTATCACAGCATTTGGTGTGCTGACAAATAGCTTGCAATAGATGAAGCTGAATAATCACTTGATCATGCCTGGAGTCACAGCCATGCATATCACAGCAGAAATGCAAGTTGCATGTGAATTTATTGTCAGATTTTTTCAAAACTCTCAATAGCCTTCCAAAAAGTTCTGCTTCAACACTGAATACTGGGTGTTGAATAACATTTACTTTAAGATATGGTCAAAAACCTACCTAGCAACTTTATAGCTATACCCAAATTCCCATTTCCTCTCTCTGAAGAGTCTCATGAATTTGTCTTCCTTGAAAGCACATGCTGGCTGAGATCCAGTTTTGAACTTCCTGGAGGATTTCCTTAAACAAGTACAAACTCACATCTGATCATATGGACAGCAAGAAACCAGGTTTTATTTTCACAAGAGAATGGCATTCTTGCTCTCAGAGCATGACCCTTGCTCATCTTGGTATCTATTACTTACCATATGTAGGCCTTTTGAACCTGGTTCAATTAAAAGCAGTTAAACTGGAGTTGCTATTCCACATATTCTTATGTCCAGTTCTTTTACTGTAGCCTCTGCAGCATCCCAGGTTGCTTACAGCAAAATCAGTGCTTATGCAAAAGCATGGACATAATCTCATACAGAAGACTGTAGTGCCTTGTGATACACTGAACATTTGGAGTTTTATGTTGAACTTCTCATTGTAGCTGGGTGTTGTTTAGTTACTTTAGTGACTTCTTAACCAAATCCAGAAAAATCAGTTATGGAATAGTCTGAATTGTGCAGGCTATTGTATTGTTAAACACATATCCTTGGCAACTCATATGTATGGCTTCAGCATGGAGACAATCTGGTTACTGGATGCAATATTTACTTGGCTAGATCAACAGCTCTAGCTGCAGGCTGTCAAAGTAATGTATCTGGTTGCTGATAGATTACCTCTGCTGATGTACAGGCCTTGTTGCCCAATCAAAGAAGTTTCATTAGCTTTTATATGCTATCTCTACTAATAAAATTAAAATGTCTTATTTCTTCCACTATTATCACATTTTTTTCTAGAATTTTCTTCAGACAGAGGCCTCATTGCCTTAAACAGCCAGAATATTTGCTCTCTTGTTGGGGGAACAGTTTTTGTGAACCTACATATTTGTTCTGTTTTAGAATATAAGAGTTCCCTATGGAAGGGAGAATCCAAACCAAGTGAAGCTGCTGCAAAGACTACCCATGAAATATTTTATTCTGAGCTTTTCCGTTCATAATTTAGCAGCTGTAGCTAAGCTAGGAGCCTTGGAATAGGGCTTGGCTGTGCTGTGGTCAGGAGCCGTGGCACTCCCAGCCCAGGAGCATCCTCCCAGGCAGCTATCCCCATGGACGCTCCAGCACCCCTCCACTTCCAGGGCATTATCTGTCATTCAGCCACACCTCCATTTTGACAAATCATCATTCCCCACACAAGCAAACAAAAGCTAATTTATCACTTAATTCCTGCCCCATCCCATTATTGACTCCAGCTTCCATCCCCTCCATCTGGCCCTCATGAAAAACTATTTACCTGAACTTTAAAAGCATCAGTAACTTTTAAGTTAAATTGCTGTACAACTTCCAAACGCTCACCAAGAAGTACTTGTATAAAGTATATGAACAATGAAAAACTATTATACATCCATCCCCATGCCTTTAACAAGGCACTGAAGGGCCTAGGAAAGGTCACAGGCAGAAGCTTCAGAGTGACGCAGGAAGCAGGGCAGAGCGACACTGGGAATCTTTCATGAGTGCTTAAACCTAAGAGACTTGTCCAGAAGAAATTTCTCTCCCTGAGACTCTTTCCGAGTGTCTATTGATTACTATTAATGTTATGGAAAAACTCAAAGAGTAGTTTACATCATCCTCATATGGGACAGCTCTGAATTTTAACAGTCCTAATATAAAGTGATGGGATAAATATTCTCAGGTGCTGCAGTAGCCCCTGAAACACATGGACAGGTGGGTGATCAGCATTTTCTTCAAGCTGTATAAGACAATTACAGTTTTATTGGGAAAGGTTAAATATCAAGGTGAAAACTTTGTGAAGAAGAAAGGAGGAGGTAACCTTGCCTTAGTAACACTCTTGATTAAAAAAACCCCAAAAAAACGAACAAACAAACAAAAAAACCCAAGTCCTAGCTCTCTGATCTTTGATTTTCCTACTTACTTGGACTTTGGTGTAGTCCATACCGTTTTGCCAACAGTTAGAACCACACATTCTCTGTGCCTGCCACTTCCTTGACTTTGTGTGGAGGTGTTTCATACAGCACAGTTACCTTGTTCCCTGCCCAACAGAACCAAGACAGCCCAGTTTCAGACAGACCCCCAAGCCCACACCCCTACACCTTCCCATCACACCAGATGCCCCCACTTACGTGCTCCAACACACCCTAAGGTGCCTGATCTGCACACACAGGGTCAGACAGAGGGGTGGTTGATGCAGGTATGCAGCAGCCTCTGGCCAAGGAGACCTGCTCCATGTCTTCTTTCCAGTGAGAAAGTTCTTCAAGGCTCAGTTTCTTCCACACCTTTGGGAACTGTCCGACTTCCTGTTCACATGCAACAAACTGAGCAATAGGTTCAAAAGCTTCTGGGGTAATACTGGCTAATACCAACAGGCAGTCAATAAAGCCCCACCAGTGCTGTTTCCTTAGCAAGCAAGAATGAAAATTTGGGAAAGGTTGTGCTGAACGGCTGGAACCTCAGGGGTTGATGGAGAAGAGAAAGGAGGAGTATGCTTGAGGGATGTTTTTTGTTCTTTGATCTTGCTGTTAAATGTACATATTTCTTACAGTAACTGATTTACTGATTTTGAAAACTCATCTTTTTCTAAGTTTTATACCCTCTCTGTCATATGAGAAACAATAAATTCATAAGCAGCACTGACAACAGAAATCCAATAAAGTTTTTGAAAGCTAAGGTGCTCCATTCCTAGCACATGCTTTTCCCGCATATGCAAAGCATCTGTGGCTGAAGCAGCTCCTTAAGGAAACTCAAGGGAGGAAACTCGAACATTGTGAGTCGAAGCTGCAGAAGGAGAGGATATTATTCACAAAAATATCTTCCTGTCCCAATAGAAAACATGTAGGGCAAGAACAATACATAATTACTCACTGTGAACACAAAAAAAATCCCACTTCAGAAACATTTTACCTTGATGTGCTTTGCTCTGGCCTGTGCCACTCCTCCCTCAGCTCTGAAGGCAGAGCCTGGCCAGGGAATAATGACAAAAGGATTGCTGCATAAATTGATTTTGTTTCAAAACCCCAGCCTGGTTTTCCAGGAAAAAGGGTTTAGTTATCTATTTCCATGAACAACTCTCCTTCCTGGAACAGAGTTTAAGAGCTCCTCATCAGCAGTATACAGAACCTGCACTGAGAGGAAGCATTAGAAGGACATGGGGGACAAAGCAGGGAAAAGAAAAAACCATAGTAATCGTTACATGGAGAAGAGGAAGTTTCTTTGTTAATTAGAAAACCACATATCCTTAACAGCTTGTGCAGTGGAGCAAGAACAACATACAAAGCTGTCTATGAGAGTCTTGATTTTGCCTGGCTCCCTGCAGAGGCTAGAAACACCAATTCTTGGGCAGGTTGCCACTCATTGGGTTACCCCCACAGTGGAAGAGCAGCCAACCTGACCAGGTCACATCAGCATGGACTGTATTGCACACCATGAAGTGTCACTTCGTATTTGCTTTGGCAAGGTGGTTTTGCTGAACTTCATGCTGCTCCACCTTAGGTCACACAGCCATGGGGCACTTGGGGCTAAGTGTGCAAGGCTGAGCCAGTGGCACAGAGCTGCAGACCATCCATCCAGCCCAGGGGAGTGCTGAACACCCCTTAACAGGCAGATGTCAGTGTATATAAGCAACCTGACCCCCTAGAAAGACATCAGGGGTTTATCCCCAATGTCTTTTTCTCCTACCAGAAGGTCAATGTGACAGTGTGCTGTCAAGGAGTTGATCCTAAGCCAGAGCCCACTGTGGGTCTCACACAGCACCAATCCATGTTCCAAACTCTTCCCTTCTAAAAACCAGTGCTGAGGGTTTGTTCCCAAGAAGCTTTGAGAGCTGGCAACAGCTAATGCCCAGAAAGCTGGAGAAAGCCCCCAGACATAACAGCAGATCACACTGCAGTGAAAACATGAGCCAGAAGGCACCACTGGGTATGACAGTAGCTGCTTTGGTTTCAGAGGAAATATCCCCAAAGGAAGGAACAATATTGACACAGGTTTTGCTAGTGCATTCATTGCCTGACCACCAAATGCTGCTAGTACCTTTTAGCTCAAATAATCTCTTGTCTATCCTAGGTCACAAACTTCTGCCTATGACAGGTTTTCACAGTAAAGCAGCTATCACTTTGCAAATAGTAAATAAAAGCAACAACAAAAATAACATACAATTACATAATCAAATTCCAGACTCCCCAAAAGATTTACCCCTCTGTCAAGGTGCTCCTTTGGAAAACCTGAGCTGGTTCCAAGAGAAGCAGCTTTTAAACTAACCATGTACTGATCCAACACAAAGCTCTACTTTATTAGACATGCATTTTAACTCAGGTATCTGATCTTACTTAGCTGGTTAGCTATCTGTATTTTTTAAAACAGTGAGCTTAGCTTCAGAATATACTTTTATACAGCGTTGGCACTGAGTGTAAACTGGTGTATTTCCCTCTACCAAAACAGAGATAAAACATGTATAAATAAGCAGTGAACAATCAACACATACATTAGGGCCTTTAAGGGTCAAATGCTGTATGGAGTATTTGCTAAGAGCAGAGCATAAGCCCCTTTACTCCTGTATAACTCACAAAGATCATTATCAGGGCCAGCAAAAAGCCTCATACACTCTCAGAGACAGATAACAAGATAGAAAACTGTACTGTACCATGGACATTGTAACTGCAATGATTCACCTCTGCCTCCTAGCTTCATGTCTCAGTGTAATGTCACTCCATGAGAGTGTATTTGCCTTTTGCAAGAGAAGGGTTCTTTGCTCTAAGGAAAAAAAAACCCAGCCGAAGCAGTGCAAAGATCTGAGTTTACTGAGGACTGCTCTCTTCTCATCCATCACACTGCCCTCCCCATGCCTATACGCTTGTTTATTATTTTTATTTTTAATTCTTTTTAAGTTCCTAGGATGCTCCTTTCCAAACTATAAAAGCCTCTTGGTAGCACTGAAGAACCCCAGAAGGAAAGCCCTTGCTTTCTGGTCAATGCCAGACCAGAAGAGTCGCAGTCCAAAGGAGTGGGTCACAGTCTCCTCTCCCATGGCTTTTTGCATTCCAGGCAGGCCAAGAGATACAAAAAGGAAAGGACACATTTTAAGCGCACTTGATAAAAAGTAAATCACCTGAGTGGAAAAGTGTGTGCTCATTAACAGATTTATTCAGAGATATGAGAACAAATCTCAACAGTTTACCAGTGCAAGAGCTGCCCATACTTGGCTGCATTTATGAAATCATACTGAGTAGCCAGCAAAATGCCATCACCTGTCCTTGGCTCAGCTCTTCTCTTCAAAACTTCAATCAAAAGAGGTTTAAAATGGTCAAGAACATCAACCACAGATGCCATTAAAGCAAAAGGAGAAAGGATGAGACTTTTAGTAAGGCAATTCTGGCAGTGCTGCCTCAGAGGCAGAGCAGGTGTACAAGCAAGGGATGAATTTATTAGCATTGATTATATGTAAGACAGCACAAAAAATAGTGACTACAACACAGGCAAATCTGAAGTCACTGCTCTTGCAGATTTCTGATATACACTTTTAAACTAAGTTTAGTTCTCCTTCTTATTAAATAACCCAAAACTTATATAGCATTCTTAAGAATCACTAGTATGTCAATTGCTAAAATGCAATTTATTAGCAATAGAGAAAAGGAGCAAGTGACAGCCAAAATGCGAAAGGCAAGTCTAAAAAATTTAAATTTCTTTTTGTCTTTCTTTTTGTAAATATAATGATGGTTCCTTTTGCAGCAGCATTTATTCACAGGGCCAGTTTGAGGTTGGTTCACGCTACGAGGTTACACCCTCAAAGATGGGAAACGCGGCGTGCTTTAGTAATTAGTACACAACATGCTTGCTTAACAATTAATTTACAGTTGTGAGCTGTGCCAAACCACACATCCTGCTGCAACCTCACCTGCTCGTAGGAAGGAGAGAGAAGTCTGTCCACAAGAGGGAGATAACAGACAAGCAGTGAAGCCTTTTCCTCTGGTACAGCCCCACGCTCGGAGACGTGTTCCTCCCGCCCTCCCTCGCCGAGAGCCTAGAAAGCATCCTACCGGATGGGGAAGGGGAAGAGCAGAATGGGGCTAAGGGGGAGGGAAAGAAGCACTTTAGAGTGTAAAAGTACTTGCTTGCTTCGAAATTCTGAAAATGGATCTGAGCAGGCAAATAAAAAGTTGGCTCAAAACAACTGGTGCTGTGTTGGATTTCTATTTTTCTTCTTTGTTAGTATTTGGTCTAACAAAACAATTTTGATTAGGCAGGTAAAAAGGAGATGTTCAAGCTCGCATTAGCCCAGAAAGAGGGCCTGATGCTTCAGCAGGGTTATTTATCAGTCAAGAGTGTTTTATACTATCCAAAATATACCAAAGCATTTCTTTTTTATTCTTTTCCTTTTTGAAGCAGCCCTGATCTGCTGTAACAGAGATCTCAGAACAGAAACTGCCATTCTTCATAGGCAAGACCTGCTTGATCTTGTTCTAGATATAAGAGTGAAGTTTTGGTGGTCACTTCAGGACCCCCGGCAGCCAGCAGAACTCCAGCTCCCATGCCTCACGGAGCACGCGTGCCACATCTGCACCACAGAGGAGAAACAGTGCCGGGGCTGCATCCTGACCACCCACCTGGGTGTGGCAGCACAAGGATGGGCTTTCTGCAGTGTTCCTTCCTGAGGCCTAATCACAAAGCTCTCAATTTTTCCAACTCTAAATACTTGCTAAGTGCCAACAGTGGCACCCTGAACCCTACAGAAATGCACCACGAGGAGGGGAAAGCAAAGTGTTTCCACACATTTCAAGGTGATGGAGCCTACAGAAGGAGGTCCCAGCACAAGGTCTATTCTCCAAATCCTGATTTTGGCCCAGATCACTTCCCTGTAGTGATGCACCAGAAAGCAGCATGGGTGAGGCTGCAAGTAGAGCCAACAGGGTGAGCCTGGCAGCACACACATGTACTTATGGGGACCATCTCATTGGCAGCAGTACACCAGAACCCATTCCAGACAGACACAACAAAAGCTAAAATAGAGAGGAATGCGTCTGTCAGAGCCTTTGAATTTTTCTTAAAAGACAAATAAAGGAAAAAATATAGTACGGAAAAAAAGACTGCACACAACTAAGAAATTCAAGTTTCAAGGTGAAAAGGGATATTTCAGTGATAAAATTCAATCCTTAACTTGATTGGGACCACCAAAATTATATGACACTGAGGTGGAATAAAAATGAGGATAAGTAACAACCATTTGATATCAATTTGATATCTGTCAAAGCAAAATAGACCATACTAGCAGCCTTTCTGAATATAGACTTTGCTCATGTCATCAGTCAACCTTCACTAGTGCAAATATATACAAGGAAAAAGAAAGCAAAGTTGTGGAGTGAACCTATCTGCTTCTGGAGCTCTCTGAGAGCTGCAGATAAAGTTTGCCTTATTTAATTACCTAACAGCAGAAATTCAACAAAGAAATGCATTCCTTAAACTGACAAATTAGCAGGTCGAGGGAATGCTGTCATTTATTCACTAACCAAGGCAAGTCAAAATTAAAAGTCAGCTCTGTTTGCTCTCCCCGGTCAGTTTAAAAACACAAATTCAGTCTTCTGACAGGCAAGTTTTCAAGCGCTGTTTAATTGCTACCATTTTTCAGCAGTCAGCATATTTGCAGAATGCCCCAACAACACCTCTGTGGTTTGCAGAAGCAAGTGCTTCCAAGATGAGTACCATTCCTCACCTACACATAAAAATGTGCTTGTGAGTTAAAAAACAAAAAAAAAAAAAAAAAAAACCAAAAAAAAAAAAAAACCCACACCAAACAAAAGAAACCCCCACTACATAGATTACATAGATGAGAAACTGCTCTGCTCATATCCAGTTCATCTCTTTTTATTCATCCTGGAATGGAAGATATCACTAACCTTATATTCAAGTTGGCATACAGTTGCTTGTTATTTTTAGTGTGCTAAAAAAATAACTCCAGCTTAGGGTAATCACACTTACTGTCATTAATTTCCTGTTACCATCTATGTGAAACCCCATGTGACAACATGGCAATCCTCTATGATCTCTCTGTTGGAGAGATCACAACACTCAGTACAAATAATCCACTCAGAGAGGTAAGAAAATGTCCATAAATGCAAGACAGGACTAATTTTCTCAAGTTTCCTGACTCAGTGCTCCCCTTCCACCTACATGTCTCACCCTAAGCCTGGATTTCCCCCTTCCTCTGCAGAGATCCCCAGCTCCTGCCCTGCAAGCATCCTGCCAGCAGCTGCAAAGCAGCTGAAGCACCACCGGAAGGTGACAGATTCTCTGGCTGCCAAGGGTATAAGAAAACCATACATCCAGCCTGCAGCTACTTTTTGGGGTGTTTTTGAGAGTTTGCATGCATCCAAATTAAAACAGCAGGAAGAAGGCAGAAGTTTCCTCAGGCATCAATAGCAAGAATGCATTTCATTTTGTAGAGACGTAAAATAACTATGGGAACTGCACAAACCTACTGCGGGGGCAAGTGGAAGTTTGTCTTTCCCCTCCCACCCACTATAGTCAACCTACAACTGGGCAAAGAACAGATGATGGAAACTTATATGAGCCATCCAGTAAGAGTGAGACAACCAGAACACATAACTACGCTGGATTACAAGAATTATAAATACCTCTCACACAGACCATACACCTTTGGACAGTAATTCAGGCACAGGACACAGCATGGGACACAACTTCTAATGCATTTAAACAACAGTTTTCATGTGGGATGGTCTCAGAATTATTACAGTTTCACAATTACCACTACAAATGTTGTATTAAGGCAAAGGATAGATCAAGAATTGAGTTTCACACATTTAGTGCAGTGCCCAGAACCCAAACAAACTAGCCAAAACCTTTTGTAAAACAGAGCAAATGATTGTGCAGGGTAACTAGCAGAAGCACCTTGAATTTAAAATAATATGAAATTCATGAAATCAAGATAAAGCCAAGACCAGCTACCAGCTAATTTCAGCTTCTCTTAGAGGAACCTCCTTTTCTAGGAGGCAGCAGAGTTTTCTGACACTGAGACAAGATTGTATTTTTGAAGGCTGGCAGAGTCTCCAGGTTCCAGTTAGCAGCCAGCTGCCCTTCCTTGGGAATGCCCTTTTCCCCTTAGGTCAAGCAGCAGCCAGCATTACCACTGCCTCCCTGTCACCAGGAAAGGCAAAAGATTAAGTGTTTTTCCACCCTGGAAGTAAGAGAAGCCTGCAGCAGCTAAAGGCAGACCATAAGCTTCTTGGCAGAAACAATCATTAAAGTCCATTAGTGATCACCAAGACTACACTGGGCCAAGCTGCTGCTGTGGAGATTGTTTCACAAGGTGGCTCCCGGGACCAAGCTGCCAGTTCTACAGGCCATCCTACCACAGCAGTATTGTCAAGCAACTGCTCTGCCCAGCAGGACATAGTGAAAAAGACCTCACCAATCCGCAGCAGCTGATTTCTCCCAGTGCCATCAGCCCCCCAGCATAACCCCAGCCCAGGAGACCTTCCACACCTTACCTGCAAGATCCAGGCTGGCTCTTTCTGGGGAAAAAAAGACAGGCTCACTACTATCCTGCACATCCCAAGTATTTCTGCAATTCCCTTCGCCACTGGTGGATCAACCTCCCACACAGTCAGCTGGTTCCACCTGCTCCAAAATCCCCACCTGTGCCGACCCAAACTAGCATCACCTGCCTGCTCCTGCTCAAAGGCCACAGAGGCCAGCCAGCAGTGAGATGGATCAGTGTCACCTGTTTGCCAGCTACAGGGGCTAAGGCAGCCCAGTTTCTGCAGGGCCACAAGGCCTTTGTAATGGACCACAAGCTCTCCAGCCTGCACACCAGCCCCTGCATAACCAGTATTGGATCTGGGATAGCAAATATGAGCAAACAGACAGATGTTTCTCAGGAATGTTCTGGTTTCCTTTCTACGTGTCCTGTCAGGCTTCTCTGGGTTTTTCCCCATTCAGCAAGTGACGCTTTCCCACGTTGTCTGTGTAACTTTTCGTATACTGACTGACACAGCTTGGGCCTTAGATGACACTGCAAGGAGAAGTCGCTGAGCAATATTTGGAGAACCCAAGTACTGCAAACCAGACCCCAGACACTGCCAAGAGTGAGGACCAGAATGCCCGCAGCCCATGTACACAAAGAGAGGAGAGAGAGAAGTGGGGTCACTATATCGTTAGAGCACGATGGAAATTAAGGCTGATACAGGGGTTTTCCCACAAGCATTCATTATCCTGCTTCTGTTCTCACTTAGGAAGAGATATCATGAGGAGGCAAAGGCAGAAAAACTAATGGGAGCTTTAGCACTTTCATTAACATCTTAGTCCAAAAGTGAAGAAATCATTGACAAAATCTTCTGGAGGTGTGAGGTTAAGAGATGTCATTAATGCAGAGCAAAAGGGAGATATCTCACAGGACAAACTAGAAAAGTGGGGAGCAATGGAAGTGGTATAAAGCTGACTGGGACAGGAGCAAAGTCACAGACAAGAGACTAATAATACTTTCTGACAGAACATGGGAGTTCATCAGCAAACAACAGCTGAAGAAAACTTGTGGATCACAATGACCAGTCAATCACTGATGTACCTCCAGATAATGAAAATGTGCTTTTCAAAGTTATCAAAATGGCTGATTCCAGTGGCAATAGGGAAGCAGTGTGCCATTGCATAGGCGCTTCTGCAAGCCCATGTTTAGTACCACGGACACTTCATCTCTCCTTTTCATCAAGCCAGACACAGGCAGAGGGCCAGCAGGAGAGGCAAAGCTACCAGAGAAGGAAAGGATTTTTATAACCTATCAAAAGAGAGGCTGAGAAATTACTTTCTAACAATACATATCAGCTTAAAGACTACCAAGGGAGAAGACTCATTTAAACTGGGAATAGGTTTTGGCTCAAGATCAGATAGTCAAAAGACTATTACAGATAAATTTCAGCTGGCAATTAAAAGATACCTCCTAAGCAATGAGAAGCAAGGAAGCTGCAAAAGTCTGCCAATCAAAAAATGGAACACCACTTTCCACAAGTACTCAGGCACACACAGCCTCCCCAGAATCTCACCCATTGTTTTTAAGATAAACCCTAGTGATTTCCCATAAGGTCTTGGTGAAGGGATTTTCTATAATTAAGGAAGTAGATTCGGGAAACCCCTTCCAACTCTGGTACAAGTCTGGTAATTGCACATCACAGAGGAATTATTGGCATTGATGGAGTTACTGAAGCAATTAATTAGTTTACTAGCATCAAGAAACAGTAACCTACTTTTGTAGTGCTGCAAGACTGGGAGAGGGAAAAGCAAGAAAAATCTTCAAGCTCCTTGCCCAGTAGGTATAGACTGTCATCCCTAGGAGTCCTCTGGTCACATACCAGTGGCATCATCTCAGGTGGTGCCTTGGGAGACAAGGCTCAGAGCAGTGCAGCACCAGGAGTATATCATGGTAACTGTGCCATGCATTAAAAAACAGGGGGGTGAGGAAGGAGGGAAGACTTAATTGGCTTAAAATTTGAGTTGCAGTGAGCTGTGGGATCATACAGGAGGTATGCAATATATGGCAGCCCCAGTGGACTGCTGTTTGCTCCACACTGACCAGCCAACATCCATCCACCTCTGGGAAGCTATCACTGGGAATGGGCTTCAGCACCTCCCCTGATCCTATTGGCACTGTAGATAGACTTCAGAAATTATAAACATTATGGACATGAGCCAACATGTCAGCTAACAAAGACAGGAATAAAATAAGCAGTGTCCATTTAGGAGAAAAGGGAGTGCAGATGTGAACACAAAGGACAGAAGGACAAATTCTGTGAATGGTAGAGCGCTGGTAGCTCCAGGAGGAGATTCCTGAGAAGCCCTGTGCCTTCTCTGTTTACAAAAGCAGCTGCTGTAGCCAGCCATATAATCTTGGACTTTAAAGCCCCCAGTGTCCAGATCCTCGGTATCACAATGCTGTGTACAATGGGAAAACCTGGATTTGGACTGTTATTTTCTCAAAGAATTTTTGACATTGTTAAAAATAACTGTGTCTGTAAGGTGCTATTAGACATTATTAGAAATACTGGAATTGCACCATGCACCACTCAAACTGGCTCCCTCATTTTCTTTGCCTCAGTTGCCAGACATCCAGGAGCAGCTAAAGCCAGAACCTCTAAAGAAGAAATTATTTTCTGCACAAATATAAGCCTCTGGAATGAGTCTCTGTGTAGTTTAAAAAACCCCACATGTTTCTGCTTCTGTCTTATTTATACCTGTCTTCAAATATATTTGGGGGGTTAAAATTTTTTTACTTTTGATTTTTATTACTTTTTATTTATATTTACATGGGTAATACAGTATCTTAATGTGTATTAACTCATAAATCTAATTAACATCTATGGGGGAGAGTCAGGCTGGAGATAAGCATGGGAATACCGAATCTCACATTTTACTCCTGCTTGGAACTGAGCATTGACATGGCTTTTGGAGGCAGAGCAAGCCATTTCTGCACAACTGGCATGAGGGTTTTACAAAGATTTTTTACAGTCAGCAAGTATTTGTTACCCAAAGGAAAATAGAGGTAAAAAGCATTAACCCACAGAGACGATAAATAGTATAGGTTTCCTAAGAGTTCTGAGCATTTGCTGCCAGCTTAGTTCCTGGGCATTTGGACCTCTCCCAGCCTCACAGTAGTCTGCAGCCCGTGTTCATCCAGTGTGCAGCACTGTCAGGAGTGGTGAGGAGTCGTGGTGGAGCTGGTACAAGGAAACAGCAGAGCCACACTCATGGGCGGGGCTGTTTGAGGCGAGCCGTCTCACACCAGCCTTCCTACGCATTTGGAAGTGTCACCTACCTTCGTGCCTCCCCCCTGCCTCTGCCAGCAGCCCCAGGGCAGCAGCTGTGGAAGAGGCATAGCACAGCACTGCTGCCCTGAGCCCACGGGTGAGAAAAGTTTCTCCAGACGGGTCACACAAAGTTCATTTTCAGGTGCAAGTACATAGATATTGAAATGTTCCATCTGCTTTAAAGTGGTTTAAAAATTGCATTCAATGAAAGGTTTTGGTTTCTTTAATTTGAAAGTATGGGAGGGGAAAAAAATCCCACACCAAAAAAAAAGCCAGCTAGGTAAGATCGATCTGATGCCAGCATTATGCAGGGCCAAGCTCCCCCACTTCACAGCCCAAAGGCTCTGGCTGCAGGCAGGTTAGCTCAGAGAGCCATAGCTCATTCTTATAACAAATAGCCTCAACTATTTTTGTCCATGTGGATATGGAATCACTTCTTCAATACAAGGTCTACAAGAACCTGAGAAACTGCTGACCCCTGTGCTGGGCAGCAGCTGTGGGCTGTCCTCCATGCAAGCCTCTGTAGAGGAAAGACAGAGCCCATGCACAGGAACAGCTTCCAGCCCTCAGCCTAGCACCTCTCTCCTGCTTTATGGGTCCCCTTCTCTGCACAGGCTGCCCAGGGAAATGGTGGAAACCCTGGAGGTTTTCAAAAGACATGTAGATGTGATAAAGACATGGTTTAGTGGTGGACATTGCTGTGCTGGGTTAATGGTACGACTCTGTGACCTTAAAGGTCATTTCCAAACTAAATGACTCTATGGCAGATTGATCCTCTGCCCCTGACATGTCTGCTTTGAGGGCACAGCTCTGGGGCAAGGGATAAAGCTGGCTCCCTCCCCAACAGGAGCTGGGCTCCCCCAGCACATCAGCCCTCAGAAGTGGCATGTGTGTGCTCAGCTACACACAGAGCCACGGTAGTGCTCATCAACTGGTAACAGACTCTTGAAGTAGCTGAAAGTTCCAGGCAGCAGCTTGGCATTTATTACTGGGGGCAGGGATTCAGAAACACACTTGACAATCTGTTTATTGAGGTGTAACACAGCAGCCCCCAGGCTTGGATCCATCTCCAGCATTTACCCTAGAGACTGGTCACTGTGGGAAGACAGCTTTCACCCAGCACCAAATGCAGAGACCATCCCTGAATACCAGTCAGTCAAGGATTTACCAAAACGAGGGAGAAACAGAGATGGGGGGCAGGGAGAATGCAGGGAGAGGTGGATGAGAACTCTGAACTTTCACCCACAGACAGAAGCTGCTGTGCAGCAGGAACCATTTGTGAAACCTCTTCGTGGAAGGTCAGCATCCTGTAGGTTCAATATGGCTGATGTGTATTTGTTTCACCTTTCCCACCGCCCCCACAAACTGAAAATGAAGCACTGAGTTTTTCTTAAGAATCTTTAATTTTTTTTTAACTTAAATTATATGTCCGAAATACAAGTATAAAACCTCAGAATGAAGTATGCTAATTTCTACCAAATAGTCTAAATAATAATGCACTTACATCATTTACACAATTTACCTTCACAATAAAATAGGAACACTTAGATCCATATTTACATATTGACAGAGGATGTGGCTGTGCAGCCATCCACTTCTGGTGCTGTCTCCTGCTGGAGTACCTCTGGGAGACTGCTGCCTGCAGTCACACACGGATCCTTCTGTAGGAAAAAAGCCCTGCCAAAGCCTTTCTAGGTCGTGCCCAAAGGGTGCCAAACAGACCAAAATGGTGGCAAATATTTACTTTTCCATCTTAAAGCTGCCAATGTAGCACATAAGCACACATCAATGAGTTATTTAAGGAATTCCCTGATACAGAATTTTGCTTTGCTATATTAGGCACTTCATTATACAAGTTATTTATTATGGCTTATGCAAAAGAACTCACTTTCCTCAGGATATGTATTTGCCAGATTCAGTGGGAGAGACATGTCTAAGGGCACACTTTCAGCCAATAGTTTGGGTTAGCCTGCATTAGGAATTTGGATCACATTATTTCATATCAGTAATAAAGCAAGTATTTTATCAAGACCTGTTCTTTCCAGCAAGTCAAGCAGTCAGTGTATTTTAAATCTTACTATATCTGCACTTTTGTGCAAAATTCTTGGCAACTACAGATTTCCCTCTTCCAGTAACTTAGCCACTTACATCCATGCTGTTCAATATGCCATTTTAGTGACATATCCCACATATGACTGTCTTGAAACAATACACTGTAGGTGGAGGGATTATTTACATATCTTAACATGTAGAAAATAAAGTTGTAACTTACCAAATAATAAATATAGATCAGAGTACAAGATTGAAATAAAATAAATTAGAATGATTCCCCAAGTGTTGAATTCCCTCTCTTGAGCCAAAAAACCAAAACAGAGAACGCCAAGTGATGTATTTTCAATGGTTCAAAAAGGTTTTGGATGGGGCTCCTAATTAGACACTGTCTGTTTGAAAATGAGA
The DNA here is from genome assembly GCA_013400735.1 of Pomatostomus ruficeps. Classification (NCBI taxonomy): domain Eukaryota; kingdom Metazoa; phylum Chordata; class Aves; order Passeriformes; family Timaliidae; genus Pomatostomus; species Pomatostomus ruficeps. The sequence goes on from VYZT01008857.1 coordinate 62,821, forward strand.
TGTTTAGCTGAGCTGGTGAGTGTTTGAAGCCCATATGATCAAACAGCAAAACTTATCCCTAAAAGGAGTCTTTTGGGTAAAACATTTTAGACCAAGTAATACTGCTTTTATTGGGAAGAATATAGTTCTTGAAGATTGTCTCAACATTAATTCAGCAGCAAGGAAATAAGCATACAGTTAAGAACACAACGTATTTGTGAAGCAAATACGTGTTAGTGCACGATTTTCCAAAAACGTCACTCCTCAGCTACATTTGTGCATATTTCAGAATGCTTCTAACTAGATGGTTAATAAAAGTCTTCTCATGACTATAGCTAAGTTTGCCATTTAAAAAAATTAACTGAAAAACAGTTAGGAGTAACTTACTCAAGAACAATGCCAAATTTCAGGTCCAAATACATCAGAACGCTGAGAAATTTGGAATCCAAGTAAAAATCTTAAAACTTAAGTCTATCAAACTTTAAAAAAGAGAAAATATTAAAAGCAGTGAATCTGCTCTCAGAATTGCACACTCACCAGGTTTGTAAACTCTACATGAAGTCAATGATGCACTGTTCACTATAAGAGGTATAATGTGGATGCTCTGTGCAGAGCAGTGCAGATGCTTTTTGTTTGCAGTTTCCTTCATGTCTCCTCTTACTCTTCCTTGAGGATTATGCATCTATAGTAATTCAGCAGCTAAAAGCGTCTTAGAGGAAGAGGCCTGGGTTTACATGGAAGGGGGGGTGACAGGGGTCCAAGTGGATGCCAGCCTGGCATGTGCAGAGGCATCGTACTGGCTGTCGGGCAGGTCCGCGGGCGCCGTGCCGTCGTACAGGGGCGAGGCGGCCGAGGCGGCCGTGACCGGGTGCGGAAGCGCGGAGTAGTGTGCCGGAGAGCCACGCAGGAACTGGGAGCTCAGCCCGTTGGACATTCCGCTCGGCTGTGACACTGGTGTGATGGTGCTGTTACTCACGGACCACAGGTTGGGGTACTGACTGAAGGGGGAAAGCCAGAAATAAAACAAGTTATTAGTGACTCTAGTGCCTGCTGGCAGTTTCCCAGCTCACAACACAGCCCCCAGGCCAGGTCCATTTGCTGGAGACAGTGAAACTCTCTAGGCAGTTCCCAGCCACTGCAAGGCAGGAAGGACCCCCAGGCAGAATTTGTGTTCATGGCACCCTCACAAATAAATCAAACTTCCCTATTTTCCAGCAGACAGGGGGTTAGAAAAAAGGGGTGGCAGAAATGCCTTCCTTGAGGTTCCACAGTTCCAGTTCTACTGGTTTTACCCACTGAACTACTCAATGCAGAGACTGAAACTCAGGTAACTTTGCAACTTCCAAAATATGTATCCTGGGTATCTGACAGAGAAAGAAGTGCTAGAAGGACCTCTTTGCTCAATTAATCTGTGTGCAGGACTAAGACTCATGTTTAGTAATACAGTTAACTGTACATAGCCTGATTAAGTGTGAATGTGCATGGTCCAAACGCAAAAATGCTTTACACAAATAGAATAGTAGGTCCGAATTGCTGAGAAAGATGTCCAAATCTTGTCCCTCTGCAGTTAAAACCAAACATTTTACCACCTTTTCTGTATCTCTTTGAATTTTCAAGTTTAGCTCCAAGGAACTACCTGCAAGCTAAATTTATGCTAAAGAATCCAAAAGTTTAATTAAGGTAGTAAGTAAAAAGAGAAGAAAGACTCTTTTTTACGATCACCAAATATCAAAAATTTTCACCACGTGTACAGTCCCATGTATGATGGTTAGTGTGGCAATGCTTAAGCAAAGAATTACTGCCACAACTGTGCGCTCCTTCTGCATACTAAAGTTCACTGCTCCATCATTTGTAGCAGAACAATAGTTTATGGAGATGGCTGGGAAAGCTGTGACTGGCCAAAATGAAAGGGATAAAAAAAAAAATAAACTTTTTAAACACCATTATGCATCAAAGAGATGAAATTCAAGACAGCATCCTCAAATTCTATCCGTCTAAGCAATTTACAATCCTGAATCTATCAAATATTGCTGTCACAAGTATTGACATTTTCAAAACCAAAACATTAAAAAAAAATTCTGTTTCTTCAATCTATTTTCCCTGTGGATAGTCCATCTCAGTGCCCCATAAAGTGCTAATGATTCATAACAATGGCCAAAAGGACTTCTAGTATGCTGGTGACTCTTTAGCTCCTTTTTCAGCCTCCTCTTCCTAGAAAGAACCAATATACGAATTTGAGGGCTGCTAAGGGATGGACTCCTACCTGGAGCTGGTAGCTGTGCCAGTGCTGTGTCCCATGGGCAGCATTGCCGTGTGTGTAGTAACTCCTAGAGAAGACCAGTTGTCATGGGACTGCAGCATGGAGAGGCAGGCAGAGGAGTTGTCAGCGTAGGCTGCAGAGAAAACATGTAATCACTTACAAACACTAGGGTCAGGCCAAACAGCAATCTTGTATTTAAATGCAATGAAGAGGTTTAAACCATCCTTCCCTGCTACTGCCTTGGAAAAAAAAAAAAAGAAGACAAAATTACACGCAAATACACACAAATAGAAGAAAATGAAGCCAGTAACCAGTAGTGTCAAGCTCACAACTGCAATTGGCATTGCCCTGATGTGCTGTTTAGCTTGACTCGTAACTGCAAAATCTTATTTCTGTGAAAGGCCTATGGCCAAAAATCTGTCTGCAAACCAGCTGCTAATTCAGCATGTGCCATCTTATTCAGTCAGTGGGAAAAGGAGGGTTCTTTATTTACGCTGTCCCCATCATCTGAGGACCTTCCAGGACACCTTTATCCCCACCACCCACATTGGCAGTAACAGTCTGGCAAAGCTGGATAACAAGCATATCACGGGATCACACATCCCAGTTTTGAGCTGAGCATGCCACCATAGGCCTTGAAATCTGCCTTGGGCACCATCAGGAGTCACTGAACTGTGGCTTATACTACTCAGCTTGTGACCCAAACTGGCTTGTTCACACAGCAGGGGGACTAGGAAGCTATAAAGGGAATCCCATAAGGCCACCCTGAGTGACAAAAAAGCTACTGTGGTAGCTAGCTACGGGAAAGAGGTTCTTTGCTGAGGACCAGGGAACAAGAAAGAACACCAGAGAGGTTTTGTTCTTTTATTCTTTTTTAAGTCACAAAACTTGCACAAAATTTCCAAGATGCAAGAAAAAGTCACAGAAAGCTAGCTTTCCACTTCAAAATGAACTACAAAGCTACATACAAGATTGGTCAGGCTGCATCCCGAAGCCCATGCATTACTTCATAATTCAAAATATTAAGTATTTTTTTTTAATGGGAACCTTCAGTATCTATACAGCCTGAAAGCAAAAATTGATAACCATTCCTCTTTGCCAGAAGGAATAAAAAAATTTCAAAAAACCAACCAAACAAACAAAAAAGTCCCACTGTTAAAAATGCCCTTCTCACGCTTAAGTACCTGGTGCCTGAGATACTAAGCCTTAAGATATTTCACTACTTCTGAGCACACCTTTTAAAAGCTCCACAGTTTACTCAGCTCCTTATTGTTTCTGTCTATCCAGTGGTGGCACGTTCAGACAGATATTAACTACAGCCACAGGTAACAGAAACAAACAAAATCAGACCCTCAAATACAAAGACACTGGGAACGTGTACTCATCTCAGTCCCCACGTTTTCCCAGAGCCGCAGTCTCAGACTTACTTGGCGAGTTGTTCCTGTGCGTGTAGGGGCTGGCGTAGGGCGCAGGCCGGTGGCTCCTCAGCGATGAGTACCTTTCACAGCTGTGGGCAGGGGACAGCGACAGCGGCGCTCCAAACTGTGCGTGAGCATTGGCAGGTGGGCACAGAGTCCCGCTTCCAGGAATCAGCCAGCTACCCACTGTGGGGAAGCAAGGGGTCTGTAAGAGGGGTGCGTGGTACAGCCAGGCAGAGAATTGCAGCAACGAGACAAATAACTGAACAGCAAGGAAATGCACGCTCAGGAAAGGAAACAGTTTCAACATAGCTGGAAAACCTGGATCTTTACAACTTTGCTAAATGCTTTTATGAAGAAAAATTAGAAAACAGTTTTGAAAAAGTCTTGTGTCAAGCTAACTGGTTTTTTAAATTACCATTTAATTACAAGGTCAGTAAGGAAACATTGAAATTGTTAAACCCTCCCACATGTAGGTAGTGTGTGCTCAGTAATTGTTAGCACAGTATTCAGTTTTAAATTACTCTTTGGGGGTCTCAATCTATAGCTAAGCTCTGAAGTTTCTCAGACTGCTAAGAACTCCTCTTAAAATTTAAGTATTTTCTCTGAAACGAAATAATTCCTGCTGCAAACCAACTCCCCCATCCTTTACAGGCTGCAGTCATTTTGTTGTCAATCATCTGTTAAAACAGAAATCATTAAAACTCTAATGCTTTTCAATCATCTGAAAGAACTTTTCTAAGCAAATGCTCATAATTTTCTTGGAATACTTAAAACAAGTACTGTCTCAATAAATTTTAGGAAATAAACTTTTGTCTCCATGTCCAAGTGAACATTGCTGTCCTTGTATAAAAAGGCAGCTGTCTTTTTGGACATGAAGGCAACTCTGCAAGAGTCTATTAAATTATTTTGAACGCAATAAATCCTAACCACACATAGACATTACAGTGTTTATACAATCATAAACATGCATGAACAACAACCACAAAGATTGGTAACATTCCTCTCTCTGTGATCTGACAAGCCAGCCATCAAGCACTGGTCTCGAAGTTTTGCTTAACTTAACAGAGAGTAGATGGAAGAAATCAAAGTTATGCTCGTGATGCACAATGAAAGGAAACATACACTGTGAATACCCAGACTGCTGGTTGTCCCCCACTTCCTCCATCATGTCTTTGTGATCACTTCTATAAAAGAAACCGTGTTGTAGGAGTTAAGAATATGCCTTCACAAATCTACCTTTAAAATCTACATTTTAGAATTAAGTTAAGAGCTCTCACCTTTCTTTTGCATCAAGAAATGCCTTTGCAAACGGATTGTATTTAATTTTTAAAGCTGTGATCTAAAAACAACAACAAATATCTTTATTCACATGTATCATCATTCATTATCACACTGATATAAGAATTTGAATTAGGACCATCCACTGAAGTTGGTAAAATCACAGATTTTTGAAGAAATAGAAGTAGGCCCATAATAGCAACTGATGGGCACGAATTAAACAACTCCATAAGGTCTGAAGTACTATCAAAGGACTTGGAGTTACTCTCTCTGCCAAATTTTAAAAGACTGAATTGCCTGAGCTCATTGATCATCTAAGGAAACACCTAAGAAAGGTAATAAACTAAACAGTTAGGAAAATCTTCACATTTCAAGCCAGAGCAGATTGGACATAAAACAAATCTCAGAAAACCTGATAATTCAACTTCATTCAACACAGATGTGCATTTGGGCTAACAGAAAAAGGGCCTCTCCAAAAATGGTACCTTCAGTCATTTCACTGTGTAGCTGAAAATGACACTTGCATTTTTTACCACAGTTGTTTGCCCCCACAGAATCTTTTAAAAATTACTCCCTTATAACGAATTTGCAGTACATGTTGAGACAAACGGTGATCAGAACTTTGTTCTATCGTTCATTCACACGGGTTTTGCATATGTTAATTTCATCTTTCATATTTAGCTTCAAAAAAAGCACAGGGAGAACTGAAAAACGCTAAAGGAGATCCATTATTTTGCTCTGCAATATGCACTTTGCTACTTGAAACCTCCCGGTAGTGGCATGCTCTCCTCCCTGCTGTGCATACCTCCTCGTTCTGGTAGGCCGTCACAGCTATAAACTGAGTTTCTGGGAAGGAATGGCTGGTGATCATCCGCTGCGGGCCACCCACTCGCACGATGTGAATCCGTGGCTCATACTTGTGCAGGGAGTTCAGCATGATCTGTGAACAAATAAAGCAGGTGAGCACTGACAGTAGTGGCAGATGCTGGCAGGCACAAAGGGCACTCAGGTTTTAAAGTATCCATCTTTCCATCAGAGGTGGAAAAGGCAATAGGTATGAATAAAGCCTAAAACTGAAGCTATGAGAGAAGGAAAGGCACACTGAGGAGACATCACAAGTTTTTGCTAAGTTATCCTCATCCCTGTTACTTGACAAGGCACTCGCAGAGTCACAAATGCATCAACGGTAAGTCAGCCAGACAGATTCATCTACCACACCACTGACGTTAGTAGATATTCAGACCAGAAACAGATTTTCAAAAAAAAGAGGAAGTTATAAAACATCAAGGCATCTATCCTCGGTGGAAAAACAGCTCTCCTCAATGAATGAATTTGCGGAGGGAGAGGAAAGTGGGACCCATCCCAGCACGTTTGGTAAGGAAAGTATGAAAACGAGCACTAAGGAGAGAGCGAGCCCGCAGGGCCAGGCCGGGCCGGTCCAGCCCCGCCGACCGACAGGTCCCGGTGCCGGTGTTTACCTGCCCGCCGCCGTTGAGCTTGTTGGTGAGTTTGACTTTGCTGAAGGAGACGGGCGCCTTCATCCAGTGGGCGCCGAAGTTGGGCGAGTCGGGGTGAATGTAGACGCAGCTGGGCGCCTGCGGCTCCGGCTTCCCGCCCGGCACCCACTCGCCGTTCACGTACTTCCAGCGGTGCCCGTCGGCCGCCACGAAGTCCAGCAGGAAGGAGTACATGGCGTTAGGGTCCAGCCCCGACACGCTCACCTTCAGCACCGGGAACATCCTCCTGCGGGGCGACACGGAGGCGCGAGGCACGGCGGCGGGCAGCGCGCAGCTCCCGGACCCGGGCGAGCGCCCGTCCCCGCCGCCGGGAACCCCTTCCCCGTCGCGGACGGGCGGGCGGAACCGGGCTCGGCAGGCAGCGGGGGTCGCGGGGCTGCTCCCTACCTGCCGTTCTTGGTGACGATCATCTCGTTGGTGAGCTCCTTGAAGCGCAGCCACAGCTCGCTGTCCTCCAGCGCGACGCGCAGCTCCCGCTCCGTGGGGTCCCCCTTCTCGCTGCCCGCCTGCAGCTCGCTCTCCACGGCGTTCAGCAGGTGGTCCACGCGGTACTGCGGGGCCTTGCCCGCGCCCTCCGCGCCGGGGGAGCTCATCCTAGCCCCGCGCCCGCCCGCGGGGCAGCTCCGTGGCGTAGCAGCGGGAGCGGCGCGGGCCCGGGCCGCCTCCCCTCGCCCTCAGCGGGCCGGCCGCTGTTATAGCCCGCCATAAACGTCCCCCGGTGACATCACCGCGCCCGCGGGGGGGCCGCGCTGATTGGCGGGCGGCGCCTTTGATGCGCGCGGGCGGCGCTGCCCATTGGCCGCCCGCGGCCATATCACAACGGTGTCCGGGGGAGCCTGTGATGTTAATTGCGGCCCGCGGGATTAAACGCGGCTATTTTATGTAAATCTGCCCCCAAATGTTTGCACCTCTATCAAAGCCGCCGGGGCCCGGGCTCCGGCAGCCGCGGAGGAAATGGCCCATCTCGGCAACAGCCTCACAACCGGCCAGAGCGGCACCCTCCCGTCTCCCGGCGCAGCGAGAGCCCCGGTACGCTTCTAGGCGGGAGGTCCTGCACGGGAGACACCCCCGCCGCGGATTCATATTTAGGGGGAAAAACAAGAAGTCCTCTCCTCCAGGCGGCCGCGAGCTGACAGTAGCACCCGGCTCCGCACGCCCCTGCCCCCGCGCCTGCCCCTGTCCCCTTGTCAGAAACTGCTGCTGCAGGGAAGGATGCAGCTGGCCGCGACAAACCTTGCGGGAAACATCAGCCAAAGAGCTGAAGCCGCACTGTCCAGCGGCTGACCACAAACCTGGCACAGCACGGGCACGCCCCGCCACCGGCTCCGCGGCTTTTAGCGAGCCCAAGAGCCCACCCGTGAGAAAAGTGGCAGAGTTTGCCTCAGAGCACTGGGACGGGCAGCGCCTTAGAGGCCGAGATGCTCGACGGCGGTGGTTTCGAGCAATCCCACCTAAATAATTTTTTAAAAATCTGAAAGTCAGATCGATAGCTATCCGCCATCCCATCTAAATAAAACCACACTTCTGAAAACCAGATCGATAGTTAAAGGCTTTGTTTCGTGTAGGAAGGAGAAACCCCCACGGGTTCCTGCGGGCAAGAGGGGAGACTCAACCTCACGAGTGAAAGTTTGCAACGGGATGAAATTATTTTAGAGTTATTTGACACAAAACCACGGGTCGGGACTAGGGAAAAAAGGGCTGTTCTGAAGCATTCCCGCATGCCGGGGTTGTAATAGTTTGCATTCTCTGGGGCTGCGGCGGTCTGTGGTGTGAGGGAAGTTTATTACCTTTCCGTGAGAATCCCTGGATAGAGGGCGAGGGGGAGAGAGGTGACAATGAGCAGGAAATAGTTCAATGGGGTCTCTTTAAACAATAACAAGTTCTTTAAAAGGGAGCAAAGGAGAGGGGAAAAGAAGTGGAGTAGTTTTTAAAATGGGCATCTCTTCTCCAAACACCGCGCATCATCGCTGCGGAGGTTTTTCAAAATTTAGGAAAAAGTGCCCGGGGTACACTGTCAAGCTGCCAGGGGAAGACACGCTGAAGATCCCTTTTGCGGGATGCAGACGGTGATTCAATCCTTTTAGGTTTAGTAGCTGCGGCTTAGGGCTGTATTTTCATTACACATTACTCAACTCCGCAGAACTTTTTTTCCCCTTCAACCTGACAAGCTGAATTCCTCGAGCCACCACTCTTTAACCACTGTGCAGAAACACACGAGGAAATTGTTACCCCTTCAGATTAATTCTTGCTTTAAAGTTTCTTAAAGCTGTTTCTGCTTGAGCACCTACTGCCTGCTTTTTGTCCTCTTCGGAAGGGGAAAACAGCATTTGCAAATAAATTACGGACAAAGTTTACCAAGTTGATACGTAGTCACTGCTAGCAATAGTTGGAGATGATCTTTTTGCTATCAGGTGTTTATTTCAGTGATGGCGCTCCGCTCCAAACGAGCAAACACGACCTAACAAATCCCACGAACGCTCAAACCCCGCATGAGCACGGCACGCTGGCCCTCGGGTGGGCTGGCAGACCCACCTCTGGATCTGTCCTTTGAAGGCGGCGTTTCAAACATCTTAATCCTGAAAAAGCCGAGTACCAGGAGGCGCTAACCCCGAAGAAGGACCCGCACAGACAGTTCCCCGCGCCGTGCAGGTGACAGGGAGAGAAGGGACTTTTCGCCTCTTGCAGAAGTCGCGTCACTTTTAGGGTACGGTCCGCGGGGAAGGTAGAGAGGGGGAAGGGAACAAAAGCAGCGGAGGTGGTGGGGTGGATGGTGATGGGTCCTGTCTTGCCTCAGCTTTTCCGCAGCTCGACGCCATCTGACAATGAACGTGTTTAAGAGCCGAAAGCAGCAGGAACAGCAGGAATTGAAAGCGACGGAGTGGTTTCTGTGGAATATGAACCGTTCTTAAAATGTATAAATCAAATAATTAGAGACTATCTAAATTTGTATTTAGGTGATCTGAGCTTTTAAAACACCATTTAATTTTTCCAGATGTATGCTTCAAGGAAGGAACAACCCCTTTTTTATATATATATATATATGCATTCAAGGAATGGAATGCCCTTCAGCAGCAGACACCTATATTTTTTGCACTGATCGCTTTCTTTGGGCAAAGAGGAGAGTTGAAGTTCAACTTGATTTGATATATCTCACGTTTTACTTAATACTTAGCAAATGAGTGAGCTGCTCACCCCAGACAAATATTGCATGCTCTCAAATTTATCTGGTCTTTAGAAAAACAAATATTTCCAGCTTTAAATTTTGAAATTACCATTTGAAAAAAAGTTTACAGGAGTTATACATAATTTTTGAAATGCCAAAAATCCCATAAAAATAAAAACAAGCTAACAACCACTCCAAAAGAACCAACAAACCCAAACAGTAAAGTTTTTCCTCGGCTTGGATTCCTGTCGTCTTTATTTTATTTCCTTCCCCCTCTTTCTGATCTTAATTACACTTTGGTTCTCAGGAGAGAGGACTCCCGACTTCCACAGTCTTTTCACCGGGAGCTGCAGTGCATGACAGTTTACAGCCAAAAAACTTCCTCCAGCCGAACAGCTATAAAGATTCTCGATTTATAGCAATACTTTCCCTCTTGCATGGGAAGATTGGTAGCCTCCAGCTGTTACTTCGTGTTCAGAAGGCCTGTCCGTGATTCCCTACCTTATTCCCCTGGACATCGCAAATCCCCAGACACCTTCCAAGCGGGAACTAGCCCGTCCCTGCGGTCCCAGGGCACCCGCTGCCCCTCTGCAGTTTTAACCGCCTGAGGATGCCGTGTGAAAATGTCGGAGCGTGTTTAAGCATTGGAAGGTTTTGTTTTAATATCTTTCAGCTTGCAGTTCTGGGGGGGACATAGGCGATTAACACCACTCTTGGTGCCAGATCCGCGTCCCTGCTGCCCCCCCGCCCCCACCACGTCCTGTCCCCACCCCGGGCAGCAGCGCCGGGTTGGGCCAGCACCCACTGAGCCCGGCGATGAAACCCACGTTCCAAAGGTCAAAACTTCCCACTTCTAATTCCCTGAAGAGTAAACACCTGTTTTCCCACTACATAGATTTTTTCCCCCTTTTTCCTCCTTTAAGAAAAATGAATATATTTATCATTATATATACGCAATTGAGATGTGTATCTCTACTTGTCAACTGCGTTTTTTGGAGGTTAAAAAGCTGGACGCTGAAGAGGAATGTCCTACTGATGCTACTATTGGGGCATTGATGTGGATGTAAATGCCATTTTCCTAGGAATGTTCTGGAATTTATTTAATCTGACATATCATTTTCTTTATAAACACAATTTACACAAAGCCTAAAGATTGTGCTGGAAGACCTCTTTATAAGAACTTACCAATTTTTAACCCCAGTGTGCTAAAATATATCTACGAAGGACACGATAACCTGTGAAAACATGTAGAAGTTTTGTCCATATTAATGTGGGTATTAAGCCTCTGGAATAAGTATGTTTCAGGATCTCCACTTTTAGTATTTAACAGGACTGATTTTCTCCACAGGTTTTGATGCAAACATGTTTTTGAGAAACATTTTCTTTTCAAGTAGTCTGAGCAGAGCACAGCATGTTGATTTTGGTTTGCTTTCCCCCTTCAGCATTTGGGAGGGCAAGGCAAAGGCAGACTGCCATCCTGCATTTTTGGAAGGTGGCAAAACTCCCGTTGACTTAGTTAGATCTTTGCTTGAGTACTGCTAAGTACCCTCTCCGGCTCAAATGTTCAGATCCTGACGTTTCCCTCATGAAAGTCAATGATCAAACTTTCAGTGACTTCAGCGCCTGCTCCACTAGACAGCACCAACTGCAGAAAAACAACAAAATAAACTGAAGCTCCCATGAAAGTCCTTGAAAGTCTGGCTCAAAGATAGATGAAATCAGCAAATTTGAGAGTAGGATATCTTGACCTAGAATACCTTTTTCAGTATCTTAGCAGTATTGTTTAGATGGCAAGATCTATTTAAACCAAGTTTTCCTGAGTGAAGTAGTGACAGCAAGGAGATGACACAAACAAGAGACACTCACCACTCTCAACAGGCCATCTCATTTAAAGCTGCAAAGAGGGACAGACACAACAGGGAATACAGGGCATGCAAAGAGAAGTAGTAGAATAATAGATACTGTTTACTGCATTATCCCGACCTAAAGGATAAATTTAAAAAAACTTCAACCAAGCAAAAAATAAAACAACAAAACAAACAAACCAACCACCCAACTCCACATTGAACATTACTCTGCTTCAAACAGGAACTGTAGAAAGCTGATGATAGAAAGCACTAGTGTTGTCATAAATGTCCTAGCAGGAGTCCTGTTGGGAAACCCTACCATAAACAACACCTTTTCTTATACTTCAATCCTTATAGTTCCCAAAGGGCACTAACGTAAACTCAATTTTCCTTGCTGAGATATGCTGGAGGAGGTTAAAAAGCTAGTGTTCAGGTCTTAAGTACAAAAGTCCTCCGATTTCCTGACATTAATGACCAAAACAGACATTTACTGGAAATAGTCATCTTTGCCCCAAGCATATGCCTCTCTTTATAAAAGCATGTAGTGCTAAGAATCAAACTTTTTTCACAATACTTTTAACATCAATAAAAGATTCAAGGAATTTGGAAAGCTATGATTTTTCCTTTATCTCAACTTTGAACATTTCATGAAGATTACTGTAAGGCTTAAGACAAACTGGGTGCTTCACAGGTAGACAACTTTAACACCTCTGCATAAAGAGATTTAAGTCCTAATATGTAACTGCAGAATTTTAAAAACCAAATCAATCTCTTTCCCATAGTTTTGTGAGGGTTTTCCCCCTCTTCTTTACTGTTTATTGCTTTTCTTCCTTGTCCTCACTGGTCCACAGGAAAGGCAAATACACAGTGTTAATGAGCACTATTTTATATATAAGGATATAATTTTTAGTATTCATCCGTCAATTTGTGTCTACATCTAGATTATCTTGTGTTTTTGAATTAGTAATTTTCTTGACTGTGGCCTCAAAGCTTACAGCCCCTCGTGAACCCTTTACTGCCAAGATTATCTCCTGATTTCTTGCTCTATGTAACTCCCTCATCCATACAAAATAAAAGCATTAGGACAACTTCAGCAGTGAGGGGTTACTGAAAACAAAATCTCTCCTTCTCATCAGTAAGGAAGCTCTCAGATAGAAAAGTGTTTTCTTTATTTTGTTGGAGTTAACCTCCACTGACTGACATCAACAGTTTTGTACAGCTCTGATGCTGTTTTCATCATGTTGTTGCAGCAGATTCAGAGGAAAGGACAGAAACCTGACTCAGTCTAGAGATAATTTGAACTCGCATGTAGCATGCTTTTACATCAATGGAGTCACTTTCTAGGTCCCTCCACTGTACCCTTTCTTACACTGCTCTGAACACAATTAATTTATTTCTTCCAAGCTGTATGTGATGTACCTTTATTCTCCATACCTAACTCTTCATCTTACCCACCCTCACTCCACCAACAAGGTCTTCTCCACATCTAACTATTTTCATATTATTACATTTAAGAAAGTGAAACATTCACAAACTTATCAAGTCACCACCATATTTTCTTATAAATCTTTTTCCCATTATGTGCACAACATTTTTGTTACACCATGCTGGACAGGTCTGTTCACAGGAAAATACGTGGGAGAAGGACCACACAGAGCAGAAGAACAGGACTGTCACACCAATACCTTTAAATCTGGACAAGGAATAAATAAGCAAGGCAGCACTCATTGGAAAGTCATAATTGCAGAGAAATGAGTAACTGTTGACACCACAGCTCCTTAAATAAGCTCCTGTTGGGCTTCTCAGAGAGACAAGGGGCAAAACTAATGCCAGCTTCTGCCTGTCACACAGGGCTCAGACCTGGAGAGCACCTTCTGTGATATACAGACATGCTTGTGGTTCTCTGCTTGTGGCTTCATGAGGAATGTAGAATGTTTTGCTAACGTCAGCCTTTTTGCATTAAACGTACCTATCAAGCTCTGACAAATACAAATGTTTCTTATGGTTTCCTGGTTTGAATTTAGCTAAGGTTGATTGGATCTTGGCCACTTCTTTTGGCCTTATGCCACCTGACAGGTTTAGATATGGGAAGATGGTTGATGTAATGTACAGCACAAGAGATTTAATGTCAGGAGAGCTCATTCTGGGCTCTACTGACTCACTGTCTCACTTGGAGCAAGTCTTCAGGATTTCATTCTAGCAATCTTCAGAGTAAAAATATTACATAGAAATTTTCACTGCTAATATCCCAGCCTTATTTTCTCTAGAACCATTTGTAATGCAAGCAAGCACCCAATAGGCTAATAATTCATAATGAAAAGTAATTACATGTCAAAATAAAAATTCGCAACCTTTGATGTCTGGTAATCCAAATTAGTTTGATTTTCTAACAAGGTTGCATTTTTCCTGCTGGATGTTTTTGGAACACTGGTGTTTTTATCAAACTGCTCATTTTAGTACGCTTAGTTCCAGCATGCTGCAGACATTGGTTCACTTTGCACATTCAATTTGTTAAAAAAAAAACAAACCCAAAAAACACAACAACAACAAAACCAAAAAACCCCAAACCAAAACAACAACAAAGAACCCCCAAACCAGTCCACAGAGTAAGAAGGAACCATGCAAGCCCTACCTTTTTATCTAGCAATCTGTGCTGTCAGTACCACATGAAAATACAACAGAGATGATGAATGAGGAGCAAATGACAAATGTGTGGAGACCACATCATGCAATAACCACTGCTGCCTGTGCCATAGAAGACAGTGTCAGGAGTGCCTAGGGGACACTGCAGAAACATGAGCTTCTCTTTTCAATCACGGACTTTGGACTTACATCCATGCTAATGTAGTTAATTAATACACTTGCAGACAAGTTGCAAACATTTATTTGCCTTCTTCAGCTTTTTTTTTTTGACAAGCTGAATTAAAACAATGAAATTAAAACCAATCTGAATCATGTTATATTCATTGTTTTATACTAGTAAGAAACACGGCTAATCGAAGCCTTCTCCAATTTTATCCTTAGACAGCTTGTTATTTGCATTAACATTGGCTTTGCAAAAAAATTTTTTAAAGAAACCAGAAGGAAGATTTCAATATTGTCCAAAGTCAGTAATTTCAGGTGCATTTTACTTCAAGAATCTTGTGGCAGATGCCATGTATCCCCAAGAATTAATTTCCTGTTTCCATCTGTCCAGATGTCAAGGACAGGGTCAATATAAGTAGTAGAAAAAGAACTTCAAGGCACCTTTCTTTAGAAAGCAAACACTTCACTTCAAGCCTTAACACGTCAACAGCTTTGATAAAAATAAGATTTAATTCAAGACTTTATCCTTGGCAGATGTCTTGTCTCGCACATTAGGTTTGTACACTTGTAGTAAACATATTTCCATTCAAAAAGCGACTGCTGTGATGCACTGAAAAGTCTTCACTCAATTTTACATCTAGAAGTACAAGATTACAGTGTGCAACACTGGCACAATATTAAGTCAATAAGTCAAATATACATTTCTGATAAAAAAATTGAAAAATCTAAAAACTCACTTTATTAATGAACTCATGCTAAAATAGTTCTTAAGCATCAGATAGTTCCTACAGATTTTACCTCAGAACTAATTCTGTTGAATGCACAGGAAATTTTTCCATGAGTAATCCACACAAGAATAAAACTGAACAAAGGATTAATACCTCCGCAGTTCTTACAATTTTTGTTCTCAGAGCAATGAGTGGAAGATGAAGACTCTTGTATTTACAAGTCTAGGTAACCATTTGTGACACTATTTTGTTATTGATTATATTTTTAAATTTTTTTGGATTCGCACCGAGTAACAGTGAAAAAGGAGTGCAACTTGGTAGAGTGTACACATTGCAAGTCTTCTGTTCAGAAAAGAAAGGATTGGAATTAACCAAGTCTCCAAAATTCTTTCTTTGTCTCTGACTTTTCTTTTAAAACCCCTACTCTGCCACAAGGAGGTTTTGGCAAACCATTTCTTTTGGGAAGGGGGGAGGAGATAAAAAAGTAGGGGGAGGAACCTAAAAATCACCTTTTGGCCGTCTCAAGTCTGCCTTGGAGCTCAATATGATGCAATTAATGAACAGCAATCCTCCACCTTCAGAGCTTCCTTTCCTTTCTCGAGACAGATGTGCTGACAGCATGGCACCTTCTTTAAAGGAACTCAGTTTTATGGAAGCTGATCTCTCAACAAGGCACAAGTGGCTACAAGCTTTTGGCTGCCCCATGGATTTTCAAGCAAAATCACCGTGTTTCACAGCAAATATTCAGAGACAATATGAGAGATGAAAACCAGTTCTACCCAGGGTCCAGAAAATGCATCTTTTTTTTCCATATGACTTTCAAATATCCATTCATGCTAACATTTTCTTTGATTGTCTTAGCTTGCAAATGAGACACATTTGTCTATAAGAGTGTTTTCTATCTTTTTGCTCATGCGGTGCACACATTTTACTCTGTTTAGCTTGAATCCTATTCCTTCTACACATACCCTGATAGGCAGCCTCAAACCAGTTCTCTCCCTCAATGCTTTTACGTCTTACAAGATATAAAATGCCACCCTCCCCTCACTTATATCAAAATTCAAGAAGGAAAAACAACTCACAATTCAGCCTATCCTGGTGCCTACAATTAAACACCTAAATAAGTTACCTGTTAATCAGGGGTGTTAAATACCTACAATTCCTATCAGAGTCAAGAACTGTAGAAAACTAGGACATTTAAGCCCCCACAACCTCTATTTCCCACCTGCCCTCTCACACAGAATGCATATTTTCAGCTTTACTTACCAAACTCATTGTGTTATGCTCAGTGACACCAGGTAAAGCAATGTTAAGCAGAAATTAAATTACTGAACTGGATTCTCATGCCTAAATTTCACCACAGAAGTTTAATACATTTTTTAGCTTAAAAACATTCCAGTAAAAAAACCCCAAGAAGACAGCAGAAAACAACTAGATACACAGAATCCCAGATTTCCTTCCAAGAGGAAGCACAGCTCCAGGAAGCCTTATGGATATCAACCAGCTGTCATGAAGGACAGAGAAGACCACTGCTCGTTCCATGCTTCATGCTTCACAGAGCCTTGCAAAAGCAATCTGAAGGAAGCATACAGAATAAAATCTTACCCTTGAGTCTTTCTCCCAAAAAATTAGTTTTTCTAACATTGCCAATGTTGACTCAAAGAAACATCAGAGGAAAATAGTGATCCCTAACATATTTAAAGTGTTTGTGGAGATAAGTTTTGTCTCTCTCCATAAAAATCTGGGTTAAGCTTCAAGCATGTTTCAAAACAAGAGCCATAGTTTTAAAATATTTTTGAAAAAAGACAAAATTTTCTATTAATTATCTCAGAGTTAACAAAGAAATATGAACTTCTACAGAAAACAAGTGGTTTATAAAGGATGCTATGAACTATTAGAAATTAAGTTTCACCAGCTTCAGACTAACCAATACATCATTTGAACAGAAATACTGAACAGTAACAGTAAGGGATAGGAGGAGGTTTTCAATGGATGTATTTGAGATGCCTCAGTTGAGAACCTTTGACACTCAATCCCAAATACTTCTAAGTATTTTCACTTCAGTGTTTTGTTACTAGGCTTCCAAGCAGAAATCCTGAAGTGGCTGCAAAAGCTCCATCTTCCCTTCCACTTGCAGCTGAAGAGCTTTGTGCACAGCACCAGAGAAACTCCTGTTGCTGGAAGTCCTCAAGTGGAAGGTGAGACTCTCCCTCAAGAGGACAAACCCTTGGCAGCCTCAGGAAGGGAAAAGCAATTGCCCATTTCATATCTGTTTTGAAATTTTCTTCATTCTACATAAATTAACAACTCTAGAAGGCTTCATAGGAAAAGGAAATCATTCTTACAGGATGCTGGAAACCTTTCATGGAGAACTGGCTGAAGATCTGGTGTAAAAAGGCTGTCAGCAGAAATATGCTGTTCTGGAAAGGGATACTGGCTTAGCAATATGCTTTAAAATAAACTAATCACACCTAACATTTCTTCTGCCTTTTCCCATCAACTGGTCATAAAGAGAAAAGCAAAAGAAACAGGTAGACCCATTTGAGAATGCTTTCACCTAAAGGAACACAGGAATACATGGCTTAAGAGTTTTGCCTGAATAACAGCTATGGTAATTTAATAGTATTTCTGCTGACTAAAGTGTCCAGATTAAAGACTAAAACCCAGTATTTTTTTAGCTGTTTCTAGTTATTTAAGCATCTCACAAGAAGAATGCTAAGATTCGAATATTCAAGGCCTGAAAACAGCAGTGGGAATGACAAAGTAAAGATTCATTTGAGAGTCAATGCAACCTATGAGATTCATAAGAATTACAATAATCCAAAAATCACTCACAAGTATGTGGAGTCTGTTTTATTTGTGGTGTTCAACAGAGGTTGGCAGTTCCTAGGTGTTTTGCTTTGGAACATAATTTGAAACAATGATTTAGGTTTGGCACTTACTGATATACCAGCAATTAACAAGTTGTTAAAAACATCAAAATCTTTTGAAGACCATATTTATCTTTGGGATATTTTCCTGGCCTTTACACTACCTGCTTCTCCTTATATTTTAAATTATCTTCAGTTATATGCAGATATTAAAATATGTCTTATTTGACTCTATTTAACCTACCATTGTCACTCCAACAATGTTTGGGGGTTTTTTTACGTTTGAGCAATTGTTCAGCAGGAAATCTGCCCAGCAATAACATAAAAGAAAAAATCCTAACTCTTCCTTTAGGTCTTCTTTGCTTTGGGATGTTATCTTCAAAGTCCTCAGATCCTTCTCAGACTCCTAATTATGTATTTCTTTTCTTATACCCTAAAACAACTGCTAGACTTGGGGCAACCTAGGGCTCCAGAACCTTGCAGGGAAAACCTACCCAACAATTTAATTTCTATCTTATGCACAGGAAGGCAATCCCTTTTGGGGAGCAGCAGAAACCACAGTTCAGGTCGAGTGTTTTTAGGTTGCCCCTATAGTAACAACCCTTAAGCTGCTATTGCAGCCTAATGGGGCTGCTGGTGTGCCTTCACACAGTCCTACTGAAATGCCCTCCTCATTTAATGGGTTATTCAGGAGCCAACATCTGCACTGACTTCAGTTTCTAAATAACTTTAGATTCAATGTCAGGGTCAAAATATAGCTCCTAAATAGCTTCAGGATGGCAGAGTACCTGGTGATCCCCAGGATTTGTGAATTAATGCAAGGAAAGGGGAATCAGTAGACAAAGGTCTGGTTATTTAGACAGCTTTCTTTGCAATGCAAGGTCTCCTCCTTTTACACTACTGTACTGTAAATTGCCAGGGAATTGCCGGCAAGGATAACAGCATTTTGTCACAGTTGAGATTAAGAGACTGAATCTTTAGTGCTCCTTTTAATTGCATCTCCTGTTGTCCTAATTCAAATAGAATTTCATTGTTTTCAATGCATGGGAGGAGGATTGAGGGGGAAACACTAGCAAATTTCACTTCTGTCCCAGAAAGGTATGCAAACAAACAGCAGAAGTGAACTTCTAGAGAAATTATTTTACTGCCTATTAGTGTCTGCCAGTTCTCATAGATCCATCAGGATGCATGAGAATTCCCTTATAAAGTAATTTATGTGCTGTGCTACAGAGCAGCACTTTACTCTTTTGATCTTTGATATTAGGGATAACAAATTTGTAGGAACCTTCAGCCTCCTCAGCACTGCCATGAAATCTAAGCTGGACTGGTCTGACTGCTACTAGTTTCATTAAACCAGTTTTAAGTAACACATGATTATCTCAAGCATAGCCTGGAAGCAGCCTGGCAGGACTTAAAAAAATACTTGAAGAACCTGATTAGAAATAAGAGGGGCTTCATTTCCAATCCTACCTTTCTTATATCCTGAATCCAGCTGGGATAGAGTTAATTTTTAAAAAGGGACAGACACATTACTTCGTAAACATTTTTTCTTGGTCACTTAAACTTGTTTTAGCAGTTATGCTGCTAATCAAAATATGATAGTGGTGAAAGCTGTTTTTTATGGTTTTGATGAAAAATTTGGCATATGCCCTTCAAAAGCCGGGAAAATGATAGCAGATATAAGAGACTGTAACTCTCTTATCCAGACCACCTTCATGGTAGCAGGTTAATACTGTGCACCTTGAGGCTTTGCTGTACTTCAGTACAGAAAGCTATAGTTCCTTGTACAAGGATTTGAAAATATACTCATTATTTCTAAGTGTAGAGCTCTCTGAAAACCTTATGAGGCAACTTCACCCCACCCTCTTTACTTTCCTTCACAGGTATAAAGGTGCTTCTTAAAATGTTGTTAAACTTGTGAAGGGAAGTTCTTAATTTTGTACAAATCACTTAAACAGCAGTCTGTCCTAATTGCATGCAAGTTGCATACAGTCTTTCTTGAGACTTGTGTACCTTCTTCTAAAGGAAAACATGGCTGTGTTTTATGACAGCATTTTCTTAAGGCATGTGATGGTTGCTTCTTTTCTCTGCTATCTTCTTGTCTGTTGTCAGTGGGGCTTCAAATGTTCCATGTTTCTTCCCTGGAAAAAAAAAAAAAGAAAAAAAGAATTGAAAAGAAAGAGCTGAGCTCCTGCTGCACATCCCAGAGCCCTGTGGGAACAAAGAGCCAGGAGTGATAGGAGGGAGGATGGAAAACCAGTGGGAACAGGCAGGAGACAGGCAAGGCAGTGGGGGAAGGGGCCATGGGGCTGTGGGGGAACGGGAGCAGAAAGCAGCCAGATCTGGTAAGCTGAGGAGAAGCCCGGTAGGAGAAACTTCTTTGTTTGCAGGAGAGAACAAAGGGGAAATGATGGAAGAAGCAGAGCTGTCGGGTTAGAATTTGTTCCTTGTTCCTATCCAGTCTCCACCCGCACCCACAAAGGGGAAAACACACAGGGGGAACTGATTAGCATGTGCAAATATGCTTCTTTTGCTCTGCTTGCGACAATTACCTGTATCTTTTTCCTTTTTTCTCTCTTTGTTTGGCACTTTGGACAAAAACAATTAGATATGAAAATGTGAGGCTGAAAATCTGTTATGGCAAGGCTGTAGAAGATACTGACTTCATTGATCTTGACACATTGATCTAAATGTATTTTTTCACCAGCTCAGAAGTACTGGTTTCTCTTAGGGCTGACTACTGCAAAGAAAACTAATCTGACCAACAGTGATATGATTTTTCTCTAAATCTAAAACTTAATTTTTTTCTGTATCCTGAGAGATTTAGCAGGGAGAAGTTGGCATTAATGTCACAACTTTTGCATTGCTTATATACGAAACTGTTCTGTTTTAGGTTAACAACTCCTAGTGGAAACCATTTATTTGTTGAAAGAAATGTCAAATCCTTGTGAGAAATTAGTATGTACCTTCACTTATCAAGCAGGCCATCTAAAATATCAAAATCAGAGCAATACTTACCTTTTCTAAGTTAACTAATATCAGTTCTTTGCTGTAGGACTGGATGTTTTCCTCCTAGCAATATTGCAGCAGAGTAGTCAGCATTTCAATGTAATCTGCACTACAATGCCCTATGTTAATGCAGACAGATACTTCAAAAACAGAACAACATGTTAATTGTCCCTCCCATATAACTCTTGGGCCTAACAATTAGTAGCCACTTTTATTAGCAGTTAAGTGCAGAAATATACCATTTAAAAATCTTACAACCTTTGTTCTGGATTTTAGGTGACTTCCACAAAATGTGTCTTTATTAATTTCTTTTGTAAGCTTGCGTGTCTGTTGTAAACATCATTTTTATTCCCTGACTTGTTGCCTGGATAGTAAGGCAAAGAAACAGGACACCTTATTTTGCTAACACTTTTGTTTTCTTTTTAATTTCATTTTAAGAGATTAATAAAAGCTGGAAAATTTTCTTCACTGGTCATGGATGAATTTTTTTTCCAACTTCTTTATCTACTTGGAACTATGAATCTGGTAGTTGGAAATGAAGCTATCTTGGAAGTTAAACTCTTCCATTATAAAATTGGATTAAACTTCAATTTCTTGACCAAATCTGAAAGAAAAAGGGCTCAAAAGAGAGCACTATCAAACTCAGGAAGATTCTTCCTGTGAATGTGAATTATCAGCATGGCCATGTTCTTGCAAAACAGGCTGACAGATCCCATTTTTGTTCTTTTGTGAATTCTCATTGCTGGGTTCACTTTTCACACATTTATTATTCCAGTTGCTCTGTTTTAAGACATGCTTTGCTCTGTGCAAGATAAACAAAACAAGCAGTGATTTCTGGAAGCAAAAAACGAACTTCTTGTGTAGATTCCTTTTCCTGCAACAAAGTTACACTGCCCTTAAATGCTCATCCCTGTCCTGCAAGTGGTGTTCAAGCCTTAAACCCAATCTCTTTTGCATGGTTGCAGTGTGATAAATACCCTCCAAAGGCTTGCTTACATAGCAGTGGCCACTAAACACGGTCTAGTGATGTCTGCAATAGGGCTTTTCTTGCAGCAGTCGTGCGGGAGTCGCTGGCACTTTGACTTCGTCAGTGCTTAAACGAACCGAGAGTTGTCTAGTCAGTCCTCAGACACCAGGAGGGCGCTTTAGATACCTGGCTAAATTTGCCTTGCAATTTACAGCTGTGACAGGAAAAACATTTTACCTGTCCCTTTCATGTCCTAAAGAGTGAGGGGACCAATTTTTACATGTATTAAAGTTGGGTGTTTTATCTCACACAACTTTCTGGTGCTTACATATTTTCTTCTCCATCTTGAATGATTAACTTCTTAATTTTTTTGAAACTCCAAGCTCTCAGTGAAAATAGTGACTCATCTATGAGAGGTTTTTTTTTTCCTTCTCCACTGACCATCCTTGATTCTTTAAAGTGTTCTCATATCTCTCATTGCAAGAGTTGTGTTCTCTCATACAGCTGAGGGTCTTGTCTCTGCTACCATGGTCTGTTAAGTTCTATAAGCACCTACTGAGAGAGTGTAAAACAGCCCACTCATACATGAGGTATGGAGACTTCCATAAAATGAAATTGAAAACCTTGCAACATACCAAGAATATTAACATAGTTCTAAATAAGCTTATTTTACTGTCTCCTGAAAAGCTGAATTTATTGTTTCATGCTCAGTTTTGTTGCTGGCACATACTGGTACATGGAAGGTCTTAACACTGGAAAACATTTCCTTCCAATTTAGTTGTGGCACAAAATAAAGAAAAAAATTGCTGGTATTGAGGTTTTCAGTACTGGAAGTGTATTAGCTCGAATGGAGAAACTCAAGTTTCATTACAGCAGTTTAAGCTTTTAGTTGCAGCAATAACAATCATTCTGAAAAATTACTTTAGAGACTTGCTGCAGAAGAGAAAGATAAGAGTGGCAAAAATTCTTGTCTTCATGTAAGGCCAGGATGATTGTTAATACCAAAAATTCCAAGTATTTCTAGATAGTCTATACCTGATGTAGCTTTTGGGGAAGTTACAAAAAAGTAATTTCTTGCTTCTGTATTTTAGTATTTCCTTTCCAGTTTAGGCGATTTCTTCTTTATCTGCATAATTAGTCCAATCAGTAAGTCTTGATTTAGCCACTTAAAGTTAAAAAACCAAACAAAAGTTCAGCATTACACTGAAGAATTAAGCCATGTAAATTATTAATATCAGTCAGTCCTGAATAAGAGATGCATCATCTTTGTAGTTACATCAGCTCATTTAAAAATAGTTTAGTACTTTGCTACTTACTTAAGCAGGAAGAAAAATGTATTTGCAGAAGGAGGCATTTCACAGAATATGTATAATTTGAACTGGAAAAATCAATACAAAAGTGATCCTGTTTTAAGTCAAGTCTGAGTCCCAATAGTACTGTTTGTTAAACCAGTCTAAATGTTTGGATCCAAGTACAACACCTGGCTGCCTTTGAGCTGGATCCCACATAAGGATGGTGGCTTACTTCTGATGCGGCTCCCTTGGCTGGACTGCACATCCTATTTTATGCATGACGCAAGGAGAGGTAAGTGGAGGATTCAGGAGTGACCACAGCACAGGAGTGTGGGGTGATGTGAGAGCCTGACAGAGGCAGTCTGTGCTTTTCCTTCCATGTGAGTTACAGTCCCTGTGAGTCAGAAGAACACAGATTAGCTGAGCTGACCCAGAGCCCTTGGTGTCACTACAACAAATGAAAATAACACCATCAGAGCCAAGCATATCAGTGATTTAGTGAAGGATTTTTTCAGTTTTCAAGGCAAAATGCAATGTTCCTATTGCCACACTGAATCTTGAGATTTATTTTTTGGATGAGACCAAAATATTTTAACTTTTTTTTTTTCAGGAAGGAGAATTTGTTTCAAAATTCATGAATTCTCATTTTTCATCAGATCTACTCCTAACCAGATCCCCCAAACCTGTATTTTTAAAGTTCCTAGTACTACATTTTAGGGGAAAAGTATTAATAACAGTATGTGCGTGCCTACATACAGCAGTAGGGTTGAAGTCTTTGTGTGCTGCTGCATTCAGACTTGAGTATAAAGTCAAACCTCAATCTTCCTTCAAATAAGACAAAGCCTCCAAACTTGGTTCAAGAGACTTATGGAACTAAACACAATTGTGTGGAATAAATGAGGAGCAACATACCAGCATTGGATGCTTAGAGCCACGTCCTGTAGAGTCAGAGGTTTACTTCTTGTGGGGCTAAAGCACTGGCTCTGGATTTCTGCAAAACATGTAAAATACACTTCTGAAAAGGCTTATTATAAACAATTAATTTCATAGACTTAATTTAAATGCTTACAGCATAGTGCTATGTTTGCAATACGATTATATTAGACATACTTTTTCTCTTGTAATAAATTCGGTCTCATCTGTTTTTTAGAGCACCTCTTCTCTAGTAGGACAGCACTAAACCTTCCCGAACTCAACCAAAGAGAAACTATTAGTAAAATGTTTCTCAGAACACCTAAACAAATTTATCTAAAAATGAGCTGTGAAAATTTTATTTGTGTGTACTTTTGCATTCAAGGAAATTTAAAATCAGTTTCTTTGAAGGGTACCAAAGTTGGCACAAATGGCACAAATACTTGGAAGGTAAATATGTGCCTTGCTCTGTTTGAAGAAATCTGGCTTCAAAATGGCAAAGTTATAGACTTTTGAAAACACGCATCCTGGTTTGCACAGCAGGTTTTTAACATCAGAAGCAAACACCAGGATGTGATGTTCTGAATATTCACTTTCAGTATATTTGAAAGCTCACACCTACTTGTATTTGAATGTGTGATTACTTTCAGTATGGCATTGTTCTGAATCAGTTACAAAAAGAAAAGGGCGTTGGAGACCTTACTGTTTATAATAAATCATGTTTCTGCTTTCAGTCAGGGATTGAAAGAATATAGGCATTTTACTCACAGGAACTACTATTACTCTTGTAGAAATAAACTTTAGATAGAGCTTCCTACAAGAAAGGCTGTGATCTAGGCAATATGCTGATTCAAATCATTATGTGAAGAAAATAAACTCACATTTCTGTGACCTCACTATCTTCATTTCTCAATTCATAGAAAACTGTGCATGCTTTGGCAGATCTCCTCCAGTGCTGTCTCTGATGCTTTTTTCTGGCCAAAACTGGAAATGTGTTTTCCTCCATCACTTTCTCAGTTACACTTGGTAATTCATGTTCTCTTGGAAATAAATAATCCACCTTGGGATAAGAGAAACACAAAATCGTTTGGAGTAACAAAAAACAATTGTTCACTCTCACAGCAGAATACTGAACACACCTAAAGGGCATCAAAAATGGTCACAATCAATAACGCCCTCAGAACTGAATGCATTTTTCAAGCCTTGCCTTGAAACTTCTGTTAGTTACTGGATCTGTTCACCACCTTTGAGCCTTGACAGTAGTTTTAGACTGAATTTTGGAACGAATAAGAAAGTACATTTCTGCCAGCTGGCATGGGGAGTGAAGATTGTGGCTAACTCAGTTCTGAGTTCACCAGCCTGGATTCATAAGTGACAGAGGATAGCTGAGATAGGGAGAAGGTGAGATGCTTAAAGCAGGTGCTTAAAAATAGGTAAGAAAAATGCAGCCAAAATTAACTACTATTTTATGTGTGCTTCCTGTACCAGAGTAACACCTAGAGTTAATATGTCCATGCACAGTGCTGGTTAAATACACAGTATGAAGAAGCAATTGGAGAAATAATGCAAAAGAAGTTAGTGAAAGAATAGTATTTAAAGGTTCTGTTTCTTAAGAAGAGTCATATATCCCTGAATTCAATAAGAATGTCCCATAGTCTGAAACTATCATAATCCATTCATGGGTTTTGCTGGTTTTGATATTCAGTAAAGTATTAGCTAATTAAGGGAAATATTTCTTTATTACATAATTCTATTTCATTTCTTGAAATAATGGTTCTTAGTCAAAGATCTGTCATTGGTATATCAAAAAATCAGAAATGAATTTAAGCAAAATGGGCCTTTATGCTCAGATTTTCCCTTTGACTTCCACTTATCTTTTTAGTAGTAAATATTCAGCATTTCTTCTTATGGTATACTACAATAATAAAAGCTTACTCCTGGTTTTACTGCAGTTCTGAACTCATACCTGCAAACTGGTATTCTGTAAAGGTTCGGATATCATTTGTTTGAAAGGCTTATCTGTAGATATTAGACATAATGAGTTATTAAACCCCATTTTGAAAGCCTATAATATCTAGAAAAAATAAACTTTTTTAAATGGTTCATATTTGAGAATACAGCATTTCTATCCTGTAGGGTAACAGAAACATGAAATGTACATCCAAAAACTATTTTAAATTTATTACTTTATGCTTGCCGCCAATTTCTTTGAATTCATTTTCTTTCAACAAAAGTCATGCAGAACAGGGAGAGGTTGAAAACAGATGTGGACTCCTGACCCTCCTGTCTGCTGGGCAGATTTCCCACTGATCTACCAGAAGCGCACTCTTTCAAATAATTTTTAAAATAAAACTTTTGGTTAGCGTTAGCTCTCATGAGAACAAGTGCTAGGGGACGTTCAGCCTACAGTCCTTGTCTGCCCACAAACTGGCACTCGGGATTACCAGATTCCTGCTCCCTCAGTCCTGAAGTCAGCCTTACACCAATTATACCAAACTACATGGTGGTTTCAAAGGTTTCCACGTGTAAACTCGCTGCCTCTGATGCTCATCTGTCCGCTACAAGCTTTCATGGAAAAGTTAATTTTACTTAAGACACCCACCCTGTACCAGTACTCCTTAGAAAAGTTCTTTAGTCCTTATTTTGCCTGGAAAGACCTTCATTAAAAAAAAAAAAAGAAGAAGAAAGAAAAAACAAAGCAGTGAAGAAAGCTGTGGTCATTTGCTTACTAACCAGATCATGGATGCTGTAACATATAAGTTCAGCAGCTGCAAACTGATTGTTTTGCTCCAGCCTCCTGGTCCGAGTAGCAGCAAATAGAATATCATGCTTGGAGGAAAGCAGTAAAGTTCATCAATCCCTGAATATATGGCAGATATTGTCATTGCTGCTGAATCATTGTCCCTTAAGCAGTACCTCATGCCTGGGATCCAACTGTGGAACTATCCTGGAAAGATGCATCTCTGCATACAGGGGCTGTTATAGTTCTCTCCCAGCATTACAAACAATCTCCTGTTTTTTCTGGAGGACTGAGAGTCTTTTGTCATAAAAGCAAGTGGTTCATCAGAGCTTAAGTATGGAAACAGGCTTTTAAAAAAATTTAAATAGCTTAACTTTCTATCAAAAATAGAGATGTAATATTCTTTATAAAATATAATTTTTATATTATTTATCTGAAAATAGATAGTGTTTAACTTCCCCTCTTCTGCTGACTGGTCCAGCAAGCAAACATGACTGGTCACTAACACTCTCTGCTTTTCATTATTTTACTCTGTGATGGTATCTCTCATCCATGAAATGTATATTTACATGTAAATTACAATGAATAAATAAACTGTCAATAATGTCTTTGAGTAGAAATTTTTAATCTCAACAATCTTTAATTTTTATATGTGTATGATGGCAAATTCATTGAGGTTTTTATTTTGCTTTTCTGTGTGAATTCAACAGCTTGAATTATTTGCCTGCCTCTTGAAGGAAGCAAATCTAACAGCAAAACTTACTTTGTTTCTAATGAGAGTTATTTGATGTCTAAAATTCCTGAGTGACTTCAGGACCAGCTGTAAACTAAGGCTCTGGAGCTGAGCTTCAGAAGATTTCAGGAATCATTCTTAATGCATGATCCACTTTCAGTTTATAAAATACTGCTGTGGGTGACTTGTTATAAAACACTCTCAGCATTCTGTGTTCCACTAGAGTGAGACCAAGGTGATGGGTAGGACTGTGCAGAAACAGGAGCAGGGCCATATGCTGGGTGGGCTGCTCGGCTGCACACAGAAAGCAAATTATTACAGCACTGTGGGGGCTGCTTTTTTCTGTCCCACATGTAACACTAGTTACAAGTTACAGTGAATTAAACTCCTGAAACAGCAAATTAAATCAGACAGAACAATGTCGCCTGCTGACATCTTTGGAAACAATCTGCGAGACCAGTGGTCTGGTATAGGTAAAATAATGTTTAAGAAGAACAGATGTGACATCCTTTAGCACTGACGTCGCAATATGCCTGTGCCTATGTGGAGTCTTTGGGACTTGGGTGACTTGTTTATGTAGAGCTCCTTGCAGAGCCTGGTAGAAATAATTCCCTGCTATGAAGAGCAACAGAAAGGGAAAGTGCAACTTAATTTTCATCTGGAACTTCTGCCCTCAGGACTTTTGAAGCTGTATTTGTTGAGTGGCACGACATATCCGCTTGTAGCACCTACAGATTTAGATACATAAAGCACTAGTTCTCTGGGTATGTATGAATCTGCTCATGTTCACTGTGTCTTTGGTTGACTGGGATTAAAAGAGAAAGTGCTCCCAGACCTGCTTACCTGGATTATTTTTCCTTTCCAAACTAATACGTTTTATTAAAGGATCACCAAAATCCTCCCATATCTAGCTAAGTTATTTTGGTTTCTGCAGTAACGGAGCATGCCCACAGTTACTACCTAGAAACTCCTCTGCTTTTTCATAATTTAGTCCTTTACGCATCTGAGAAAAAACCACGAAGGTGCGGAAGACCAGGGCTCCTGGGAAATAGGGAGTTAACATCACCAGGTTTTGTTGCCAGGAGTAGGAAATAGCTCACTCCTGCAGCCAATTTGCCTAATTGATTAGAAGCCTGATTGCACCGGTGAAGGAGTGGAGTCCCTGGGGAGGATATGCATGCACAGAGGGGGGGAGCTTGCGCGGCGGCTTCACAGAAATGGGGTCTCCTGGACTGAGAAATCATTTTCCAGGATCCATTCTCGGGATCGGCACCCGCCCCCGAGCACAAACCCGCGTTGTAGACCCGGAGAGGGGGGCCCAGCAAGGGACCCCTGGGTGTTCCCTCCTGGGGCAGCTGCGGGCACAGGGGCCATCCCGACTGCGAGGACACTCAGCCCCCTGCGGCGAAGCTCTCCAGCAGAAGAAATCTTTTTCGCCCACCCAAACACTCCCCACCCGCAGGAAGTGAGGGGTTTGATTCTGTAGTGTTTCCTGCCCCATCCCTCCTCCGAGCGAGAAGCAGAAATGCCCGAGTGACGGCAGTCCCGAGGCTTGGCCCCCGGCTTGGAGCGGCTGCGTGGTTCCCTAATCCGCTCGCTCGGGATGCTGCCCCGGGAAACCCAGCGGCTGGAAGCACTTCACAGTACAGTAACCCAGCCCCTCGTCTGGGCTTTTTCAGCTTGGCTTCATTACTATTACCATGATAAAGGCCAGCTTTTTTTTCGACTTCCCTTTTCAAGTCTCTACTTGCTCTTGACTTTTCTGAATTTCTCTTTGAAACCTTGACACTTTGGTTGTTCTCCCAGACAGATCTAATTACAAGAGTTCAAACAAACCTTGGGGTTTTTTGTTGGGCTGGGAGGTGAGGGAGTGAGGAGAAACCACGGATAACAGAGAGATGCTGTGAAGATTTGCTGGGAGAACTCACCTCCTCCCAAGGCTCTTCAGGTCTTCTCTGCAATTCTGAGGGCCCAGAAAGCTGCAGCTGTGGGACATAATCCAACATCCATGTTTAGCATAAAACAGAAATACCAAAACATGAGCCTAACAGGATAAATAGGAATTGGAGGCTGCCAACTGTTTCAGAGTGCAATACTCTTACTTCTTCCAATGAGACCTCGCCATTCTTACCTTGAGAAAAAATTGGTAACAGTTTAAATTTTAAAAAGAAGAAAAACCCATGTGAAGGCTCATTCAAAGCATCACGCTGTGAAACAGCATGGTGGCTTACTGTCTGCTACAGCATTCGTTCGGTGCTGATGTGAACAAAAATGCCTTTTAAGTTTTCCCCCCCATATCTCCAGGACTCACTGGAGTTTCTGGACAGTTTCTAAACCCCAAAGCAACCTATTCTCCTTGACTTGTAGGGTTTACTGACCCCCATGTTCCTAGGACTGCAAGGTACCAAAAGAATAAAAAATGTATTTCTGGAGCTCTTTATGAAAAGTTATCTCTCTGATCCAGACATGATAGAACTCAGGTCTACTTTCCTGAGAGCAGCAAATGACTCAACATTTCAGTCATGTTCACCTGGGGGTGGTTTATGGAGATTCTCCTTTATGTCAGTACAAAAAAAGGCAGTCAGCTAATGAGGGCAACACAGCCATCATCAAAACTCAGTGTAAAAAGGAGAACTATGGGTTAGACTTTTAGCCGGCTGACTTCCATAAATCACCTGGAGCAAAGACACACAGGAAAACTGAGCCTAGCCTCAACAGAATAATTATTTCTGTTACCTCCAACTCAGTGTTTAGTTCTGTCACTAGAGGCGCTAATGCATTATTAGGAAGTCAGGCTGTATTTCTATCTGGAAGATAAACCTTGTTTCTTTTTCTCCTATTACTTCCTAACTCCTTTTCTTTTCCAGGCCATAAGTCCTTGTACATCCACACACTTCAGTGAGGCTCCTGATTCAGTATTCTGCGGACCACTATGAGAATCACCAGACATAGCTTTAATCATTTTGACAAACTATTTATATTCCTCCTGCATTAGTATTAGAGTCCATAATACATCATGCAGTGGCAGAGAAGTGGATAATTTTATTAAACCTGTGGATGACACCGGGTGGGAAGAGACTGCCAGGAAACTGGGTTTAGAATACAAAGTGATTTGGACAAACAGAAAGCATGGTCTGAAGCAGCAGCAGGCCATCCAGCACAGACAAATGCAAGGCAGTGCACACAGGCAAGAATAATGCACTACATGAAGCCAGGCTGCCAAGCAGCTGCTTAGAGCGTGAGATGAAAGCCGAGTAACTACTAATAACCGCGAGCTTAGCAAACCCAAACACTGCAAGAGGAACCAGAAGCATAAGTCCAAGCTGGAAATCACAAAACATCATAAAATAATTCAGTCATTATGCTATTGCATCTTCGAGTCAGTACCACAGCCAGATGTGTGTGAGCCTGCTTCAAGAGGGACACAGAACAGCTGAAGAGAACAATGAGGGTCAACAAAGGTTTAGAAAATGCAAGTAATTAAAATGGTGATAGCTTAAAAAAAAATACTGAAGAAATTATGATCTGTAAACCTGTGTAAAGGAATTGATAGGGTTTTTTTCTATTTATTTAGTTACTGTGGAAAAATAATAAAAAAAAATTTTAAAAAAGAGCATGGCTTTAGTTGCAGGAAGAAGGTTAAGGTTCCAGGTTGAAAAATACACATTTTAAAGGTAAGGAGAAGGGGACTCTGGACAAAGTTTGACAGGGAGAGCAGGTCCCTGAGAAAAAGTTACATAAATATCTATTAATGATGAGAGGGTATTATCTGAGGTTGCACTGGGAAGATGAGTGGCTTAGATTATCTTTTCTTTAAAAGAAAAGACCCTTCCAGTTCTACAGTTCACATAACCTAATCAGCCAAAAAATTTTGCAGTTAACAGATTTTTCCAAGATCCAATCACACAAAAAAATGTACAGGTTTTGACAAGAGTTTCATAAAAACAAACCAAAAAGTTTATGAGCTATGCCATTGATTCACCTGTATTCTACCGTCCTCTACAAAAAGATGTTATCTGTTCATATTTTATTGTAATATGATATTGGGAACAAATTTTATCTTATACTTAATTAAGTAAAGAGTGCAACAAGCCATAAAGACTAGACTGGCTTTTTTAAGGCCATTAGTCTATAGAAATTACCTCTGGAAACACCATGAAGTCTATCTACAGTATGTGATCTTAAAAAATAAAATCAGCACTCCTAAACTGGGAGCGATTTCAGCTAGAGAGAACCATCTATCTGCATACTCCCTAGTATGCTTTTCTGTTAATTCTTATGTCCAGAGACAGAAAAAATCCATCAAGGAATGACAGACAGATTTATTATACTAGAGTATAAACTAGGTTACTAAAAATAAATTATGTAAAAATAAATGATATCTTAAGCTAATTTACATAAATGTTTTTCTTTATCTATGATATATCAAATTAGGTATTTCAACTACAGTTTATCAACATGAATCTAAGCATTCTTTTTAATTTTTTGCTTAAAAGCATTGTATAAAAAACATCACACAAGAATAATTACTCTGTGGTCCAATAATTTTTTAAAAAATTTTACAAATCTCCTGCATATAATAAAATTCACAGTTTGGTGGCCCCTTTTTCCCTTTTTCCTCCCCAAAGCTTTAAAAACACACTGGCACATATGACCATATTCAACTCCTGTAAAAAGCTAAATTTCTACCTGAATTTGGTGGATTTATAGCAGTATCCAATGTTATTTTTTTCTTTCTTTTTTTTTCTTTTTTTTTTTTTCTTTCAAGAGAACAGACTCAAGACTACCACAGTTACAAAGCACAATGAACTTTTATGTCATTGATATTACATCTTTGGACTTTACTGTCAGATCACTGCACTTTACAGCAGGACAGGAGATAATTCTGTTGATTTTTTTTCCCCCATTCAGTGTGAAGGATTTTTCGTATCCCCTGTAAATTCCCAAATTAATTTTCTGAGTCTTGAGCAATACTCCTTGAACTTGTGCAGGATTTGACTGTATCATCCTTTCATCACCCCACAGAAACTCTCTACCTGGTAGAAAGCTCATTCAGTTCTGAATTATTAGAGTTTTTCTTTTGGATCTGACCCTAACATAGATTATAAACACCAAAATACTTACTTGCAACTTATAGTCTAGTAAATTAAATGCATATAGGTCCTGCATGGATGACAAGAGTGCTTTGCATTTTCTCCCTGAACAGGCTTTAACATGCACAGGCAAGAGTAGGGACATACTAGTTCAAAGTGAAATTTTGGCCTCTTGGGGGCACAGGAAAGTTTAGTTCCTTGCAGCAACTGCAATTCCTCTACAGGATGCCTCCAATTCAGCTTCCAGCTACATGTAGCACAAATCAAAATCAACCTCCTGGTGCTAGCATGGATATTGACCAAAAGTTAACACTGTATACATATATTAAAAAAATTCAACCTGTGTGTCCTGGAGGTGTGTCCTGGTTGCTAAGGGAGTGGTAATCATCAATTTCCTGGCTAGTATGGGATCCAAGAACCCTTCAACAGAGCTTTAATGTTGTTTTTCACACTTGCAGAAGACACAGATTTTAGCTGTAGTTCAGGTGTTCCCAAAAGGAGTAAGCTCTTTTTCCCCACATTGCGTTAGGATGTTTAACTTAACAAAACAGGACAAAACAAAACAAAACAAAAGAACAAACCAACCCCAAACAACAACCAAAAAAAAGGAAAAAATGGTTAAAAAAATAATAGTCACATTGTGATGAAAACCTTACAACCTTACAGTATTACCGCAGCCATTTCCAACAACCCCCTGCCAGCATCCATTCAAACTAGGAGCTCAATGTACCTGAGACAGCTAATTAAAAAAGGAAGTGGTCAAAGTCATGCTTTTTTTTTTTTTTTTTTTTTTTTGGTAAACTTCAAAGGTGATCCCTCTCCTTCCTCCTTTTTACATTTTACTGTCTGGCTTTCTGCCCATCCTGCAGCTGTTGGCTGAGCCTGTCTTTCATGGCGTCAAACCTGCCTCCTCACGGTCCATAAAGTTACAGCAGAGATCATGATATGCAGGTGTGGAAAAGCCAGAAGTGCAAGATGGGCCCGTTAATGATTTTTCTGGCACCCCATGCTGAGCTGCTGAAAAAAAGAGAGCAGCTCACAGAAGGCATGGGACTCTTTGTTTGCAGAGGTATTTGAGATTGTATTACTTCTCCCACAGCAAAGGTGTTGGGTTTTCACTTTAAGGGCTGTTTACAGAAATGATTCACCTTTTATACAGCTTTTAAAAAATGCTTTGAGGCTTTAATTGGACGCAGGATTTACATCGCACCAGTATGAAAACTCTTACTTTTCATTTAACCCTCCATTAAATCATACAATGATCTTACTCAGTGATAAGCAGCCGCCTCCCATTGTGTGGACTTCACAGAGGAAAACAAAAATCAGTCATTAGGGATTCATTTATGTCATAAACTTTCATCTGGCAATTTCTGCACCAATTTACATTTGGGCAATGAAGGCGGGGGGACCAACTGCTGGGGGAGAAAAAGAACAAAACATGAAAAAACACAAAAATTTGCTGTTGTTATTGAAATAACGGAAAAATTTAATGGACTATATTTAAAAATATATTTAAACTCTTACCTTATAAAAGTCACTTAAAAGTCTGCTTTTTTTTTAAACAGTCCTCGAGCTGTGAACTGGGCCTAAAGAATAACTTTTAGCAACTCCAGCTCAGGATTTTTAGAAATGGATGCCTGAAACCAAGTCTACAGGAACCATTTTCCAGAACACACAACAGATACATGATGTTCTCCACCACTCAGAATCAATGGGATTTGACTTTTCGGGTCATCTACACACCAAGGCATGGCCTGGATTTCACAAAATATTTAGTGCCCAACTTCAACAAGTGTCCCTATCTCCCTCTAGGAGAGAGAACCTGAACAGCTGCTTGTGGGCTTTAAAGCAGTCCCTGAGCCCCTAATTAGGTGTGGGATGCTAGCACTTCTGGAATCTCTAGGTCCTAAATTCCCTAACACCCCAAACTTTAGGCATCTATATTTTTAACCTTGGCCCTTTACTTCAATGTTTTAAATCTGGGCAGCATTTTGGTGCTAAAAAAAGAGCGAACAAATAAGGACTGAGAAAAGCAGCAAGTGAGGAACATATTGCAAGGGGATGGGACATTTAAGAGGAGTCAGTGAGTCAGAAAAGTGTCAGCTGCACTCTCATATCTGCTGTTTGCTCATACAGCAAAAGTTTAGCAAGGGAGGGATTTGTCTACACAAATCTACTGGGCATTACCCAAATCTCAAAAACGCAAGTTCAGTTCTGCAGCTGCTTATCCACCTAGACCTATGCCATGGTTTAACCCCAGCCAGCAGCCAAACTCCACGCAGCCACTCACTTTCTCCCCACCAGTGGGACCAGGGAGAGAAACAGAAGGGTAAAAGATGGAAAATGTGTAGGTTGAGACAAAGACAAGTTTAATAGGGAAGGGAAAAGCCACAAAAACAAGCAAAGCAAAACAAGAAATGAACTCACTTCCCATAGGAAGGCAGTTGTTCACCCATCTCCAGGACAGCAGTGCCCCATCACATGCAATGGCTACTTGGGAAGACAAATGCCATCACTCCAAACATCCCACCCCCCGTGGCTTCTTCCCCTACTTTATGTACTGAACATGATGTCATGTGGTCTGGAATGTCCCTTTGGTCAGTCAGGGTCACCTGTCCTGGCTGTGTCTCCTTCAGCCTCCCATTCACCCCCAGCTTCCTCACCAGAATGGCCGTAGAAATAGCAGAAAAGGCCTTGGCTCTGTGCAAGTCCTGCTCATTAACAACAAAAACATCTCAATATTATCAGCCCTGTGTTCAGCACAAATCCAAACACAGCCCCATACCAGCCATGTGAAGAAAGTTAATTCTACCCCGGACAAAACCAGCACAACCTATATGGTGGATATGCCCCCTCTGGCAAGCAGCGGTAGATGAATTTTAAGCTCCTGGCCTGCTCAAATATTTTTTTCCTAATACTTTTATTTCCACAAACAACCATTTCTGATGCAGCATTTCCTAGAAACTCAAAGCAGGACTGGGAGCAATCACAAACCTGAAGTCAAACAGTGCCAGCCATAAAACGAGCTGGATCCAGGTGCATGATGCTTCTGCGACTGCTTCAGCAGTTGGTTGTGCTGCTCAGCAGCTTATGAAGTTCTGAGGTAGCTGGACATCTCTTCAAGAAAGACCAGTGGGAACCAGAATGGACCTTATTGTCTGCAACAGTGAAAAATGTAGTGTGGTTTTCTCCATACCTGAAGTTGCAGCTTGCTCAGAGCTGGCATAGCATGGCCTTGCTGAGAAACAAATGAATCAAGTACCCTTTCTAAAACCATCAAGGAATGATATGCATGTATTTCATGTGGCTCCTAAATCCAGTTCTGTTAACAGAATTCTAAGGGAACTTGGTACACATAAGATGTTGTCTCTCCTATTTTCCAGTAACAGCTGTGGAAATTGTGCCAGTGCCTTCAGCATGGAAATATAACTCAAACTGCCCAACCCAGGACTCAACAAAGATGGTCTGTAACCTAAAAAACAACCAAAGCTCAAAATCTAACTCAGAAACAGAACTGTCAGAGTATTCATGTAGAGCAAGGAAATAAGGAAAAAGATATAGAGACGGTAACCACTCTCTATATTTTTACTAGAAACTTATTTCCCAGCTGTCAGAAGGAAGAGAAAGTGAGCTCATGAATAATTGCTTTTGCAGGTACCCTTGACCAGACTAATCTTTAGCTATCCATCCTGCAGCAGTCTGTAATAACCTCCCCACTGTGTCAGCAGATAGATTTTAACAGCAAAGCACAAGAAACAAAATCTTCTTTTAAACTCAACAAATTTTGATAGCCTTTGTGCTTCACCCCCAAGTCACCTCATTACATGAACTGGCCTTTCTCCTTATATTTGTGATGCCACAAAATGCCTTCCCAGCCTGTGTACCACAGTTCATGACAACTGCTCTGCCATCAGCTTTTCAGGGAAGAAGCTCTGACCTTGCAACTCTGGAGGATCATGAGCCAGCGCTCCCACAAGAAAATAAATTTTTTAGAAAACATGTTAGAAACTGATAAGCTGAGGGAGACTGGGCATGAGGGGAAGATGTTGCAGAATACTATGGTAAATTATCTCCTTTGCCACAGGGCTCTTCTTTAGCCATGTGCATGCTATACAGTCTTTTTGCAGCACAACTCTTTTCTCTGGTGATGACGGCCTACAAAATAGTAACTCTGTAGAAATGGCTACCAAGTGCAGTTCTGGTAAGGCCACTGACAAACACAGCCTTAATATCATACACTCAGCTTAGTAATTATAGAGCAAAATTCAGCTGAAAGGAGCCAGCAAGGGCCGAGATTTTCACACTTACCATAGGAAATATTTGCTCAGTTTCTTTTTGGGGCTTTGTGTGTTTATGAGGAGTTGGCTGTTGGCTGGGTGCCGATCCCAGAAGTCTGCCTGCGTGCTGTGGGCAGAAGAAAGAAAACAAAGTCAGAAGGATACATTTTCTAAATGCCCCTTGATATGCCATCCTAAAGTTCATCTTTCCCTGGAAAAAAAGTAACTAACATAAAATGCAGGAATGTTTTAGAGATTATATTTTCCTTATTGAACCCAATCCCCATTTCTTTGAAAGAAAAAAGGCTTCTGAAGAGGACCACATTATGCTTCATCCATACTTCACTCCCTTCTCATCCCATATATTTTCTTTCCATTGGGCTGTATTCTTCACTAATTTACCTTCAATGGAAGTAGAGATTTATTTATTTATTATTTAAAATTATTTAGTGTCAGCAAAATAGGTCCAGTTTTACAAGGGGATATCTGAAGTAGCCCTTCCATGTTCTGTCTCAGCCAAAACAAGTGGAAATTACCAGCTAAAGGACGTCCTGTCCTCTCCTCCTAGTATTCGTACAGCAATATAATAAACCATATCAAGAGAGCACCTTTAAACTAACCTGAAGAAAAATTAGGGAGTGGAAGGGGGAGATGATTTTCCTCCAGATCAGAACCAAGATCTGCCTCCCAACACAGGGGGCATGAAATCCAGCAGGAGGACAAGCAGGGAAGAGCTGGAGTTGACAACTTCACTTTACACAGCACACTTATATCAATCCAAAATTATTGTGAAACTAAAGTCCTGGCCTGTTCACAATTAAGAATGAAGACACACTCAAAGAAAAAAAAAAAAAGAAAAAAAAGCACATATTTTTTCTTTTTGTTTGTGCTCTGTGAGTTGGCTCACTCTGGTGTCAGAGAAGCACAAGCAGGAGACCAAGGACAGGAAATGGAGGGGAGCTGACTTAGCAGCAATAGCTATTATATCAGTTTAGTTGTAGCACCAGCCCATCACTTAGAGCTTCTGCGGCAAGTTGATCAATGGCAACAGTAAAACTTGAAAACAGTAAAACTCTTGAAATTATTTTATTTCTTTTTCTTGCTGGCTAGAAAAATTACAGTGGTTTTTTCTGAGATCTGTCATAAAAGGTAGTTATACATGACAATACAAAATCTGTCTCAGAGACCAAGAACTGAAACAGAGATTTAAAGTTTTGTTCAGGCCACCTAACCCCTCTTGCAATAGAAAAAAGATGGGATGGAGAGGACCCTATTAAGTTTTGCACAAAGGCTGTTCTGATGAATCCTTAAACAGAGTGATTTTACATCGAGCTGTTATTATACTTTCACGAGACCTAAAGAAGTGTAATTATGCTGGTTCACTGTTTGTTCCCATATCTTCCTCCATCTGCCTCAAACCCCTGGTGATCCAGCGGCTGCTCCGAGCTGCTCCCAGGAGAAGCACCCGAGCTGCTCCCAGGAGAAGCACACAAGCTGCACTGCACTGGTGTTTCAGAAGTACCTGGACCTGGCTCTACTGGAAGCAGCGTAAGTGTAAGGTATTTACACATTTTCATTTCCAGGCACGAGCCTGAGGTGCAAAGGTTCACAACTGAGGCAGCAAAGGAAACCTCAGCCATGAGGTTGGCTTGATTGGATCCACTGATGGCAAATTTCACACAGAAGTTC
Organism: Pomatostomus ruficeps; assembly: GCA_013400735.1. Lineage (NCBI taxonomy): Eukaryota > Metazoa > Chordata > Aves > Passeriformes > Timaliidae > Pomatostomus > Pomatostomus ruficeps. The sequence continues at coordinate 101,401 of VYZT01008857.1, forward strand.
ACGTCAATGCCTCAGTCAGTTTTGAGATTCTTAGATAAAAGCGTTTATGACAATGATTTACTGAATAAAAACAATTAATGCCATCAGCAGATCTTAATTATTTGATAGGTTAGGTTGACAATAACAACTGTGTAGATGCGATACACTTAGATTTTGTAATGGATCTGATCAAAAATTTACTTGGCAGCACAGGAAGATTCAGAGTGAGTACATTGAGACAGGCCGAGTTCAACTGAAAAAGATCCTGAGCAACATGATCTCGATTTGAAGCAGAAGGTGCATAAGAAACCTCCAGAGATCCTTTGCAACTACTCTTTTCAGTGCTTTTAAGTGCTTATAGCAGTAGATTTGATCTGGTCACTTTAACAGAGGCATCCTGCTTCGCTAGAGTACTTAACCAAGAGCACCTACAAATAGTAACAGCCAAGGTCATTATCAAAACTGAACACCTCTCTGAACTATCTGCTGTGGCCAAATACCAGTCACTGCCCTGTGTGACAACTGAGTGAAATATAATGGACCCTTGAACAGGAGACAGGGTCAATAATCAGTTAGGCCCTCCTGGCCTTAAAACATAATGAATAAATACAGGACCAGATGAAGAGATGTCAGGGAGAAAGCACCCTTTGAAGCTTAGTTAGCATTCTTCAAACTACAAGGTTATTAGTCTTAGCCTGGAGAAGAGCTTGTGTACCTGAGAGACCATCTCCTTTTTGCCGCTGGTCTAATTAAAGAAGCCTACAAACAATCTTGTCTGTGTCTTTCTGACCACACAATTCAACACAAACTGCTACTGAGAGGGAAAGTAACTGCAAACATCCCAGTTACAGCAGGCAGATTAGGGAGAAGGCCAGCTGAGCAAAGAGAAAAGGCAGCAGACCAGCCTGCAGGCCCTGGTGCCAGAGGTGAGATATATGTTGTACTTTGTAAACAACAAAGTCCCGGTAGCTCTCCGGCTGAAGAAAATCTACACAGCCTGCAAGGAAAAGGGAGTTATTTCCAGCAACCTCCACAAGTGTGTGCATCCCGTAGTTCTTTGTCAGATGCACATTAATTTTGGTAAAATAAAATTTAAAGAAGGGTCTCAGGGCAAAGATATTGATTATAACTCCCCTAATCTTTGTTAATGCATTAAACGCAGGAGATCTGCTATCATTTCGGTCCTGGGGAGAAGAAAAAAAAAAAGAAAAAAAGAAAAAAAGAAAAAGGAAAACCTTGCCACCATACATAACTAATAAAAAAAAAAAAAAAGAAAATTGCTAAGTGCTTGTAAGACTAGTAACACTTGCATTTCCTGCATGAAGAAAATGAAGGGGAAAAGAAGACATCCAAAGAGGGAAAGGATCAGGTATTCAACCTAGCCTCCTGACTCAGTGAGAATCGATTTTTTAGCTGCTTGCTGCATGCTCCTGCAAGTCAATGCAGATCCTGACTTGCCTCAGATCTGTTTCAGGAGAGATTTTGCACCCATCAGGCAAAGTGTGCCAGCACTGGAGTGAGCAGTGTTATCGGGTGTTAGCTGCAGCACTCTGGTACATCCTTGAGAACTAGCACATCATTAGGGATATTTTCACAATGGAATGTGTGGGTCTTAGGCCCATGTCAGACAAAACTGAGGATGCTTTCAAGAAGGAATTAAAAAGACCTTAACAACTTTTAATAACTGTTCATTTAAATGTCCTTTTTGCTTGTGGTTTCAGCACTATTTTTGAAACTTTAAAAAAAGTTTTGATAAAGCAACTCTGTATGCTCTTCTGTTAGGAAGGAAGGAAGGAAGAAAGAGAAAGAAAGAAGGAAGGAAGGAAAGAAAGGAAAGAAAGGAAAGAAAGGAAGAAAGGAAGGAAGAAAGGAAGAAAGGAAGAAAGGAAGAAAGGAAGAAAGGAAGAAAGGAAGAAAGGAAGAAAGAAAGAAAGAAAGAAAGAAAGAAAGAAAGAAAGAAAGAAAGAAAGAAAGAAAGAAAGAAAGAAAGAAAGAAAGAAAGAAAGAAAGAACACAAAACACCCAACCCCCTTTCGCCCAAATGGAGGTATTTTTTGAAATGTGCTCTGGAAGAGAAATTAACAGGAAATATATATCACAGTGCAATACCCACTATAACAGATACAAAGTCTGAGTCTCTAGACCTTGGACAGTTATTGCCACCTCCCTGAATTAGCCAGTTTACACCTACTTGCACTGATATAAAAGCCAACGCAAGAGCAAGGTGATAGAAAACAGGTCTGCAATGTTTAGCCTCAGCCAAACACACCTGCAACCCTCTCACAGAGCAAACTATATATTGTGTCTAAGTTGCTGTATACTTTAATAACACTAATAAGCTCTGTGGAACTAAATATAACATAAATTACACATTTTACACACTGGACTTACAAGAGATTTCATATTGACTGATATAAACACAGTGAAACATCCCTCTTCACATGTTACATTCTAAGCACATTTTAAAATAAATTAGGATTTGTTCTTTGGCACAGCTGACACAGGACCTGCTCCCCCAGCAGCCATCTTGATGAAAAAAACAGTGAGAGTTCACACTCACCAAGGACTTGTCAGCACAAGGCATCACAGTTCCTGGAGAGCACTTCCAATTCCCACAGGCAGGTATCTATCTCGGTGACACAGCCTCAAGGACACACCACAGACGGCTATGAGAATAAATATGAAACTCCTGATCACACTGGCATGCAAACTCAGCTGTTGTTATTTGTAAACTACATGGCTGAACAACCCCAGATTTTCAAAGGAAGAAGTGATACTGTGGTTCACATTTTCACTGTGAGTTTCCTGAAAAGCACAAAGGCCTGCGGTGCTTCCAGCCTTCCTTAATTATCCTGCTAAAAATGAACTGACACAGATCATTCTCCACATAAAGCAGCCCTGCTGGGATGTCAAGAGACCACCAAGATCATATCTGACACTCCTCCACTCATGAAAGAATTTGTGCTTAAGAACTTTAGATGTTTTCCTGATTATCAAGTTTCACTCCAGAGATAACTGGAAATGTTTCATTTGAAATAACTTCGTAAGGGACAGTCTTACAGAACAGCTATTCAGACCTGTATCCAGTCTGTGTAAAGAAGCTTATTCCTTAGCATTGCCATGTGTGTGAAAGGCAAAGCCCCTGTCAGAAGAGTCATCTGTCTATTCACAATATACCATCCACTTTGCACCAGTTTCCACACAGATTGTTTCCCATCCATAACCCACCTGCTTCATAACCAGAAAACCACTACAGTAGTGGTTTTCTGGTTATGAAGCAGAAAAGTACTAGAGTGGGGTTCCCCTCAAGTACCTTTACTAAGAACACATTAAGCTCCTAGTGAAGGATAAAAATTAATTTCAAATCCATGCCTTGTCTCTGATACAGGGAACAAACAAATAAGTCTTTGCTGAAATACCATTTTGCTTCAGGATGAGCTGCCTTAAAAGTTCTAAGCAAACAATGATTTTTCATTCTTAAACCACAAACTCTATTTTTAGAGATTTATCATATACACCTGCTTCTCTTTCCTAGAAATTATATAAGGTACCTGATTTTTACCTAGATTCTCTGGCATCTCCAGCTCCATATCCAACTCTATTTGCTGCTAAAGTTAACGGTAACTTTAGAATGAAATAAATGTTAATATGTATAACTTTAGAAAGCAGAATTTCACATAAATCTCAGCTGCTGTGTCTCAAGTTAAAACAAGAGCAGCTGGTGTTCAGGAGGTTCTGGTTTGGGAGTTATGGATGCCAGCGGAAGGCAGACTGGAAAGAGAAGGAAGTTGGTTTATACGACTGATGACAATTTCTTGCCTATCAGCAGCTGCTTTTCTGAAATTTCTTTACCAAAAGGTCCTCAGAAGATGCAGTTCCTCAAAATTCCACACCAAGAGGTGCAGCCTCTCCTCCTGTCCCTGCACCAGGGTCCAGGGCCCACCACCCACAGACCCACTTCTCCTAAGGCAGGTGTGTTTCCGTCATGCCTGGGAGGAGGAAAGGCCAGGGTCTCTTTCAGGACAAGAGGCACTGGGCACACACAAAGTGGTACTGCTCTGGGAAAGAAAGGCTGGCTGAAGCATGAAGTGGATCAGTTTGGGGATTTATTTTGTTGTTATTAGAAACTAATGTGGGAGGGAAGAGAGGGGTGTCATAGTCTTCACCTACTAATATTCAAGTACTGTAGTAGTCATGATTCAGTCACAGGCCAGACACAGAAAACCCTGGGTCCCAGGCCCTCCTTGGTATTTAAACTTGTGCCTCATCCCTCTGAAGCCTAATGTTCCTATTCACAATCAGCATCTCTTCCCTGACCCATCCCGGCCCCTTCCTTTTTCCTCTTCTTCTCCTGTGCTGAACACTACATGCACCTCACTCAGTTTTGCCCCCTTCTCAGCCCTGTGACAGTCTGCACTACATTTCTCCTTTCTGACTCTGACCCTTCCTTATCACCCTTTTTCTCCTTTAAATCTTACCTTGGCTTTGGCCTCTATTTTTGGGTTTATGTCTATTCTGCAAGGAAGAGATACCTGATTTATTTTAACATGCAAGCTCAAACAGTCATAAGTTTGATCTAGGCTGCAAGGAGCAGACTCTAGGCACTTCAAATGCTCCCCAGTCCTAACAAATCACTCTCTATGTTCCACTGCACCCCAGAACATGTATCGATTTCCCATCACCCTGGAATGGCTCTTCATTCTCCACTATCTCTTGTCCTGTCTGTGAAAGCTCTTCAAAGCTCTATCCTAGGTGTCATTTTCTGTATCTTATCCTCAGGGAGCCTCTCCTCTTCACACTGCTATAACTATTACCTTTAGGTAAATGGCTCACAAATCTACATCTCAATACCAAAGTGATCTCCCTCAGTTTAGCACTACACATTTAATAACACTTCTAATCTGCTGCCCTGGAAGGATGACTATTTGTTTAAAACTAAACTTTGCAGATATTACTGAGCAGCTTGTCTTTTTCCTTTGATGTTATTTCCTTTTATGTTATTTCCTCTTCTCCATTGCTGTTAGCAGCAAAATTCTTCCCGTTTCTAAAATGTCAATTTTTACATAACTACCAACCAGTGCTGGAATATTTCCTGCCTTTCAAATTCTCCTCCACAATAAAAGAAATAAATCCAGACAACATGTTTCTCCATGTCTCGGCCATCTTGATCTACTACAAATATTTTCTTCAGTTTTTCGTTGCTCCTGTCTTTTTGGACCAGCGATGAACTGAATGATACAAATGCATTACACTCCCAGGATCTGTTGCACTTAGATATAGTAAGGTAATAATTTCAGAGGAACTTCAATTACATTAAAAATAAATTGCAGCAGCAGTAACAAAAATTGTTGGTCTATCTCCTGTGTGACTTCCCTCCCTGTACTGTTGAATTTTCAATTCCCACCCCATTATCCCCAAGTTCTATGCCAAAGCTGGGTAAAAGCTTTCACTTGCTGGCTTCTTGCAGTGCCAATGATGAACATGTCCTCAAAGTGACATTTTAAAAAAGCAACTTGGCCTTGTATTGAAAATCTCCTCTTTGGATTTGTGCCTGACTCCCACTCATGTTCCCAGATACCAGTTTTCACAAACCTTTTCAGAACCTTGATACAAAACTGTCCAGTGTCCCCAGAAGTAAGGGCAGAAAGAAGGACAAACAGAACTACAAACACACCTCATTTCTTTAGAATAAGAGAGGGAAGAAATTATTAATTTACAGATTTACACAATTTACTTACACTTTTAGTTCCTTCAGCTTACTTTCAGTTAAAATAATTCCAATGAAAGAGGCGACAATCATAATATTTAAACCTTCATCTTTACATCGCAGATCTATTTTTCGAGAGGGATGAAATGAAGGAAGGAGTGAAATGAATGCTACTCATGCAGGGTATTCTGCTGTTTCAGAAAGACAAGACACACCTGTTTGCTCTCAGTGTTTCCACTGATTTCTTCACATTTCTTAGGGGCTGCTGATGATCTGCCAATGCCAGTAAATCAGAGGTGCCAAGGGAAGCTTTCTAGCACAAAAGCTAAGCAGCATGAAGCAGCTGGTGCCCATGCAAGGAAACTCTCTTACCTGGAGGCCAATGTCAGCTGCCAAGCAGCACCGCTTTCCGGAGCACCGCGGCCACTGTTCTCCACAACAGGACTGTCTGGCATGTCTTGGTCTCCGTGAATGTCAGCATCTTTACCCAAACCAAGATTACAGACTGCATTTCTGTGCCTGAGATGGGTGTTATTAAAACCCCAACTTTCAGCAGTTAAATACACACAATTCTGCTTAGACATAAACAATGTTCCAAGTATAAGTAACATCTGAAAAAGCTACCTATTTTCTTGCTATTCAGCCAAATGTCATTCACTTTCAGAGTTTATTAGACTTACTGGCATCGTCCAAGAAAAAAATATCTCCTTACCTACCTTGTAATTGTTTTAATAGCTATTTGGGACAAATTCACAAGAATTACAGCTTTTTGGTAAAATATTTTGCATATGGATTTTCTTTTTTTTGTTCATACTGATAGACAGTTGAAATAGACAATCACTGTAGGTCCTTTCCAGCTGAACTATTCTACCCTGTTTTGTCTTCTATTTTAATACTCAAGAGAAGTATTGAAATGTGAACTCTGGATCTGGTCCTCCTCTAGTCTAGGGCTGGTCCCTGCAGCAATCCCATAAAAATTCCGTTTTCTTAGAATAACAAAAAGTTGGCCTTTCTTTAAATTAGACCTGGAGAACAAGAACTGGAGAGAAAAATTATTTTAAAGAAATTTTTTTTAACTTCATGAGGCTGAGGATCCTCATTTAACCAAAGCTGAAGAGTACAGGTCTTCAAATAAAAACTGAAAGACGACATGCCTGCCCTTGTATTTGGGAGCAGGGAATTAAAGGAAAATGCAATGGCACTAACATTTATGGAAATCTGCACTGTGAGCATAAGCACCCAAGCATCCAAGCAAATATTAATGCAGGGGTTGAACATATCTCTCTAACCCTGGTGGGCAAAAATACAAAATCAGGAAATGCTCTAGGCAATGTCTATGTAAAACCCACATCAATTGCCCGTATCAGTTAAAAACCAGAGATACGTTTAAATTAGTGCCAGTTTGTGAGCAGGCCTTTGATTGTATGCCATTTGCATTTCATAGAGAAAAACAAAGCTTTCTGGGCCTGATTCTCCATAGACTCGCACCCAGGTGGCTGCCTATACACTTGCATTGTAGAGGTTATCACTATAGAGCGGCTCATATCCTAAGTATTTGCAGCTCCTTGTGTGACTAGAAATATAATCTTAAAATGCAAAATACTAGGAGGAAGGACATCCAGCATCCAGAAGCCAATCTGCATGTATGCTGTGTTCCCCTCTTGCTTTTCCTTCCCCATTCCACTCCTGGGACCACAGCTAAACTGCTCCAGGCTGGACATACCAAAAGGAGCCAGTTTAATGCAATCAGCCCATCTAAACTCATGGCCTGAACTTTCTATTTTCCATACAGTATAACTGTTCTAAAAATACCTTGACTGCACTTCATTTGCTCATCTTGTTGTCCTGCCAGTATTATAGCCTGAAAGGCTCAGGGGTTTTCAAGTAGTTTTCAAGTGGCCTTTTCCCCTTTTCATGCAAGAAAGGCTGCCCCTTCATTTCTCCATTTTATTTTTCTCTCACCTGTTTGTGAATAATCACTTCAGCCTCAGCCAAGCACACAGAAACAAGCACTGAGCCAAGGCATATTTGCCTTGGGTCAGGCAAACAGGACCTGTGTGGCCACCCTTGGCCTGGGGCAGGATGAAAGGCCATCCAGGCCCCCTCACGGTTTGGTGACACCCCAGCCAACCCTCCCTTCCTTTGGGAACAGTTACAGAGAGTCACCCAAAAGTGGCTGCAAATAAACCTCTTTCCAGAAGGTAGGAGAGGCTGCTTTCTCACCAACAGCACTTGGGACCTGTTTTCTGCTGTCACTTACACTGGTGGGAGCCCAGGGGGCTGTCACAGAGGCAAATCACCCAGGACTTTCTCTGGGTGCATGACTTGGCTTCCTGGCAGCTAATCCAGATTAGACAGTAGATCACGTGTGGCTTTTATCTTAAATAAAGAATGAGAACAAGTATACTTGTGTTTTTTCACTGTTAATGGAGTAGTGTCAACTTTATTTCATGCTCTCCTTGCCAGCTCTGCACACTGAGCAACAGTTAATCTAAATCCTCTTAAAGACATCGTCTGGTGGCTGAATTCTATGGAAAAGTAATTTTAAGAATGGGTGAAGTTTATAGAGACAATGTCTACCCAGACAGTAAAAGTGGAAATGAACGTGCTTTTAATGGCAATGGAATAAATCTGTTTTAGTGATACATAGGTAGCCAAGCCTTCCTGTCAGTCTACAAAAAAGCATGAAGCAGGCCAAGCCCCCCTCCTCTGTGTAGGATATCCTCTCACCAAAGGGGTTCACTACAAGCTACTTCTGGCTCCAGCTTGGAGACTGTAGCTGTCAGGTGCAAAGAGAGAAAGCAGAGTGAAATTTGCTTATCCAAGCCCTTTTCCAGCCTACAGCCTAAAGATACCGTTTCGTATCATCCAGCAGACTGTGGGCCAAAGGCAAGAGCTCCACATTAAGTATTGTAGAGTTCCACATGGCACATTTCTCTCTAGTCTAACTGGGAGTAAAGAGACTGGGTCTTAAGCTGAGCAGGACGCTGAAGCTCTCTTTTGATAGAAAGAAAAGCATTTATCTTATCAAATCAGTCATCTCTTCCTCTCATGTTAGAAGCCACCTTGAAAGCCTCAGCCTTGTAGCTTAAATCCTTAAATCTAGCTTGTCACCTGCATCCTTGCCACAGGAAGAATGTGCAAGCCTCGAAAATGACATCAGCTGCAAGAGACCCAGCTGAAGGTGTCCCAGGAACAGCTGGGCATTGGCAAGCCCGTTCTTCACTTCTGGACATGAGGACATCAGACAAGTGTAGGAGCACTGCAGCCCTGCCACCACTGTGGCATGGGGCCAAAACTTGTAGCTTCTCTCTTCAATCAAAACAGAAAGCAACCCACACATTATGGGTGAGTGATAGGCCAGAGAAAAGTCCTTTACACAAACACTATTTAAATTGCTGATGTTATTACACTGTCCATGTGATAAATTCACTACAAGTCTGGAGACAGGGAAAAAGTGGTTCAGATGATCCATTTCTTGAGTATTTGGTGTAAGCCCTTCTGAGAAGAGGAAAATCTGTATCATGTCACAACATCAAATGGAGTTATCACTTAGGAATACCCACCTCATGTTAAGGAAACCAAGAAAGGTATATTAAAATTCAACGAAAAGACAGTTAAAGTTTCATCTCAAAACATTCCCTAGCCATTTTCTTCTTCTTCTTTTTTTTATTTCAAGCCAAATAACCTTCTTTGAAAGAAAAATTCACTTCTGATTCCTGTTACATCACTAGAATTATAGAGAAAAAAAGTGGGAAAATAAAAGAAGACAAATAATTTCAAAATCACAACTTCTTTACTGCAAAATGGTCTCAGAAGACTGGTTAGACCACTTCTCATTTATACAATTACATCTTTAACTTGTAGTAATATTGCCAGAATTTACCAAAGCTAAGTTTTTCAAAGGTTAGGGGTCATATAATACACTTTTGCTATTTACAAATAAAACTTTAAGCCATATTGTCAAATATATAGGATAAAGTCCTAGTTTCCTATTCTGTAATTCCCCCCCAAAAAGCATACTACTTCTCTTTTCTTTCAAACTGTTTCATAGTCCAGGTTATCACTTGGTAAATAGGCTCTAAATTTGTAAAAGACATTAAATAAAAAAATTCTAGTATGGAACCATGTTCCTAATTTATGTAGCAAACATAGCAATTTATACAGCAACTTATATGCCTAGAACTGGTAAATTCAAGGACAAAATGACCACAGGTGTACCTATGCACAATCAAAATACCTGGATTTAGGATGAGAAGAGAGCAAGGGTCACCACATTTTTCCTTGCTGTAGAAAAGGGATGTTATTTTTGTCCCTCGCAATATAAATGAGCTTAGTAGGCCCAATGTGTGAAATACCTTCTGGACAGAACTGACTCTATGAAAAGATAGATGGATAGAACCATTGAGTTCATAATCATACGACTGCTTTTGACTTCTCTCCAGAGCATGTACTACTTAGGAAAAGAATGCAAACTGCAAATTAAACCCTCAGCAACCTGACAGCCCGGTCTGAGAAATACTGCCAAGTCTGGCAGACTGGGAGAGCAATGTGTGCATCGCATGGAGGTGTGAGGAACGCGGTCTACCCCAGCTCATCTTGCAGGGCACAGCTGGGGAACTGTACACAAAGAGGGGAAACAAGTGGCTTTGAGGGGAGGAGGTGAGAAGGGGCCTAAAGCAAAATTGGGAGATATTTTAGTTTCCTTCGTATCCTGCTGCTGTATCAGCCAACCATTTTTCATTGCCAACTTATTTGAAAAGTGTTTTTTTACCCAAACCGTTTTCAGGTGTCAGAATGAATCCCTTTGATTAATGTAATTAAAACTGGGCATGTTACTGAGTCTTCTCAAGCATTCTTCTTCACCATCCTTTAAATCTGCCCCTTTTTGCATTTTCAGTTTACAGCACCTTTGCACAGGGACATAATGAGCTGGAAGGGAAGGTGTTCTACCATGAAGATTGGGGCAAACACCAACGAAACTCCTTCTAAGCATTTGCACCCTTCTTATCTCTGTGTTCTTCTTCAACTAACACACCCTCAAACATTCTCCCTGCCTTCATGTCACTCAGTTCTGTGTGGAACATCAAAAGCTTGAATGCCTTGACCAAAATTCTTTTCCTTAGCTCTTTGGCTTCCCTCTTAGCAGAAGCAGCAGGTCCCTAAATCTGACGCAGAATTTGCCTAGCTTAGAAACACTGTCTGGATAATTAATATTTCTCTCCTATAACTTTCTATGGCCCCTTGCCACCCTATGTTATTCCCGGGGTATGCAGGTGTACATGAGTTCCTTCTCAAATTTACAGTAAAATGAAAGGGTCATCCCAAGCCCTCCAAGAAAAATACAAGGGTGTTAAACTTCATTCTTCACAACTGAGAAGTTACAGAGAACTGAGATACTGGATGAGCATGTTCCTAAACCTAGGTCCAAATTTAAACCTTGCCAGGCAGCCATCTGGCTGAAGAATACTGCAGGGAAAGCAAGGAGCAATTCCACCACCATGGGGCACAACTACTCTAGCAAAACCACAGTGAAGCCACAGCTTGACAGGCAAAAATACTGTTCTACTGGAAGAATGTTTTGGTTTTTTTCAGGGAACACCTATCAGTAGAAAAATTATTTTGCCTTTGTACAAGCATTTGAACCACAAGGAATGAGGCAGCAGGTCTCCTGCCACAGCAGATCATGGCAGCTGCCTCCACTCTTGTCCTGTACGAAACACAGCTTAGGGAGGAATGGCTTTGGATGGCACAATACCAGTCTGAGCAGCACTGTTTGAAAGCATAAGAGTTTTGTTTAACTGTAACATAAGTTGCTTGCCTTTTTCAGTTGCTCACATCCTTTGCTTAGAGAAACCAAGGCCAGCTGCTCCATAATGGTTCTTACAAAGGCACCAGAAGGCAAACTTTTGGAAGCCATCACTGTAAAGTCAATGAAAAACCATAATCAGAATTTTACTGGGAACTTGTGAAAGAAATAAAAATGGTTCCATTTCAACAGTTTTCCAACACTTGGGTACTCAGTTTCTAGAGTAGTATTTATCTCTATCTTTTAAAAATTTCTTAACATTACAGTACTCATATACTTGTGTAAGACAGAGTATTTTATAGAATAGTCAGCGTAATCTATGCTCCAGATCTACTGAAGGTGATTGAGACACCTCTACGGAAATTAAGGGAACAGTTTTAACGAACTAATACTCCTTTCCCTTATTTCATATATCTGGCAGCCTCGATCCAACAGGCAAATTCAGATTAATGGAAGAGCTGCAGTAAACCAAGTACATATTTGCAGGATTGTTGTAAAAACTAGGGTACAAACCAACATACAGGTATAAAAAAAAGGGAAAGGTTAAGAGAGGAGAAAGATAGCAAAGGCCAAGGACATGATCTCTTTATTTCAATGACTTTAAGGAGGATCAAAATGAGCAAGTGATACATAAATTATTGAAAACAAAAATCAAGGTATTTCTTATCTTAACCCAAAGAATAATGTACTTGAATAATCATGCTGTAGTAGAGTCAGACAAGAAAACCCCTTGTTCACATGTTGTGCAAATTCTACATATTCTGGCATAGAGGCTTCTTTTTTATTTAAAAATTTGAAAGATTACTTTGGATTTTAGCATTTCATATGTCTATTCAAAATGTAGTTCAGTTTTCCTTTTTCTAGAAACTGGGATGCTTTTGGTTTAACAAGCAGAAAAAAACTGTGATAGAAGAATTACGCTGCAGGGACAACACCATATTACTGGGCTTGATTCTCAGGTGACACAAATGAGCACTGATCCATTGATGCTAATGAGTTACACACTCCTACAACACTTAAAGATCTGGCTTCTTGTCTTGCTGCCTTCTTGCTGTCACTTTTTGCAATCAGTTTTGGTTGGGGGCTTTCTTCCCCTCCCCTCCCCAACTAAACTGCCTAAATATTGAGCTGTGACCAAATGTGTAAGAAACTCAACTTTTTGATTTTCTATCCTCAGGTTTACTTTTGAGCTGTTAACTATTATGGCCAGTGGAAACAGCAGCCAACAGTCCTGTTGGTTCTGCAGTTTATTCTTTAGTCTTCCAGTCTGAGAAAGATAATGTAAAAATATTAGATCATTTAATGCTCAGAACCAAGAACAAATCAAAGATAGCAAATACCTTGCTAAATGCTAGAAGATGTTCTAGAAGTATAATTAGGAATGAGAATACCCTAAAATATGAACTTCCCCTTGAGGATGGGACAAATCTGTTTATTCCTCCCTCTACTGTTTTCTGAACACCATCTTTCCACTCAGAGGAATGCAGCTCTTTTTTCTTACTGCTCAAGATCCTTCAGGAATTAGAGAAATGGGCTCCCACATGAGTTAGATGTGCTTTTCCTGAGATCAGCCTGCAAAGTGGAAAATCTGCCTGGCTACATGTTAAGGACAATTTTGAAGCCATCTTCCTTCCCACCCTCTCCAGTACCTAGGTCAGCACAGATTAAATATTTAGAACTCCATACCTAAATCCTGGTCTTCTACACTGTGTAAAGTTTCCTGCAGATCTTAATAGCTTTCAAACTCCATGCCTGATAACGGAGAGCTCCAGGCAGTGTTATCTAGAGAGGTAACACAAAACAGCATGGGAGAATACTCTGTGGACAGTGCACCTGCAGGTGTATGGGACAAATGCATATGGAAGAGATACGTGTGCGAGACAGGGCTGAAACGACAGTCAGTGGTAATAGAGGAATCAGATTTATGTCCCCAGCCAAAATGCTCTGCACTTCAACGAAAGCTTCTCCCACATAATCTGGTCTGTTTGTGAGGGCATCTCTAACACTGTCTGAAATCTCCTGTAGAACTGGCTCTCAAACACTGCCTTATCACAAACTGATTCCATTCTTTGCCACCATATTATGTTTCTGTACATCAACTTGTACGCCCCTGTGAACAGAGGACAAATACCTAAACATTAGTCAAGTAATAATTAATTGCTACATTGAGATAAAGGTATTTTTTCTCTGAAGTCTGTGTTGTTCTCTAGGATTACTGGAACTAAATTTCCCTTGACACCACTCAAAAGAAACCCCAACACCCTAACCCAGTGTAGGAGAAGCAGATGATTTAAGATTATGGGATTAGGATGTTTTTACTAGGTCTAATTCTTTCCTCATCAGTAACGTGTATATATGGTTATTCACCACAAACTATTCGGTGGCCTAGTTAAAAATAGCGGTTTCACTCCTTTTTCCCAGCAGGGAAGTGTTCACACCATAGCTGATACTAACAGGCTCTCTTGTTAAAGAAACCAAGAACAGGGTAAGCAAAGGGTCTGAGACGCTGACCTGGACAGCTTTCTTTTAGTCCCTTTGGATTAGAAGGGAAAAAAAAAAACCACACTAAATCAGACAGCAGCTGCATCATATACAGAAAGGGAACTCTTTTGTAGGGAAGTTCTGAGCATGCAAGGTTTCATTTATCTTCCACTTCAACAGACATCCCACAAAAATTGAGATTTATAAGAGAAATGGGCATTTTAGGAAAACAAATGTTTAAAAATAGACTGGTATTATCTGTAGTATGTTTCAAATATTCAACCATTCAAAGCCTTGCAGGAGGCAAAAGTCCCAGACATGGTTATTACATCATTTTCTCAGATAATAAATATATATTGCATAGAATATAGAATGTATTACATATTATATATAATTAATATATATTGAAAAAAAATCAGTTGATTTTTCAAATTCAAAAACAGTATTCAAAGAAAATGTAACTTTAGAAGCCTAAGAGGACTAAGGATCACTCTCAAGTACGAGACAAATCCTGTAGCCGTTGATGTCCAAGGGTGTCCACTTAAAAGCAAAATAAAGTTTTGGTCTGTATTTTTTTTTTCCTTCCAGTAGCTGGGAAACAAAGCACAAAACAAATGACAAGTAAACATTCAGCCACAGGAAGCCATTAACAACAGTGGGCACCAATTAGGGCCCAGCAGGTATCCTTTACACCGCCTGGTGCTCTAGCTCCTCCTCAAATACTTTGGCATAACACTCACAAACTAAGGCTTAGGAAACAACAGGCTGTTTCATTTACTCTGCAATTTGTAGCCACATATTCCTGCTGATAGGCCCATAAACCTGTTTGTAGTCTTCTGTTTCCCTTCAAGTTTGTGTCATTAGAAACTACAATTACTGTCTGTCCAAAGAGAATACTCTTCAGGAAAGAAAATAAAATTGAGATACTGTGATCCTTTTCCTCTTTGTCTCTCTCTTGCTCCTTTTCAACTCTTCTTTTGGAGCGGAATGCATAACACAATGGCTGATGTCAGGGAAATTGGCTTACCAAGAAAATATATGTGAATTCTCAGATTTTTGCAACAAGGATATTATTTATTCAAATCACAAATTTTCCAGTAGAACAGTGTGAAAAGGACATTGTTCTCAAAATTTACTCAAGGTCTGCAACAACTAAAAAAGAGAAAAAATACATTCTACTTCAGCAAAAAAACATTGCACAAAATATATGCAGTTTTGAGATCCATATGTCAACTGTAAGATACTTTGTATCTACTATCCAAAAAAACCTCAATAAATTACCCAAGCCTTTTAAAGTCACTCATAGATTGTGCCTTACCTCTTCCCTTGGGAAGTACAGAGTTTTATTGAAACATGACACAAAATAAGATTCTCACTTTTACATTGAGACTGTAAGATAAAAAATGAAAAAGCAGGTTGCAATCTCCCAAACCAAGATTTTACCAGCTTGTCATTGTTTTTCTGTAAGGAAAAAGTACTTTTGAAGCATTATAGCACTGCAAAAAGCAGAGGAAAGTCAACAGTCCAGCCCAGAGAACTGACAGAGCTTCACAGTGAGTGTCACAATATAAAACAATATGGGTGAAACAACCCACTCAACTCCACGAAATTAACATTTGTCTAACAATCACCCACAGCCAGGGTGCTCTCATGTGCCATTTCTGTTTCTATCATCACTGACAGATGAAAATTAAGCAAAATGTCATCAGTTGAAGTTTTATAGTTTCTTCATGCATTCAGCATTACAGGACAACACGGAAAGCAGACCAAAACTGTGCTAATTCAGAGCGCACCACGTTTCTCTTTGATTTTCCTTCATTTTTAATAACTTTTTTCACTTTTTTTGCCATTTCAAAAAAATCAAAGCAATCATCAGCAATGAGAGTTACTTTCCAATTACATTAAATGTTGAATCCCCACTGTCTTTCAGCAAAGGTGTGCCCAGTTACCTATCTCTTTGCTCCCTCCTCTGCCTCTGCTGACAGTTCTCACTGCAGTTCTCAACTCCTACTCCTCCAGCAGCAGGACAGAGCTGTGCAACCTCTGCATGCAACAACCCCCACAGCCAGCACTGAAAATCATCTGTGACCAAGGGATAAACTCTACAACAGAGAGCCTAGAACACCCATCCAACGGGTTTTGAGGAATAATCAGATATACACTTTAAGCCTTGTCTCATGTGTCTCAGTACCATTGTACGGGTGTGTGGTATAGAGGTGTTCTTATCATTGCCAGATATTGGCAGCCTAGAATCCAGAAAGAGAACTGACAAAAAAACCAGTCCCTGGGTGTATCCAGAGCTCACCTGTTCAGTGCTCATGTCATGGGAAGTGTCTAGGAATCACCGAGTACTGCATCAGCCCTGACTCCTCACTGCTGCTGCTTTGCAGCTCTGCACTGCAAGGAGACCATGTGTCCACCAAGGTAGAGAAATTCAGTACCTGTCTGATTCCTCTTGGCTCAGCAGGGAACCGAGTGGTGAAGGCTCCACATCACTGTTTCCTGGTGTGCTGGGACAGGAGCACTGT
This sequence comes from Pomatostomus ruficeps, assembly GCA_013400735.1. Taxonomy (NCBI): domain Eukaryota; kingdom Metazoa; phylum Chordata; class Aves; order Passeriformes; family Timaliidae; genus Pomatostomus; species Pomatostomus ruficeps. Next base: position 117,905 of record VYZT01008857.1, read on the forward strand.
GTGACAGAAGTGAGTGAAATCATCCAGGCACTGATATTCCTCAGCAATACAGAAAAAAGACATGTGAGGAAACCTGAGTACAGGAAGCCAAACCAGTTTGCCCATTTCCACAGATCTAGACTTATCAGAGAACTGAACTGAGTGGACTCTGCTGATGTATTGCTCCATGAGTACATGTGAACTCAAACATCCTCCTCCACAGCTAAAAGGATACAATTATTGTGGTCATTTACAGAATTTTCAGGATGAGGTTTATTTATTCCATTTGAGATTAGCTTAGACTGTCCTTTCCCAGGTACCAAACTGGTGGGGAGTTTCACCCATTACAATGAGAGCTTCCCTATTTCTCTCTGGGAAGGCGGAAGTTGTGCCTGTGTAACTTATCTGCATACACACGTTTCAGTTTTGTCTTGATATTCTTCAGAAAGAAGTTTAGGACACAAAATCATATGTTTAAATAGTGATCATCTAAGTGTACACGAATCCATACACAAAACACCAAATAATAAGAAAAGTACTATTATTTACACAACTGTGCAAGCCCTTCAGCACTAAGAAAATGTCTTTGGAAACTAGAGCTTATACACTGAGGTCAGAAGAGTGTCCTTACTCTACAGCCACCTAGAAATCAGGTGGCTCGTCCAAACCAGTCATGTAGGCTCCTCCTGTAGTCAAGCAAGAGAGATAAGTGTCTCCAGATCGCCATTTATCCCATTCTAGGATAGGTGAGTAAAGCAGGTGAGATGAATCCCTGGCAAGGCTATCTGCTGGGGGAAGGTGAGGAATTACTTCCTAGATTACTCCCTTAGGAGAGATACTTAACTTTTAGCAGCTAATGTTAAGAGGAGTCCCATGCTAAGAGTCCCTCCCAAGATTAAGGAGGATTATAAAGATTCACACACTTGTGAAAATTCCCATTACATTGGGTTTACAAAGAACGTAAAAATTTAAATTTCCCATGCAAAAAAACCCACTCTCAATCGTTCAACTGTAGATTACTTTATTTATTATAGTCAGAGATTTGTGGAAGTTTTGTGTGTTTTTGTAAAGAAATAAGGTTCCTGCTGTTCTATTTTCCCAAGAAAATTAGGTTCACGTTCTGAATACTAAGAAATTATCTGTTGAAAACCTGTTAGCCATTTAAATATGACAGAGATATATAAAAACACTTGAAACATTTAGTGGGAGCATGTTACCAAGTAAAGGACAGATCTGTCAGCACTGCCAAAGAGGAAAGGTGGGAACATGTCATCATTTCTGAGACCAGAAATGAAACTCAGCCCAGAGAAGGAACTTGTTTAGCTCACCACTTCCATTCACCTGACACCACAGTGTCAATTAGAGACAGTACTTTTTCCACATCTGTTGTTCTTCAGGAGTTCAAGGTCCATTTAGGTTTTGCACAGGATCCATGCAAGCTGTAAGAACAGCTCTCACCAGTAGCATCTCTTGACAGTGCCTCCTGCACTACTGAAACCAGTGGCACTGTTTCTTTTTCTCCATGCCAGCTAAGGATGTGCTACCATTTACTGCCTATAAATTCAGGTCATTCCACACAGGCAAATATCTCAGAACAAAAATCTGCTCAGCCTAACTGGGCACGGTTTGCAAGTCCTTTTAAACCACTGATAGTTACATTAAATAGGGAAAAAATATTTAATGCTTTGATGAGATTCACACCTGGCATTCTTGCAAGGCTAACTCTTAAAGAAATTGAAAAATTTGAGCTCGTACTAGTAACATATATAATCTTCAGTCACAGTTTCTCCCTGCATGGAAAAAACAATGTGCTACTTCACAAGCCCTGAATACATGAAATACAGAAATAGGTTGAGAAAGGGGAAGACATTGTATTTACTGTTTTCCTCTGATCATTTTCTACTGTTACTCCATTTAGGACTTTGCCTTCTCATGTCAATTATTTACAAAAATGGGGAGAAAGCATAGGGGCATGATTAAGTGAGCATCTGATTAGAAGTGGCTCTAAACTCTAGAAGTCCGAGCCTGATGCCACAAAGCAAGTAAAATGTAGACATGAGAGCTGCCTTTCTTGGCATTGCTGTGGCTGGTTGAAAAGATTCACAGATATTTACCAGCATTATATTGATATTCAGGTATTAAAAAGTAACTGTCAGAGTCACAACTGAAATGTCAGCCTACATACAGTGATTCACATCTTGTGTTCCTTTAAATACAACCCCATCATGTTAACAATCCCATGGAAATTCAAAATGGGTGAGGAGTGAAAGCTTTCATTTCCTAGTTAGTTTACAACCATTTCACCTGTCTTGTCCCGGAATCTGGTGCTGCATTCCAGTAATGCAAGCACCGGGAAGGCTGGGGAGGTGTGAAAGGACTGTAAAACAGAAACCCCAGGAGACACCATGGAGATCATCAGGTCACACACCACAGTTTTACAGCCCCAGTTTCCAGCCACACCAGCTCACACACAGCCAAAGCCTGCGCTTCTGCAGGCAGCGAGAGGAGCAAAGTAGTGGCTATGCTGGATACACCCACTTGCTTCCACTCTCCATAAGCCATCTCACATGTACATTCCCACACAGAGCAACTGTGAGATTTGAGTTCACAAATGTGGTGGATTTGAAGCCTTAAAGCATGTCTTTACATGCATGGCTTCACTGCAGATGTACTTTATGAGGGTCTTCTTGTAAGATACCTACTACATCCAACAGAGAAACCGATGCGGGTCCTTCATTAGAATCAGAATCCGGTTCTCAGTTTCTCCTGCAGTTGCTTTCCCCTCCTTCCTCTTCAATATTCTCCAAATTCTTTTCTTCTAAAGAAAGCATCTGAGAAAAATTCCAGAATTACCATTCTTTAGTCCTACACACTTCCATTTTTTAATACAGACTAGCATAACCAGGCCTGCAGTCTTTAGGTTATTTTTATTTTATTTGCTCAAAATAAATAGCTGTCAAGATTAAAGATGAGTGATTATCTGCTAATATACCAATGAGTTGCATACCCAAGCTAAAGATTTTAAGTCCCAATATAGTTTTACAAGACTTCATCAGTACAAATGACTCAAGAGGACCAAGAGTTTTACACCTCATAAGATGCATTAGGGACACATTAAGACTAACAAAACCAGCAGAGTCTAGGAGCACATCTCTGTCCACGTCTACACTAGCACAGAACAGAGGAAGCTGAACCTTTAGAATGAATTCGGAGCTGAGGACCCAGCACCTACCCAGTTTTTTTTTAATTTGAGCTACCTCTAGTATGAAACTGTGAACCGGAACACCCACTGGCAGTTGGCACACACTAGGCAAAGCATGTCCATCCATCCATCCAAAATCAGCCCCACTTCATGACATGAGACTCCAAGTGCCAAGGGGGAACAACTGGAGGCTCACTTCAAAGTAGAGCTGAGGTAATTAGCTCTAAAGACTTTTGCTACCTAAATATTAATAGTAATATTTTAATGTATCTCAAATACTTCGAGTTTACAATGGTTGGGATAAAGCCCATTTTAAAGTTTGTCAGCACTTAATTAAATATGCTTATTTTCATGACCATTGCTGTTTTCCTGGTCTGTACCCAAAACACTCCAAGGCACACCATGGCCATGCAGATGTGCCTGCAAATGAACATGAGTGCAATTAGACATCTGCAGACCTTTACAACAAAAGAGCTGAGCTGAACTATTCTTTTCTACAATTGTAGTCTCCCTCACAGGTAGATCTTGGGCAGAAAAAAACCTGTTGGTCTTTATTTTTAAAATTTAATTTCATTTCCATACTTATGTTAAATCCATGTATATAACTCACTATGGAAAACATACAGTTTAAACAAGCTTAAGATATTAGAAGAAAACCTGAGCTGTTGTTTCCTTTTAGCCTTCAAGGCCCACATGACACAGTTGACAAGGCTACAAAAGTTCAAGCGTTTAGTGTGTGCAGGCCCAGGTAAAGGAAGTCTGCATTTTCCAGTCCCCCATGCGTTTATTTGACATAACACATAATGGGAAATAATGCTGTGGAAGCCCTGAGCAATAATGTGCAAGGCACTTCTGTAAAAAGAAGCCTTAACATACTTTTACAAATTGTTATGACAACTTAGTAATTGGATACAGCAACTTTTCCAGACCTATTGACACACAAGTTTGCAAAGGGCTTGCCTGGAGGCTGCTGGTTCTGCAGGACAGTAGCTGCAGGCAATTCAGGGGGCACTTTCACTGGCAGCTGCAAGTCAGGAAAATAAAGGGGAAAAATACTTTGGGAAAAAAAAAAACCCTTGAAGAACAAAATATAAAAATAGACTTTTGATGGTTTGAACAACATAAAGCTATTGGAAACTGTCTGAACTGTTAAATTAGATTTATTGAAAGAACAAAAATAGCTGGTTTGATTTTAAAAGAACTTCAGCTTCCAGTGCCAAATGAAGATTTTCTTAACTCTCAAGCTTTAACAGAATTACCTAAGCATTTTTTAAACAATTCCTAACAGTTCATGAGGCACATTTGAGACTACACACCAGTCAAAAACGTGCATGCAAGGATCTATCCTATTCCTTCCCCATCTGCAACTCTCAGCTCTCACTTAAACTAAACACTGAATTTTAAACCTGTACAAACCTCTTATTTCAGTTTAATAGTGACTTAATTCAGGCTAAATCCACTGCTTACTAACATAAGCTAAACAGATGGGATTCTAAATTACAATGACTGTTAAAGACAAGGTTTTTCCCCGCAATATCTAAGTTAGTATTAAACCAACCCGAGCTTTAGAGGTAATTTTGTAGTGTACATAATGCCCTAAAGTACTCAGAAACAAGTATGCTACTATTGTTCATATAAATAAAACAAAACTTGTAACACAGAGCAGCCTTTGAAGCCCTTTCTTAGTAAGATTTTATTAAAAATACAAGTGAAAATACTCTCTGCTGAACATTTCTCTAACCTTTACTTATAAAGAAAAAAAGTCACAGATAGGTCAATACTTTTCAAATTGATTGATACTGTACACAAGACAAAATTAAGATTCATATGTCATGATTAAAGCAATTCTCTCCCAATGGTGACTGTGTCACTCCAAAAATAATTCAATGCAGTATTTCCCTGTTAAGTATGGAGAAAAGTGTTTCCTTTAGAAGAGGAAATTCTCTTAAGGAAGTTGTTTTAAGCTAAATAAAAGTTCAGGATGAAGCCAGCAAAAGGTGTGAAGGATTTCTCTTTGATTTCCCAGCTTGTGTATTTGGGCTCAGACACAGACTACATTTTATGCACATATTAATAGGATGCTAATAAGCCTACAACTCTGCTTTGACAGGGACCTGTAGAGAAAACCTGATATGTGGCACCAGATATAATAGCTACCTTAAGCAGGAGATTTATTTCCCCCTCACATGGGGGGTAAATCAGACTACATATTTTTTAATTACAAGTTCAGATGAACATGTCATGCAAAGTTAGGCTGTTATTTTTGTTGTAATGTTTTCTCAGTTAAAGTAAACCTTCAAAAGATTGAAATGGAACTCAAGCCTTTGAGACTAACTAGGAGCAGCTTTTGCTCTTCTCTGGTAACCTTACATGCAAAATAAGGCCACTCAGTTGCAAACCCTCGTAAATTACTAGGTCATGAAAACAATCCTGGTATCAAAAGCACAGAAATTGGCAGCATTTATTTAAACAGCTTGCTGCATCCCATGGAAAACTTAGAGAGTGATTCTAGCTAGATGTAAACTGCTGAGATATTTCAAAGTTAAATCTTTTTAAAACAACACCAAGAAATTTATAAAAGTGATACAAAGAATAATAAAAAGTAGTAGGTAAAACTAATCTCAACAATGTATTTGTTCTAATTTGTATTTATCATTAAAAAAATAATCCAGAAATTGCATCTAGTATATCTGGTGCCACATAACCTAAAAATTAATTTAACCACACGCTCAAGCAAAGCTTCCATATGCCTTCTTCCCCAGACAAATTTTGTTTTCACCATTTCAACTTGGGGATTTTTTTCATATTTCTTGAACAACAGAAATAGATTAGGACAACTTTTTTTTCATCATCAGACACTAAAAAAAGGCGTTTTGCTCAGAAACCACATGCAAAATGGAATTTAAAAAATGAAAAAAAAACCCCAACAACTAAAAGAACCCCACAATGCACAAGTGATTTCCATTTGAATCTGTAATAAAAATTCTGGAAAAGTGTGATTGTTCTTAGACTGTTGACACAGAAGCTTCTCACTTCTATCAACTGTTGCTTTGATGAAACAAAAAAAATCATAACAAGAAGTTTTGTTGTTGTTTAAAAAATTCTATATGGCTTAAGCATTTTACTTCTTTTTTTTTTAATATAGATAGATATAGATATATATTTTTCAATATATTTATATTTCCAGTCTGGTCAATTGACCCGCATGTATGTACACAGCTACTAGTAAAACTGTGTCAAATATCTCCTGTTCTGGGAAGATTCTCAGCTTCAAACTTCTTTCTGTCATCTCAAGGCTCTAGTGACAATGACTTCAGCAGTCAACAAAAAAAACCGGGCAATTGTTCTCATCAGTTACTCTTATCTGTCAGCTTGAAGGAATTCTTGCAGCTTTGCTATTTTTCATGTGAAATAAATGAGTAAAATTCTGAAATTAAAGAGTAGTCTATTAATTTGAAAGTTGACTAAATGGGATTCCCTTCCCCTTTCCTGTCATTTCTACACAGGGAGTTTGATTTGTTCCCTTGGCCTTCTCCTCAAGAGAATGAAATGAGCAGAAGCAAAGTACTACCCAAAGATGTCCCATGCCTGCACTGCTAATGATTCAAGATGCCCTCGTGCCCATGCAACTGACTTCAAAGGACTTTCCTGAAAGTAACCCAGGTCCCTCTGAAATGAACACCTGCACTGCTCCAAAGGGCTGTTCCTCACTCATGCTACTGCAGCCACCACAGCACAACAATTTACACAAGAATGTTCTTCTATAAATCCCACCTGCTCACGGGATCTCTGTGCTGGACACAAGTCTTACTCTCATCTCGCTGGAAATCCAGCTTTGAGAAGACAAGTAGGAAGGTCCAGAGCTTCAGGCGTAATGTACAGCACACATATAAATGCACTACTGGTCACATTCTGTACTGTAGGCTGTGAGATGTGAAGGGCATATGTGCCTGCAGCCCTTGGGCAGCTGTCCTGCATCCCTTTGGGTGCCATTCAGACACTGCTCCAAAGCCATTTTGCCTTCCTTGTTCAAGCACTTTCTTTGAAACCACTACAGCATTTATGACCCTCTGCCTAAGAGCATCCTACATGTGCAAAATCAAGCCAGCTTCTTACTGAACATTCCTGTCAACCTTAACAGGTTCAGTTCAAATTCTGACATGTGGCAGCTGTTAAGGATCACAGAGGAGTAACTGAGTCCACTGAATGCTTTTTGAGAAGGGTCCAAGATATTTGAACTGTTAGGAAACACACATTATCTATAGGTGATGGCCAACCCTGCAATCAAAACTGAAATGACAGCATTTCTGTGCAAATGCAACTTAATTTTGAGCTCTGCTGTCAGGGCCCAAATTATCAGAGTGGCTACAACAATCCCGCCATTATGGAAATTTGTGAAGCTCCTCTGGGACACAGTGTGTACCCTATCATCACTAGCCCCAGCCTGAGTCCTGGTCTGCCGCCTCTCACCAGTTTTGACACCTAAGCAAGCAGGCCATCATCTTTCTCCCTCCATCAGCCCACTCAGGACTGGTTGGTAGTGCAGGAGAACTCTCTCAGCAGAAACCACATACAGAGCTCACCCCAAGGCAATAACAAACCATTACTTTTGGGAAGATGAGATGATGATTTACCCTGAGGTCAACTTGAAGAAGTCAGCAAGGAAACTAACCTTGGCACATTCACTTCACAGGATCTCAAGACAATGCAAGTATTATATCTGCCCTGACACAAACCCACACTTTTTTCACCAGTGGAGACAAAGTTTAGCATCCCAGAAGAAGAATCTTAAATGGTCTGGGAGCAGTACTGGCAACAGTATCGTTCTTTCTAGAATAAAGCTAAAGAAATAAAAAAAAAAGAAAGAAGGAAAAAAAAAAAAAGAAGGGAAACTTCAAGATACAAGAATTTATCTTATTTAATCTGGGGCTATTTAGGTTTACAATAATAATCTTGCTTTCACCTGCACCATGGAAGTACATTTTTCTCTTGTCAGAGTCATAGATGAGCAAAACCCAAAAATGTAATTTTTTTTCTGTGACAACCATCCACATTTCAATCTAACATTCAAACAGAAAGCAAATCCTAAATCTATTCAATTGTCTTACTATATCGTACAGATGTTAACCATGTTTTACTGACCACTGTAAGGCTGCCAGTGAGAGGTGATGAGTTTTGTCTATCTTGCCGTACACTGTCTGTCTTTCCTTTGACTTTTTAATTCTCCCTCTGTCAGGACTAGGTTTGTCTGAAGATAGGAGCAGCAACAGACACCCTGTGAACTGGGGAAAGACAAAGCATAAGAAAGATAAGAGAGCACACCTGAAGAATCATATATCTGTTTTGGTTTGCTTAATTTTTTTTTCAGAGTCCTCAGGCTGCGTGGTGGTTTGATCCCTGGCTGGATGCCAGGTGCCTACCAAAAGCCACTCTGTCACTCTCCTCCTCAGCTGAACAGGGGAGAGAAAATACAATGAAGTCTCATGGGTCAAAATAAGGAAATGGAGAGATTCTCCCACTGTCACGGAAAAGCAGACTTGAATTGGGGAAA
>VYZT01008858.1:0-12144 GCA_013400735.1 Pomatostomus ruficeps
AACAGTTTAATAATCAAAAATAATGTAAAATACAATAATAGCAGCAAGTGATAATAAAAAGGGAAAAAGAAGTGCTACACAATGCAATTGCTTGCCACCTGTTGACCAACACCAGGACCACCCTTCCTGAACCCAGACAGGCCATGCTTCTGGGTAACTTCCCCCAGTTTATATACTGGGCACGAGCTCTATTGTGTGGAATATCCTTTTGGTCACTCCCGGACACCTGTCCCAGATAGGATCCCTCCTAGTTTATGTTGCATTCCTCTTCATTGTCAGAATATGAGAGAAAACGGAAAAAAAGTCCTTATTTAGCAAAACCCAAAACATCATGGTGTTATCAACATCACTCCCATTCCAAATCCAAATCACAGTACTGCAACAGCTACTGAGGAAAAAATAACTCTATCCTAGCTGAAACCAGGACATAAAGTTGAAAGTTTTTTTCTAAAAATACCAAAGGTAGGGACATAAGTGATGTAAAGCTTTGCAAAAATAAGCCTAAGAAATTCCATCTGTCCGACTAATGAGATCCAACATCCTCTGCTTTTAAAATGGCATTCATTTGGAGTAAATATCAAGCTGGAATAATCACAAAAGCAAACAAAAAAGTGTGATTAGATTATTTTGGTCGTCTTCCAGAAAATGCAATATTGTTCTCTAATGGATGTTGTCCAAGAATGTGTCAACTCATAAGTCTCTGTGAATTCCACTTGGGAACTAATTCCACTGGGAGTTTAGTTACTTCATTTAACTCCTTCAGGATTTTGCTTTTTTTTTTAATGTTGATTTTGAAGATTTTGAGGGACCAATCAACACTTTCTCTGAGCTGCTACTCTGCAGGGAAAATGATGGAATGCTATCTAGAGTGAGCTGGATGCAGCCATCACTGCTGCCACTGGTGGTTAAGGTTTGAGTAGGGGATGTGGAAGGGGGGCAGTGGGAGGACCAACACAATTTATCAGGAGAGTCTGTTCTATCTTCTCTTTACCCACTCTTTGCAAAGAAGAAGACAACAAATATATCTGCCCTGAGCCTTCTCTGCTGAGGGCTGAACAAAGCCAGCTCCCTCAACCTCTCCTCATACCTCCTGTGCTCCAGATCCTGGTCTAGCTCTAGCCTGTTAATGCCTTTCCTGTATGGGGAAGTTCAAGACTGGGCACTGGACACAGAATGGCAGTCCCAAAAAAGGGAGATCAGTCACTTCTCTTGACCTGCTGGCTGCGCTCCTCTATACTTTAATTCAATATACTTTAATTTAGAGTATTTGATGAATACTCATAGGCATTCATTACTGAGAAAGCAGTTCTTCTTTTAAACTGTAAATAAAATGCATATGTCAAGTGCCTATGTATATGACCGTGATGACACAAAACCTGGGAAATTAAATTCATGGATATGTTATAGGCAAGGATAAAAAAAGGTTCCTTTTCTATCTTGGCTTCTACGTTTTTTTGCATTTAGAAACATTTCTGAGAATCAATAAATTCCTGTCAATGTATGAAACTTGAAGTTGACACTTTGAGAAAATAACAAATGTTAGAAAAACATATAATCACAGAAATGTGACCCTGTGGAACTGGTCATCATCATGCTCAAGCAAGAGGAAGAAATTATGTGTAGTATGAAATGCAGGAATACATGAATATAAATTCAAGGCAATTTTTCTCTGTCTTTGAGAGTGATGTAAATATTGGACTTTCACATTATAGCAGATGTAAATTTTTCAGTAAAATGATCATGAGTAAAGAAGTAAATCTGAATCTGATATGAAATTCAAAAGCTTACGATATACCTTTCAAAAAATTTATGATCATGACAGATTGTATTCAGAATATATTTTGCAAAGAAATGGCAATTATTGATAATCCCTCAACATTCACATGGTAATGAAAAGAAGAAGCATCATGAGGTCTGTTTAAAAAAAAAATAATTATTCCATTCCAGTGTCATTATGGCAAATGTTGTTTTTATGATTCCTTGAATTTAATGATCAGTATCTACAATTTGTGCTTGCAACTGCAATCCACACTTCATCTCTCTGCTAGTCACCAATTTGTCTTCCTTTTCTTTTTCCCTTTGGCTGAAAGTGCAGGTATTTCACGTAAACGATGGTTCACTGTTAACCAAGGAGAGTTGATACCACTGTTGCTGCTCAAATTAAAGGGTGTCAGAAAAATCCCAATTTCCCCATTCACAGTATGGGATTTCTCATCATATTTTTGCTGGTTGCCTTTGAAAATGACTAGAGCACTGCAAATACAGCTCAGACATGCAGTGCTGATGGGATATATACCAGTAAACACCCTGTCAATGGCATTTGATATATCCTAGGATTAATTTTACACTGGGGAAAACCATCTAAAAGTTCACATCTTTGGTTTTCTGTTTATTTGTGCCCTTTTATAGGCATCCAAGCATCATGAGCTGTGAATAGTAACTAGACAAGCATTCATTGTATAAATTCAAAACAAGACAGACCTCTTTTACCTCCAGCAGACAAACCATGTGTACTTAACTACCTAAGGTGTGCAGTGCAGCTCTTGCTCACTGGAATACATCCAGGTGATTGGGTTGGAACTTCTTCTGCCCTGTGTATAAAGTGAGGCCTAAAAATCAGAGTACTAAGCAGTCCAGCTACAGCTATTCAACTATGAAAATCCTATCACTTGACAGGTGGGGATGGCAGGTAGTGAAAATTTCTTGTGTGGTTTCCACAAAAGTTAGCATGTCCTCAAAGATGACAAAAACATCAACCCCCACGCACCATGCAATAAAACAGATTAGGCTGTCAGCAGTGCAATTGGATCTGAGAAAATATGGGTATATTTTCAGTCCCAGCTCACCAGCTATTTCTGTAAAGGTGTTGGATGGGACTTTTAGCAAAAAGGTTCCTAGGGGTCTTCAGCTCCGTTGAAGAAATACGTTCATATTAGTTCCAACACTCCTACACTGTTTAGTTCAGCAGGCAAGCTCTCCAGAAGAGAGATTCTGCCAATGAAAACAGGTTTTTGCAATAAAAAATTAAGATACACGTGTTAAATTTTTGTAATCATTAACAGCAATTTGACTTGTGGTTAACAGGTAAGCAGATAACCTCATTTGAATCATCAGTTTGCTATTCATGCTTTGTACAGATACTGGTGATTATGACAACTAACTAAGACAAGTTTTGATTTTCTGATTGCTTGTTTCATTGAAATACCATTTTTTTCTAAAAGGTGGGGAGCATTGCGTGATAAAAATGGTCAGAAACAGAAGTTCTGGGTAAGTCAATCCTTAGTGTTTTGAAGCAGAAGATCTCAACAACAGATCATCTAAAATCTACTTCTTTACTTTCATTCACTCTCTCTGCATCTATTTTTTCCCTTTACCTTAAAGTGTCTTGCATAATTATATTCACTCTCTGGAAACTTTTATTGTTCTGACCCTTGAACTATGGCATCACCTACATCAATTTCAAAGTCTGTTTCATCCCACCTATACCTGTGTTTTTTCCTACATTGCCTTTTCTGTCTCAAATCTTATTCATTTTTTCATCTGCTATTAAAAATTTGTATGAGGAATCAGTTCTTTTTGATGCCTGCAAATCAAACTCAAAAAAATTAATCAATAGAATTTGTTAAAATATTTGAAAAAAACAAATTTTCTGTTTAAACAGTTTTGGCAATCATTATCCAGCCATCAGAATAAGTCTCCAAAACTAAAACCAACCAACCAAAGAACATTTCCTTTAAGCCATTTAGAGTAAGTCAGATTTTATCACTTGGATTATGACTAACAGCTCATCTCATTATTGCTGCATTCATCTGAAGGTAATTTGGTGTTTACATAGCTGATGGTAGGACTTATGGTAAGTAGTTTCACTGATATCAAAGGCAAAACCTACTGAGACTTCATCAGAAAATAAATTCCTTAATATCTCAGTAGCTACCCGAATAAAACTTCATTTTTTAAAAGTCAGCTTTTTTTTTATATATCTTTGGCATGTCTTTAAGAGGTTAGTTGTAATTGTAATTCTGACCATTGTTGTTTCAATATCCACTTTCACCAGCCAAGAATTGAATATTCATTTAATGATTTCTTCTTCAATTTATTAAACTGTCTTGTAGAAATACTATTCCATTTTTACTATCCCTGATTTTGGAACTGATATTTTTATCAAGCCAAAAAAGTAACAAACTTAGAAATCAGAAAAAGATACATGCTAATTCTCAGTGCACCCAATCTGAGAGACTGTTTCTTAAGGAGGAAACTAACACAAAAGATTCATTTTGCATTTTACACCTTGCATTTTTAAATAATAATTTAAAATTAAAACTGATAATTTTTTTCTGCTTTGTTTACTTCTAGATTGCGGCAAATTCCTGGGGAAAATCTTGGGGAGAAAATGGTTATTTTAGGATTCTACGTGGACAAAATGAGTGTGACATTGAGAAGCTGATTTTAGCCACTTTGGGACACCCATAGTTTATCTGTACCATATTCTGCTTGATGTATCTATTCTTTTTGTTGTTGTATATTGAGTCTTTATAGAGAAATAATGTCTTCTCTCCAAGCTACCTTTCTATTAGCCCTCATGAGGTCTTCCTGACTTGAACACACTGAAGACATCACAGCACTCATGGATCTCACCTGGTACAAACACCTTTTTAGACTAAAAGCATGTTATATCCAGGACTATTGAAAACCTCGGTTTCTCACAGAACAGGAAGTTCCCTCCTGATTGAACAATGCCTGAAATAAATGCAGTTTCACTGTTAGCATTAATCTCCTTACAATCCATACTCCGATCAGAAATTACTTCAGAAATATTATGTGCTCTTTCAAACAAAATAGGCTCAGACAGCTCATGGTCATACTGGGTAATAAATTCCAAAGAAATGTAGGTAGTTTTGATCCTGTAACTGAAGAATTATTTCCTATCCACCTTATTTACAACTAAGTAGATAAGTTGTATCTATGTATCAATATCTCATCCAGGAAATTAATTTTTTTCTAGTAGATCCCACAAAGTTGATACATTCAGTGTAATACAAAAATAGCTCCCAGTGAAAGAGTGTATTTCTATTCCTGAAAGCACAACTAAAACTGTACAATTTTAATAATGTTTTAATTAAAATAAAGTAGAAAATGTAATTTCTCCTCAGTTCAGTCTAGACTAGACTAATTCTTGAACTGCTTGCCTTCCACTCCCTGTTTAACCTGAGAACAGGCATGTGTCAACATTCCCAGAAGACTATTTCAAAGAGAAAAAGATGGAAAAGATATTCTGATGTTTGTCTCCACTGACATATCTGTGCAATCCAGGCACAGTTCTTGGTGTTGGTGATCCAGGATCACTAGTGCAAAAGAGACACCCAGAACTCCTAATGCTTCCATAGCTGCTTCTGTCTGAGGAAGCAGCTTTTTGACCTACATCCCCCCTATAAGCATTGCTGCAAATCTTGACCGGTTTGAGGACTGTTTTGCTTATTTGCTAATTAAAATATAGATATTGAGACTATTGACATAAGAAGAAATTAAATACTTTCTAGCCCTTTCGGTTTTAATTAATCCAAAGGCCAAATGACAACAGGAATAAAATTATCTATGAAAGAAAACATGACATGTTAAATAAGTGGGGGCAAAAAGCTGCCATGAAATTTCAGTGAACAAAGAATTTCCAGGGATACCTTCAGTGTATTTAATAAAATATGTTCATTCTTTCTAGAATGAAAGATTTCTAATGTCATCAGCAAGTTCCTTCAAAAATTTTTCATGGTGGTGGTATACAACAGATCCCCAAGCCTCTGAAATAACACCACTTGAACTAAAGTTGGGTGACAATTTATATTGCATCACTACTAAATGAGCTATTGTTAAAATGTCAGTACCATACTGCAGCACAACAAGCCTTCTGCAGCCTCTGGTGTCATATAGTAAACTGAATTTAGACACAGAAGAACCTTTATCACTTGAAATTTATAACAAATTGTAACACAAGCAATTTTAGAAGCTCTAAATACTCTGAGAGAAATAACTCTTCTCGTTTTAGCGAGCTAAGCCAGTACTTGAGAGGAAAGCATCCTGAATCATCTACACACCTGTTTCCCAGCCTCTTGGTATGTATTGATTCCATAAATGTTAAGATTTCAGAAGAGTATAATTTAACTTTGGAGTGAATGACACCATAAAAACATGTTCAGTAAACTCTGTGGGGGATTATTTAATTCAACTTCAAACTGGTTTGCACTGTTGTGGCTCTTACTTTAGTCAGTGGCTGTTGCTGCTCCTGGTTTTATGAGATCTTCCTGAGATTTGATCTGTAATATTAAGCTTCTTCAGTGATGATCAAACTCAAAAATACTTTCCTAGACTTTTCCCTGATCAAATGGTCACCTTGGCTTGAACAAAACACTATATGCAAGTGAAAAAAATCCAACCATATTGAAGCAATTGAAGGGTTTGAAAAATGGTACTGCTTTACCCACCTTCCAGAATTAACCTATTGTGACTATACCTTTTGGTTTTTATGTATGTGGGAAATACTGATTTTTTGTAGTTCCAAGTGTATAAAAATGAGAGTCTGGCATACTGAAAGTGAGTCAGATTTTTGGATTCACCACCTAGCACCCACCTCTGTGCAGATATGAAATAAACAAGTATCTAGACTCAGTGTGAAGATCAGCTTCATGCACACAGGTTGAAAGAACCCATATTTGGGACAATACTTTGAGTGATGTGTGTGCTCAGCACCCTCTTCATACTCCTTCAGTATCATAAAGCAGCTATCTGTGGATATGTGACACTACCTGGAATTTAACAGGCAGACAAATATATCTGCATCTGGAATCCAATTTGCTCTTTGAGAACAACCTTGATGCTGTGGCAGCTATTCTGAGGCTATTAGAGCACAAGTAAAGGATCTTTGGAGTGCACCTGCCAGTGCAGGACTTCCCACAGTGTGGAAGAGACACTGGAGCCTAGGAGTCACCAGTGGCTCTTCCTCACGCAGACTATCTGAAGACAGACTTTTAAATATCAGGGCTTTGATTTCTTCTAGTTCTCTATTTGGTTGCAGTATGAAGAAACTTGTTCTTCATTAAGATCCCACCTCTCTCATTTCTCTCCCCTTTTTTGACATCTCTGTCACTAATGTTCAGCTATGCCTGCTAGCTTGGACTGAAAGTGTCATGTAGCCTGGAGCTTTTTCCTGAATTAATATAAAGGAACAATATGTGGCTCAGGTTAATGTAAAAGAGAGCTCACTAGCTTTAAAATACTTGTATTACTGATGGCCTGCGGGAAATTCAGAAAGGGGTTGTACCAAGAAAGGAAAGCAATGCAGGAATGCTTATGTTTGTGACATGGAGGAAATTTCATTTTCCATAAAAATAGGAAGGTGACATTTTTGCAGCAAGCAATAAAATAAGTCTCCACTCAGATTACAAATTACAATATGTCCTGTTAACAACATGCCATATGAAACTTTGAATAGTTATTAGTCTAACAGAGAAATGTTAAATCTGGGTCTAGCTAGAGGAACGTATGTCTTGGTACCTGGCATCTGAGAGTATACGTAGCTTTCTAAGTTCCTATATTGTGGCGGTGATGCAGCCACCGAGACTGATTCCTACGGCACCGCCCCTTACACCCAGCATGGACTTCGGAGAAGCACAATGGAATGACTATTCCTCCCTGGGCAAAGAGCCAGAGGGGCAGGGTGTAAGCGAGGCTGGGGAATTCCCCGATCTCTCCCCTAGTTTTCCCGCCCTTGGTTGTTGTCACTCAAGTTTTAGGTTACACCCCTTTCCCCTCAGGATTGATTGCCTATGCATGAGGTCATTTTAATATTCATATATTACCAGAATGTTCTGTCTTTCTGTTGTTATCATTGGTTGATGTTAACGTGTTCTTCCCCAGTTCAAAATTATTGGCCCCCTGTTGTTACGTCTATGTTCCCCATTGGTTTGTTCCCTGGACCCTCCTCTACCCAAACCCCTCCTACTCCCCTTATAACCTGTTGTAACGTCTGCTCTGGGCTCTTCGGTAGCTGGAGCCCGCCTCCCTACCTACCCATCTGGGTACATTGTATCCCACGCCCCAAGGGTTACAATAAACCTGGGTGATCGCTACCAAGGAGACCCTCCGCCTCTTCACTCCTGCTCGGAATTGCTACAGTAACATCGGCAGCTGCTGCTCCCAGGCAGGGAGACAGAGTGCCTGAGGTGCTCTTCAGCTCGCCTCTGTGTCCAGACTCGAGGAGTCTGGTGCAGGCAGCATTTGGGCATCCAAGCGCTTCCACTGTCGCTCCTGCGGTACAGCAGAGGAGCTGTCCGTGGCAACCGCAGCACCGCGACACTATATATTTAGAAACTGTTTCAGATACAACTCTGAATAGATATAGCTATGAACTTGGGAGAGTTTGAATCTTCTCAATATTAATTGAGCAGAACAGGCTCTATTTGCAGTTTATACTGATCATACTTCAAGGCTGTCTAACAATCAGGTCTTAAATGTTACTGATAGTACCTAATAGATGAAGCCATTTGAGATAGCTTTAAGTGAAATTAATTTAAAATAGCTAACCAGCCAATAAAGAACCCAGATATTTTCACACTGTTTTTACCTTTCTACCACCCTATTATTATGGAAAATTCCTCTATTTGCTAAATGATAGCAAATCACACTCCAAAGATGTCCATGGAAAGCACTATCAATAGCTGGTAATATTTTGGGTCATTTTGTTTACCTAGGGGTGCCTGGCAAGTGTTAAATTCCTGAAGGAAATTGTTCTGCTGAGCAGACTGAGTCGCGGACAGCTGACTCTACACCTGGCCCAAGTCAGAGATTTTGAGGGTGCTGAAAGGTGCAGGAAACTCTTTTCCATCTTACTAACAATTACTGCACACAACTTGGCAAGATCAGCTTTCCTCAGGTCTTGGAGTTTGCTCATCATCATTAAAAAGTATGAAAAAGTGGTGACATTTGCCAGATTGGGATTTTCATTTTCCTATTTCAGAATAATGTATGTTGAAAATTATTTTACACAGCCATCATAAATGCACTGAGGCAAGATATTTCTATTTATTCTAGTTAATCAAAGTAGGGAGCTAGGTGGAAACCTACAGAAGTCTAACTCCCCAATCATCAAAACTTTACACTATTTATATGTTTTAACAAACAAAGTTATCTCCTTTCATTGGTTACAAATTACATAGCTTTTTCTCCAATTTGTACTCAATCCCTTATTTGCTAGCTCTGTTGCTTGCTTCTCATGCTAATTAGTCCTCATGTGCAGGTCTTCCCTCCATTTGAGTAGGTGGTCAATGGTTTGGTCGTCATTATTTGCCCTGCTCAAACTACCTTTCCCCCAGTTATTTCTCAGTCCTGCTGCCTTCACTCCTGGTGGCTATTGTGTGGACAGCCCATTCACTTTGGGATTGTGTTCCCTTTTCCTTAAAACAAAGGATTATCTAAGCTTACAAGTTTACTGTCTTACTTCATCATAGCTTCTTAGCTATAGTTACTGATTAACAACAAAAACAATTGGAAAGTTTGGTTTAAATATTGAGAGACTAGACATTACCAGCACAGTGTTGTTTCTACCAGCCTTTAGCTGAGGGATGTAATATGTGGCTTGGATTCTGCCTGTCTGCTGCTTATTGCTTGTGTCTTTCCCCAGGAAACTGTGGCTAGGAAAAAAAGATTTTATTTAGGGTGGTTGCTTTGTCTTGGATGCCCAGAGTGAGATTCCTCAAGGAGAACTTCCCCTGGGCATGCTGAAGTTAGGGAGGCTTCATGGCTTCAAACTGGTGGCCAGCACTGGCATTCAAAGCTACAGAGCTTTATCTGCAGCTTAGTACAACAGGTTTTATAGGAACACAACCTGAAACAAGCAAAAAGAGAGCTCCCAGGGACATAAGGAACTTACATCTAGAGCAGGGACAAAACAAACCCTGAGAAAAATAACAGAAGAGTTTTCCTGTAGTTGCAGGGATCATGGAAATTTGCCAGACTAAGAGCAAATCTGAAGAGAAGAGCTACACTTCAAGGAATCAGAATAAGAGAGAGATTTGTAAATCTTTTCAGCTTACTGTTTTACTAGAGATGTAACAGGAGCTTGCACCTGGGTGCTTAATACTATACCTGCCATTTGGAAACTGTCTCCTATATGAACTTACATCTTTACACCCATTCCTCACTGCAAGGACCAAGCCTTTATCAGGATGGAGCTGTCTTTCCCTGAGTTAACAGCAAATTTTAACAGTACTTTATGCTAAAGTTGTCCTACATCCCCTCAGTCAAGATATACCCATATCCAGTTACCATGTTTATTTCCAGACAATGTAGAGACTCCCAGCTCTTGAAATTTTCTTGGTCCCATGTGTCATTCAGCAGTCACCACGAACCAAGGATGGAGGCAGAGGTCATTGAGTGAGGGCTGCAGAGCAAGGACTTCTGTCTCAAATAACTTTAACTTAGGGCATATTAGAGACAAAATGAATGCAATGAAAGGAATAAATTTTCTCTTTTCTTTATAAGTCCAGCTGTCAAATGCACACACCATAATACAGTGGAAGCTATTGTTTCATCTATAACAATTTATTGTTGTGTCCAGAAATCTTCATCATGGAACAGCACTGTCCAAAGATTTTCCTAGAGAAGGCAGCTGAGGGAGAAGCTTGAGGCAGGAGGTTGGACTCTGCTTACCATTGAAATCCTCTGTGCTTTAAAGTTTTTGGGGTTCTTGAAGCTGTGGGTTGCCTCAGGCTCTGTATGAAATATTTTAGGCTTATCTGGATATTTCATTCAGCTGTTCCAACAGTGACAGCCACATAAACACATAAATAGGAACTCATTAATTTAAACTACTGCTTTAATATAATCACAACTGCAATTCCATTGCAAAACTCTGAAGGCTATAATCTTTTATTTCTCACTGCAGCAAAACCAACATAAAAGAACAAGTATAGTTCATTATGTCTACCAAATCATGATACACAACACAATGTTTTATCAAAGAAAAAGTTCTAGAAAACTTATGTGTAAAGACAAATATTTAGCCCCAGTGTGCTGTACTGTCATACTGTGAAGGACTCAGCTGTTGGTCCAAATTCATCAGCAATATTACTATTACACGTAGTCATAATACTGTTCTCACTCAGAATCACAGAATTGGAAAAGACCTTTAAGATCAAGTCCAACCATTAACCTAACACTTCAAAACCCTAATATACACCCTTAACTGGCACATCTACAGGTTGTGGAAATACTTCCAGGGATAGCGACTCAATCACTTTCTTGGGCAGCCTGTTCCAATTCTTGAAATCCCTTTCTGTGAAGAAATTATTCCTAATATCCAGTGTTAGAAATTATTCCTAATATCCAATCTAAACCT
This sequence comes from Pomatostomus ruficeps, assembly GCA_013400735.1. Classification (NCBI taxonomy): domain Eukaryota; kingdom Metazoa; phylum Chordata; class Aves; order Passeriformes; family Timaliidae; genus Pomatostomus; species Pomatostomus ruficeps. Next base: position 11,384 of record VYZT01008858.1, read on the forward strand.
CACCCAGAACAACTGGAGGTCATTTTCTCTTGTCCTGTCACTTGGTAGAAAAGACTAACCGCCCACTTGACAATAAGGTGTCCCTCAAGCTTGCTTTTCTTCAGGCTAAACAACTCCAGTTTCCTCAGCATTGTATGACTTGTGCTCCAGCCAAAGGGCTTCCCTTCCTCGAGAAACTTGGAAGCAGCAAAACTGGACAATCAAGGTTTTAGAAGCTGCATGACTTCTTTTTTATTATACACAAGAAGTTTTTTAAGAGCACTGTGTACTACTAGCTAGCAGGATACACAACATATAAAAAACTGTATTAAAACTGTGTCCACAATAGAACCCAAACTGCTGAAGTTTGTGAAAGTCTTGACATCAGAAGAAAGGCAAAAAGGATAAAAGAAGAGTGAGGAGAGAAGTGGTTTAATAATTCTTTCTGGTTTTCACCCAGTACAGAAGCAAAACTAATTGTACTTTTGTCTTGGAAACAAAATTCAGCAAGTTTTGCTGGGTTTCAGCTCATTCTAAAACAAAAAATAAGGCCATAGTTACAGATTTTTCAGCAAGTATGGGCCAAGCTTTGATAAACTCTAAAGCAAGAATATATTTCAACTGGAATTATCATCTTGTAACAGTTCACCCACCCTGGCGTGAAACTCACCCGTTTCACTCTGATGTCCTTCTTGGTAAACTAACCAAAGTCAAAATGGACTGTAACAGGAGACTATCTCAGCTGCACTGAAGGAATGCACCAGATTAAAAAAAAAAAAAAA
>VYZT01008859.1:3554-19704 GCA_013400735.1 Pomatostomus ruficeps
GGCCGGAGGGCTCGGACCCCTCCGTCCCGTCCCCGCCCGGGGAGCCGAGCGGAACTGTCGCGGCGGAAAGTTGTGCAAGGCTGGGAGCGGAGCGCACGGCCGCTGTGAGCCCGGAGGGTTTCAAACATCCCCCACCCCGCTCCCCCGTTTTCCTTCTTTTCTCTATAGGGTTTGAGTGGCTCCTAACAGACCCAGCGGACGCCTCCTGCCCGCTCATTTACATAACACTTGGGTGGAAAATGCAGCTCTTCTTGTCACGGAAAAACGTTATTAAAAAGTTGCTTATTTTCCATGTAAAGTATTTTTAACGCGTTTTAAAAGCCAGGAGTAGTGTTGGCTCTTCCTGTTTATCGGAGTAGTTGGTGCTTCACGAGGCACGAGCAAGTGCTCTTGCTCTTACTCCAGACCTTGCTCCGGGACTGGGGAACGAAGGCTCTCGTTCGGGAATGGGACTTTGCTTGCTTGGGTTCTGTTTTGCTTTACTTTTTAGCATTTCTGCCACCTGCATAATTTCTTCCTGAGCAAAAACAATATCAAAACTTTAAGTGTGTTTTAATAGAGTATCTCAACTTGCTCTTAACTGAAGAAAACAACACCTCAGTAGTTTGTCGGGGAAGAAACAATTGTGTCTGCCAGTGTTAAATTGTACTATTCCGGTGTTAGAATTTATACAGCAATTTGTTACATATGAAGAGGATGTACTAAAAAACGAAGGGAGTAGGTTGAATGTCGTTTATTTGATGAGACAGTGTTCAGACAGAGATCGAGAAATTGTAACTCTGTGTGGAAACTGTTGTCTGTATGAGTCCTCTCCACATCTTCCTGGAAGGAGTGTGGAATGACTTTGAAGGGAAACGTTGAAGGATTTGTCTGGCTTTTCATTAAAAGAAGAGTGTACAGCTTGTGAACATCCTGTGGGCCAGTTGCTAGGCGCCTGCTCTCCTGTGCTTTCTTTACCAGCTGCAATTGAAAGCAGAGGAAAAGAAAATGTAGCAGAAATGTACACAGTTGCTGAAGCTCTAAAATACATGGGTGTGAACAGGAGGCCATACTCCAGAATTCCAGCTATGGATGCTTGCTCTGTTTTTCAGTTTGTGCTACACTTTTGAGAGCACTTACTGCCTGTTTCCCATCTGTATACTTGTCCATTCCACTGAGAAAGAGACAGCCTGCGAAAACTCAGGGGAAAACCTAGACATTGGTAGGATTTTTAAAGGTAGGCAGGACACCTGATCTTTCACAATTTCATTTTGAGACCAAGTTTGCTGAAGGTAAGATGATTAATTTTTTTTAGTCCGAAGTATCTCCCTATCTTAAGCTGTCAAGGGGTGTAAAGAAGTTGAATTCTCCATTTGGTTCACTCCTAGCTTTTCTTGATCGCAGAACTTGTAGGTTAGGAAAGGAAGCTGCATTCTCTTCAGGCCAGAGTGTTAAGGAGATGGTCAATTCTATGCTGTATTTAATATCTACAGGAGCTAAATGACACTATGTCCTTTTTTCTTGTGGTGACTACACTTGTTTTAAGGCACTTCCTAGTCCCAAACTTACATCTACCCTTTCTCCATCATCATCCAGTTGTTAATGGTGGCCTGGTTCTCTCTCAATGGCAATTATGCATTCTTGTTGGTGTTCATAAATATCTCAAAAACATATATCACTTCATGTTTTTAAAATTATTTTTGTCAAGGTTTAGATTTTTCCTCCTACTGCAGCTTATATCTAATCAGTGTAACTCTTTTGTTCAAGCTGAATAATTTACTAGTACAACAGTGTCTGTTTGGAAACATAAATGTTTATCAGAAAGTATGTGATTTTCATTTGCATTAACTGTTAGAAGAGCTTTTACAATAAAGAGCTTTTTAGTTTAGGGAAAGAAATCCTTTTTATCTTCAGACTTAGGCTGACAAATTAACTTTACTTCCCCGTATTATGTACGCACACGATACTTTGCAAAAGTTTTGTTAATTACTTCAATGGAATTTGTTGTCTCTGAATCAGTAAAAGAAAGAAATGGTGTGTGATGACTTAAGCCAGGCAATGTTATTAAACAGAGAGGAATGCTACTCTTCTGTCTCTTTAAAGTAAACAGAGTTCTTTAAATTCAGGCTGTACTTAATGAACATGTGTAGTCTTCTGAGTCTTTTTTTGAAGAGCATATGCTTGCTAACTGACTGTATGTACATTACATTTGAAATAAAAGTAGCATAAAGACCTTATCTGCAGAGCTGCTTCAGCTTTGTTGTATGCGGACTGTGTATGTCAGGTAATTCTGAAAAGACATGATAAACATTGTGTGTAATTGCTCATGAAAATGCTCTTTCACAACGAAGTATTGTGCTTTAGTGAATTTGTGGAAACTGATGGATGGTTCAGTACTGTGTTCTGGGATAGACAAAATCTGTTTACTGGGATCACTGCTGTGGATATTAACATTTGCTCTTGTGACAGCAAAGGCTGCAAAGATTTCAGGTATTTGTCTGATGAAGACCTAGAACCACCTAAGCATGGAAACTGACTTATTGTCAACAAACTTCTTGGTCTTGCTTTGTGGTGGTACAACTGCTGGTTATTACACAGGCTCTTCTGGCTAAATCAAGTGAGGACAGTTTGTGCCAGTCTCCTGTGTCTCAGTGGTCAGCAGTGGATGGCTGTGAAAGACTGTAGGCAGCACTAACTGTTTACAGGTCCCTGTCCCAGAACACCCTTCCGGTTGCTATCAGTGTGTTCTTTAGGGCTGTGTCATTTCTGTGCGTTTGGCAACCCTTAGTGGCTTCCTCTTGGGTGAACGTGTTTGGTGGCTTTGAGGGAGGAGTGGACAATTCCTTGTTTTGAAGCAACTGGTTTTGAATAAACATGTTGTCAGGTGTATTGGGTACCTTCTTGTTCCTATGTTAGGAGAGAGGAGGAATACTAAATCCCTGTCCACTCCTCACCTGTCACAGTTGTGTATTTAATAGAAAATGAAAGGTGGTTTTCCATCTTTCACTTTATAAAGATTATTGGTGAAATAATAAAGTAATCAATTTTTGGCTCCCTTCTCTGTGCAGCCAAAATCAATAATAAATATAACAGCTTGATTAGGCTTGTACTTAAATATTAAAGTACACATTTGCTTTTCTTCTTTGAGAACTTTGCATGTGCAAGATATTTTTTGGCTGTAATGAATGTGAGAGGCATTGTGGCTCACTTGTGAGGGGACATTTCTTGGGCAGGAAGAGGCAATGGGAGCAATTAAACTGTTGCAATGTTGTGAATCCTGCCTAGGTCTTTCCACCAGTAGTTCTGGTCAGCCACTCCAGTGTTTGTCCTGTATCAGTGCATACACTGCAGTCAGGTATTTTCTAATAGATCCTTGCTGGTATTTTGGCAATAATGTGGACATGATTTATGCCTGTAAGGTCAAGTACTTCAAAAGTAAGGAATGTCAGAGTAAAAGGAACTACTGCATTCAATCTTGTTCATGCTCACTCTAGCAAAAATGTGTTCATCTCCTCAAGACTGCTCGTTTTTGTTAAATAGACAGATGGGTCTGTGTAATTCAGTAGCTCTTCTCTATTTTGTTTTCTCAATGTTCTCTGAAACAATTGCAGTTATTTTTATAAGGGTGAAACAATGCATTTTTTTTCTATAATGTCATGCTTAACCTACCAGCAGATATCTTTTCCCATTTGCTGAGGCAATTGAAGATGTTACCATCAGCTAGAGAATACAACACCCACAGCTGGTTTGTAAGAGGGTGTGTGTGAAATACTGTCCAAAACGAGTTTGCTTGTTTCAGGTAAGCTTTGCCTGAGTCTTGAGCTGAGGCAGTTGGCTTTGCTTTGTGCTGGAGGATGAAGAGTGTTGGTGTGTGCTGTTTTGGTGGCACACTTCTGATGTGATGGTTTTAGTAGCTGCATGCTCACAGGTAGCTGCAACAGCAAGATCTGCTCTCAAACTGCTCTTTTCTCCCAACACAAATCCCTTCAACATGATCAGTGGCAGCTGTTGCACCTTGAACTAGTAGAATTTGTCTAGTTTTCTGACCAAATACAAATAAGGCCAGAAAACAGAGACGTATGGGATGTTTTAATTAAAATATAAAGTAAACAAACAAAACCCCCCAACCAAACAGAAGTATGTGCTGTTTTCAGTTTTGGCTGTAATTTAGAGTTATACCTGTATGATATATTTTGCAATGCTATTTACCTCAGCTTATATTTAAAAAAAGAAAAACAGTTTCCCTTTAATAGTCTCGTAAAAGCTTGAGAGTGCTGTTTGGATTTTTGTAACCCAAATACATTGTTGTGAAACATATTGATGTACCTTAGATGTTGTGTGGACAGGGATCACTGGGATGTGGAGGGGAAAGGAAAGGGTTTCCTAGAATTGTTTGGTCTGTGGGCGTTCTAGCAGCTCCAGTATCGGGGAAGCCTGTTGCAGGTAGTGCCTGGTTAAGCTGGCCTAGGTGAATCTAGTTTGTCTTGTGACCTGAGACTGGGTGGCTACTTACAGCAGAGGGACAGCTCTGAGGTAGTGAAGGTTAAGCAATGCTTTCTGTTCTGACTATTCAAAGTTGTCCAAAATATGAATGTTTTAAAGTGCTTTTTTGCTTGAAAACCTTTCAGTGGTGCAGATGGCGTGACCTGCCTGTTACTTCTCTGGAGAAGCAGCACTGGGAAGTCTGTGAACCCTTCAGCATGGGCAGGCTGAGATGAAGTGCACTCAGAGGGCAGGGCATACTGCTGAACGTTTTCTAAGCACAAGATCTGCCTCCTTACCAAGGCAGGAGGGCTGCCCTCGGGAGGAGCTGAGAGGTGTGCGTGTGCTGTGGTAAGACCTGGCCTTGTGGAGCTGGAGCTGTGGCGAGTGGGAGGTTAGAGGAGGGTTGCAGTAGAGTTGCAATCATTTCCTCTTAAACTCTTCCTAAACCTCAGTTAATGAGTCTTGCCACTCCAGTATCCTGGATTGTAATAATAAATGAAATCTTTCTTCTTCTGGTTCTCCCTTTTACACATGGGTCTCTCTTTGAAAAGAAAAACTCTGAACTGATTCTGGCATAATCATTGTACTTGTTCCTATGTACCCGTCTCCTGTTCCTCAACCTTTTGGTCCAATGTCAAAGCTTGTTGTTCTCCCTCTTCAGCACTTCTTCCTTTAGAAATGTTGCTCTGGATGGCTTGGAATGTGGGACGTGACCTTTATGTGATACAGGTTACCAGAGACTTCCCCTGTGTTTCCTTGGTGGAATTATCAAAGAACTTAAGGGTGGTGGTTGGGACTTGATTGCACATGAAGTTTTGGTGAGTCCTTTTGAGAGACTGAAGTACTCCTTAATTCGGTCATGCAGAGTCAGAGTTACTCACTTGCGGCTTTGTGTTCTTGTAGGTTGTGGCAACTGCTGTGAATTTCAGAAGGACAGGAACTGCAAACCCTGGGTCTGTGTTGTTGACAGTATCTACTTAAACTCTGCCCTCCTTGACCTTCATAATGTCCTTACTGCACACATTAGCTCTGTGTTCTCACAGATGCTGGTGGGTACTTTTGGAGCACGTGCTTTTCAAGATAAAGTTTTTTTAAAGGTGAAACTTTCCATTAGATCTGCTGTAGCATGCAGGATCTGCCTATGCTTATAGGGAGTTAGTTTGCTGTATTGCAAAATTGCATGTGAAAGGTTATTACTGTCTTTATGTAAAATATGTGATGTGCTTTATAGGATAGAATGTGTGTCTGTATATTTCTGCAGGGATGAAAATAGTCAGTGTTTTCAGAACTGAACAGGCTACTTCAGGACAAGTTACTTGTCTTACTAAATGACTAACAAGCCCAAAGCATCATAAGCCAATGGGGAAGAAAAGGTTTCAAGCTTTTCCCCAAGTTCCCTTTTTAGGAGGGTAAGCTGCTCAGTGTGTTCCCTGGCAAGTGCAAGCCTTTTCAGCATTGTAGCATACTTCATGCTTGAGAAGTTGCTCACTAGCTTTTGCAGTAGCTGCAAAATCTAGCATCTCTTTGCTAGACCTGACAGTGTGGATACGTTGCTTTTGTTGACTTTTTCATTGCCTAATAAGGATTTAGAATGTACTAAAGAGTATTTTCTTCAGTGTTCAAGGCCATAACCATTAAATAATGATAACCAAAACTACAGCTATGGATTCAGACCTCTCTGAGGAAATGTTACTCATCATTTGTGGCAAGTGTGACCCAACACAGCTTAGCATAGTGCTGAATCTGTTGAAAACAGGATGTCTTCACCTTTGCTTCACCATTGTCTGTGTCTTTGCTAAGCTGTGTTACTTGTGGCTCTGAGTTTGGGCCAGTAAACCTGCAGTTTCTCAGGAGTGTCTACTTCTCTTGCTGTTTATATCTTGTAATTTTGTTTTAATTCATGCAATGTTACTCAAAGCAGGAGATGATCTAGCACAACAGAAAAGGGCCCTGAAACTGTGATCCTGGAGATACCCTTGTCTAAGTTATTGTTAAGGTTTGTTTCTGAGTTCTGCTGTGGCAGTTTCATCTGCTGTTGCCAGAGCTGATGAGTATGTCTGCAGATCTGTGGCATTTCTCTGAGTGGGTGGATCACTGCAGTGACAGGTAACTCTTTTTTTCTTTACTAAGCTGTACAATAGTGACAGCTTTTATGGATCTTGAGGGCATCTTCAGCATTCTTTAAATCATGCTAAGACAAAGTTGATGTGGTTTTCATTGGTTTTATCTTTCTTTTTTTTTTTTTTTTGCCAGGGAACTTTTGACACTGTTTCTTTCTTTACATGCCTAAGTAGCAGGCCCTATTTGATCTTTCAGCAAGAATGAATTTGAAATAATCAATTTGTTTGGGGCACCGTGTTTGGGAATTGCTTTTCTCCTAACTTGATATTCGCTGCAAGAGTTGGGGGCAGGGGGGAGACAATGATTCAACCTGCTATGCTTCCCCTGCCTGGCCCATATTTAAGCTTGTCTGTGTAGCCAAGATTGGGCAGACACGGACCCTTATGACAGGCCTCTGGCGAACGGGGGCAGTTCTATCCCTCCCCTTTCCTGGTGTGTTGGTTGTGTTATCTGTGGTAGCGGGTGCATTCTGTGGTCTGAGTAATAAGAGCTAGCCTCGGTCACTGCTTGACTTCCAGCTTGCTGGACTTTGTGTTGCCCTGCACTTGCTTCACTCTACCAAGTATGTGTGATACATGGCCCTAAATGGCCTCTTTGTGTTCATGAAACATGTCAAGAGTAGCATGTGGGCTTTGGTAGCCCTTTAGTAACATGGTAGTAATTCTAACTATGTTTTGACATGATGTGTCTTCAGGGGAGTAATTATATGTGTGGAAGAGGTCCTACTAATAATATCTTAGGTGGGCAATAATATGCAGGTGGCCGAACTTTACATTTTGCAATATTATAATACAGAAGTGTTTCTGTTAATAACCCTGATTTATCTCTATTAATGTTGGCTTCCTTAGGTTGTCCACATGTTTAACTTAAATTTGAAAGTTTTACATACCTGAGTGCGCTAAGGCTGTTTCTAGACATGGCTTGCTGTAGCAAAACAACTTTGACGTGCACAGTTACATTTAGTTTGTTTCCAGGACATTCTGTGTTTTCATCTCATCTTCAAGGTCAGGCTGAATGGGGCTTTGAACCACCTGGTATAGGGGAAGGTGTCCCTGTTCATGGCAGAAGGGTTGGAGTTACATGATCTTTAAGGTCCCTTCCAACCCAAACCATTCTGATTCTGATTTCAGGTTTTAGGTTGTATTCCCAGCTTTATAGCTTATTGCCATGGTGAATCTGTTGTTATTTGTGCTTTGAACACTGTTATGCTTGACTCTTTTGAAATCAAGTAATTCCTGATATACTACAGTAAAGAAGTGGGCTGATAGTGAAATAACTGAGGGTCAAACTTCAGCTCCACCACTACTGACATTTGGCCTGGTGGGAGCACTGGATAGCACTCAGAGTGACTCAGGAGCACAGGCAGCAGTTTTGTTTGGGGGTAGGGGTGGGTGGTGTCCCCTGTCGGGGGGTGGGTGTATGGCTGTCTGGTGAGGGGAACTGCATGCTGTGGTCACTACCTGCCTATGTAGGAGGTACGTACAGTACAGTCATCCCGCTCGGCTTGTGGTTGTTTACACGGGCTGTGGGAACCTTTCAAAGGGGTGCTGGGAATGACTGGAAAAACAAAAGCTTGCTTAGTGGCACAAAAGAAATGTTAACGTTTTGGTCCTTCTCATTCCTATTGTTTGTTTACACTGCAGTGTGGTGGGAACAAAACTGATTGTGTAGGTTAGGCACGACCTAGCAGAGATTAAAAAGGAGAAACTTATCATTAAACATTTTACCCTTCCTTCATAAAATAATTTCAAACCTCCTAAGGGTTGATATGTTATATTCGCTTGTCCTTTATCGGGTTGTCATTTCAAACTGTATTTGACCTGCTTAGTTGCTACTGAAAGGAAAGGCTCCAAACAGCTTCTCCTATCCATATCTCTTCCTGCCCTAGCTATTGGTTTAATCTAACTTTTTGTCAAGAGTATTCAAATTAATTTTGTGCTATTGATTTTCTATTATTTTAGTTCCCTGAATTTAAGTGAGAAGGGAACTAAAAATCAAATTGAGTTGGCTCAGTATGACACAGAATGTGCATTAGAGCTGGCACGAGGGATACACAGCTGGCAGAGAACCCTTTGGACACTGGCTGGCCATTAGATCAGTTTAGCTGTGCCCTGAAACCTCATGGTTGTGGTTTGATCATCTGCGGAAACCAGTGTGGAGTATGTGCTATAAGGAAAAGGGCTGATCCTGTTCCCCCTGTCCCTTCCTTGCTTTTGTGGTTGTGCTGTCCACTTCTCAAATCCATCTGCTTGTGAACCAACATGAGTGCTGCTGCTACCTGACTTCTTAGCCTTTTCAGTAAGGAGAGAGTGGTATTGTCCCTTTTAACAGCAAGACAAATTCAAGTAATCTAAGAATGTTTACAGTCCTTATACTAAACTGCAGAAGTATTGTCATATGTATCATGCTGTAAACTATATGCATGATATAAACCACCTCCACCTCCTACTGCCAATTCAGCCTATAAAATAGAGCACGTGCTTGATTTTCAAAGGTTTTTCTCTCGAGTTCTCTTCATAGCACAGTCATAAGCATGCCAATCTGAACAAACTAATCCTTTTATTCAGTAGAGCTACACTTAACACAGTGATCAAAGCTGCAATGTACAGAAATATTAGTATTCAAACCTGTAAAACACAAGGGAAACAAATTGTTCTGTGAGCAGCAGAGCTGACAAAACCTAGTTTCCTCTAGGAACTCCTAGAGGAAACTAGAATCTCCTCCTAGATTTTTGTCCTCTGTCTCCTGCTGCATCCCATCACTGCAGTAACAGCCCTGGTTAGTGTCCTGTTATCTCCTGTGACCTCCCTTATCACACTATGTCAGATCCTGCAGCTTGACTATTATGCTACTCCCCATATAACCTACCCGTTAGGTGGGGTAAAGGCAGCATGTGCTGTGGTGGTTGCAGAGCTGTGTGTGCTTGGTGCCTGCTGCCAAAGAGGGGAAAAAAATTGCATTCAAGAATTCTACTGACTAGAGCTGAGAGTTTAACTTTTGTTCAATTCTCTTTGCCTATCAGTTGCCATCTCCAGAAAAGCAGTAGGATTCCATTATAAGGTGTGTGTATCTTTCTTTCTTTTCAGAATCACTTTTTGCCAAGGTGTATTGTGCCACTGGAAAGTTTCACCTATAAAGCTTCAAGTAGTTCAGTTCTTCTTTACATTATTTGTGATGCTTTAACCCCAGTTTAGTTGAATATATTCTTTTTGTTATAAAAATGCAGTTAAACTCAAAGTTCTTAGTGTCTTTTTTTCCTATACCTTTTCCTTTATATTATTCTGCATCTCTCAGTTGCAGTCAACGTACCCAAACTGACACTTTTTGACTTCCCCTTTAAGATGCCTGTTATCAAATTTCACCTTTTTTAACTTTTAATTTGACTACATTTCAAACCATTTTTTACAGCATGTCTGCCCAGGAGCGCTGTATATTTACAAAGTGCCTATTTAAAATGCTATATTCAGTTTGTAATGTACCAATTGTAATATTCCCCAAAATATTTAATATGCATCCTAATTTTTTTTACTGAGTATTATTCTTCTATGGACTATCAAGAATCAACATGTTTCTTTCAGAATTTATTGTTAAAATTCAGGAAGTTGGTACGTAAAACATTCACCTGGACACACAATACCTTGTTGATTATTTTGTGTGTCATGTATCTCCCATTTTATCTAGCTTGGTTAGACTACATGAAATTCTCAAGGTTCCTTCTTGTATCTTAACCTTAATAGCTTTTATGTGAATGAGTTTTGCCACTTTTTGCTTTCTGGACCATTAGGGAATATGTGTTGCAGTTCTTGTGCAGAACTGTGCCCTTCTGCTGTTAACCCTTTTCTGGAAATTAACAGACCACTTACTGCTTTTTCTTTTGATGCTTTATTGCTGGCATCTAAACACAAATGTTTTCCCCTAACACCAATATTAATTTTGCTTAATGGCCTCTTGAGACTTTGAGGGAGGCTTTTTGAAAGTCTTTTTTTCAGCAATTTCTCCTTAGTTCACTGTTGTTATTATAAAACTCTACTAGCCTAAAAAAGCACAGTTTCCTTTCCAGAAACCATGCTGTGTAAATTCTCTGATATCAACCTGCATATGTTTTACAATCGTTTTCTCCAAACAATTGTTTCAGCTAGCTTGCTATGCATGAAAGGCTTATTTGTTTGTAACACATTAAATCATATTTACTATCTCTTTCAAATGTAGGTAAGTACTGTGTTTTCTCACATTCCAGTTCTAGGTACTCTTATTAGGAGGTGAATATAATTTTTATTATTTATAAATATTTTTTCTTTTGTTCCTGTGGAATCACTCAGTTCTGATTTCCATTAATAAAATGAGAAAATGCAAAAGTACCACGTGCAGCTGAGAAACTTGTGTGCTCAAGTAGTCTTTCTTAGACTTTGAATGCAGTGTCTAGGAGATCTTGAATTCGGATAGCAGAAACACTGACATGTGCAGTGGAAAGCGAGCAAACAGGCTACAGAGGTCTCCCTAATTAGTGAATAGGCTGACGCCTGTGACATATTCTTCCATGGAATGTGGTGTTTTTTGGTTTTTTTTTTTTTAATCAGTTTTTAGGAAGGCAAACAACCTGCAGATTAACCCAAAGTGAGTAATTTAACTTTTCTCAGGAGAAAAATGGTAGCTGGAACTGTTCAGGAGTAGAACCATTCTGTTGCCCAGTAAGCACTTGCACAGACACAGTGTCTAGGTGGCAAAGCCATGAAACTACTGTAGATGTTTTAGTGCAGAATAATCAGTAATTTTATTCCAGTAGAGATATAATTTTGTAACTAATATTTTGAGTGAAAGGTCAAGCTCATGAAAACATTTGAGTGTAATATATTTTATCAAGATGGCAGTTTTGGGAGAGGTGTCCAAAAGTTGAAATACTTTTTCTATATTTTTTTTGAAATGTTCTGTTTAATAAATAGTTTTAAATTTATTCTAGAAGAATTGGCCCACTGGATGACACTGGATGAGTTCTTTCTAGCCTAGTGTTCTGTGTCTGATAGCCATTAAAGGGAAAATCTTGTCCAGGAATCCAGAAGTTCCCTTATTCTTCACATGACCTATCTTAAAAAAATGTGTGAGTGGATGCATGGGGAACATTGAGAACAAGATAAATTTTAGATTCTTTTCATTTTGTGCTTGTTCTCCAGATACTTTCAGTTTATGGAATCTGTGAGCCAGAGGTTGTTTCTGTTTATTCAGAAATTCTTGAATGATTTCTCTTCTGAGAACTTGTACAATTTCTTCTTGAACCCTTGTAAGTTTTTCATCTCCACTTCATCCTTTTGCAACAAATCCCACAGATCTGCTGGCTATTGCCTGAAGAGTCATTCATGGTTTGAAGGTGGCTCCTCCTAGCTTCGTTAGCTGCTGCCTAGTGTTTGTGTTGCAGGGGGCAATGAACAACTACTGTTCTTTGCCTTTCATGTCACTTGCCTCTGGCATAGTCCCTTGAAATGGGGATCTTTTTTCCTAAAGAGACCGTTTTTTTCAGGTCTCAGTTCTTCTATATTTAAGCAGGTTTTGCTGTAAGAGCTCACCTCTTCTGTAAGATGACAGATGCTTCTTCACTATGTGATTTTTCTTGTAGAAATGTAGAGGTGCTGTGTGGGTACCAGTGCTTACTAGTGTTTTATCATTGAAGTCAGCCCTATGAATGTCAACTGCAGCTGAAGTTTAGGCTGTACTGGGGGAATGCTTGCTGAAGAATTGCTTGACTCTGTGAAAATGATGGGTACTAAAGTAAGGATGAGGAATTCTCATTTGTGTCTCCAGGAAATGGCAATTCCGGTGTAGTTGTTCCTGTGGTCATCTTTTAATGTGGTTAGAACATCAGCTTAGCAACTCTGAAGTTTCAGTCTATTGATGTTAGAGATCATAAAAAAAAAATAAAGAAATACTAGGATCTATCTGAAATCATAAATAGCAAGTTTCCCATGTTAGCATTACAACTGTTGCAACCAGGCAGAGCAAACAAAAATTCAGCTCTTGTAATTGAAATTTTCTTTTTGTTTGTGGTGTTAAAAGTGCATTGTGAACTTCAATTTTATTATCATGCCATGTGAGTATGTTTGTGAGAAAAAATAAATTTAATCCTTATTGGTTTTCTGTATGCCTCTAAAGCCTTTATTTAACTGGGTGATTTGTAGATCTATAAGAATAGATTGTGTGTAGGAATATGAATCTATAAGAACAGATTATAGAGTCTATTTCTTAAACACTCCTATAAATGTATACGTTTAAGAATGTGTTATTTATAGAGATATATAGAAGGGTTCTGCAAGCTACATCTTGAGGCCCTAAGGTGTTAAAGGCATGTAACTTAGAGTTTGTTTAAAATACTAGTTATTATTTAAGTTATGTAAGTTATTTAAATAACTTAAATAATAAATAAATAAAAAATAATAAATAAATCATAGGCTTTAAAAGCTTCTTAAAAGATTTTTTAGGGTTAAATTGATTGCTATCATGGAGGAAAAAATCTAAAGATATCTGTGAAGTATTTTAACTCAGTTGTTAATTTTCTGTTGCCACTAGTGATAGGTTATCATTAGTTCTTCTGGAATACAGGTAAAGATAAGATAAATGAAATCCAGGTCTAATCCTGTGGTCACTGGAGTATATGCTTAGATTTGATCATAAGAATACATGTAGAAAGCTATGTGCTTGCACAATGTTTGCTGCATCAGTAGCTACAAATGTAAATTTGCCAAACTTCTTAGTCAGGTACTTTTGTTGCCTCAGAAAAGAACTAATTGTCAGTTTTCCAGTGATAAAAAATCACTAGTCTAAGCTTCTGTTTATTTACTTGTAAGAGCAAGAAGTTAATCTCTGAAGAGTGGGACTTTTCAAGTACGCTTAAGTCATTTAGGAATATAAATTCCATTGACTTTGTACTGTGAGAGGAGTAGAATTGAACTGAAGGAGAGGATTAATTTTGGAAGTTAAGCAAACTGAAAAGTGCAGTTGGTCACAAATATCAGGTAGTGTATTGCGTTCTTGATTGATTCTTGTGTGAGTCTTCTCAGCCTAAATGAATATTAGACACTATAATTGTTGGAAGACCTGATCAGGTATGGGCAGGAAGAATTCGCAAAGTGTGACTTCAGAACTTAGATAGGAAAGTATTATGTTTAAACTTATTTTTAATTGCTGTTTGAAAGTCATGTGTATCCTCTCGCAAAGAGGATGTAAGAACAGCATTGTGTAACTCTTTAGAATCAGTGTCTTTGCAATAGTTATTATCCTGGTGTTTTCTTTACCAGCACATATCAATGGTGCAATAGTAGGCCAAAGGCTCCAAGGTCCAAAAAAACTTTAAGTGAAAACCTTAGAAGATGGTTGAAACTTTAGAATTATATAAAATTATCTGTCTCTTTTTGCTATGAATTTTAATGGTCATTTGTCTGCCTCTTGACTACTCACCGATGAACCATTTGTTTGGCAGGAACTAGGAAGTCTGCAAAACTTGTTGTATGACTCGTTTCAGCTATCAGTTGTTTTTCTGTGCCTTATCAGGCTGCTTGACAACTGTTTAATTGAAAAGTTTCACATGCTATTGAAGTGTTATTGTTAGAATAAGCACTTAATTCCAGAAGGAGGATATCATCTCATGGCTTGATAGTGAGAGTCACAGTGCAGACGGAGGGATGCTATCGCTGTCCTAGATAGCAGACTTGTTTATTTTATAAATAAAGATTATTTTTTTCTGAATAGCAAAATACAGAACTTTGGCTGATTTAAAATATTTCTGAGCAGGGACAAATATTTTACTGTCATTCTGCTACAAGAACTTTCACTGAGAATTCAAATGCAATATCCAGTGTAAAAAGTAGGAATCTTGTTCTGGAGAAGTTGCAGTAATAAAGATGAAACTTGCTTTTTTTGCTTGGGTCGTTGTGCATATAACCAAATCCAGTAGTTGCACTGTGCTTGATGAAAAGATGCAGATGAGAAAAGGCAGCAGAAGAATGACTTCAGATTGCTTCTAGGACAAGGGGTGTTTCACTGTTAAATATGAGTAAGAGTATGTACACTTTTTCCCCTAACGTACTGTTTTGCTTTATTTTCTGTGTTAACATGTTATGCAGCTTCGATACTTGTATATTACTGCTGGTAAAATTGTCTTTCACAGGTTCTAAATATAAAGGTTTAGAGGAAATACCTGCCTGGCTTTTTTGTCTAGCTGATGGTAATTAGATGGAAAACTGCTTTTTTGTTTTCTTTTTCTTCGTTCTTCGTGACCCAGTCTCTAATCACATAATAATGGAGCTACCTGTTACCAAAGCAAGGAATTGTGCATAAGGGAGGAGACTTCATTTTAATGCTTTCAAGGATTGCTAGTATTGTGCAGGTAAAGTCAAGGTAAAAATACTGATGTTGCTTGGAGGAAGTTTGTGGCCGTTGTCATGTTAGTACTGGTTTTTGAGAATAGTTACAAACCCCCTCCACACAGCAACACTGAGTGCTGGGGTCTCAGGTTCAGACTTTGCTTCAGTTTAATTGAAAGCAGTGGACACAAGTGCTAACAGCATTTTTGTTCTTTACTCACTACAGCTCTTGTCATTTTTGTTTGTCAAATCCAAATGAGTCTTTGGGTCCGAACTGAGTGCACCCGTTGAATGATTTTGTTCTTGTTGTGTATAATTGTAGTGGTCACTATTACAGGTTGTCAGTGTTGCATAGGAAGCTTAACATAAGCCATTAATATGATGAATTTGAGCTCTTGTCAGGGGGGATCTCTTCACCAAAAGCCCTAAACGTTTATGTTGATGAATAGTCAGGAAAGTTTGCATCGCACTTGCTGCATTCTGAAAAGTCAACAAGAAGGTATTTTACTATCAGTTTAAGGAAGTGGAGAAGTTAACAGATTTTAGAACTTTTGAGTTGGTGATTTTAAAGAAAGCATAGTTAAATGCATTCTACGAGGTTTCTGATGTTTCATAGACTAACAAAAGGTTGCTTTATTAGCAGCTTTAATGAACAAATCGCTTTATTGGCTTAGACATACTGGTTGCTTTGTCGGTCTAAACAGCTATGGATTCTTGTTTCAATTCACCATTGTGCTGAAGTAGAGAAGTGATAGCCATTGACCTTCTGTTAAAGCACAATAAAAAGTTTTTTGTGAAGAAGGAAAGTGTGCAGGGAAAAGAGCAATGCAGTGCTGTGTCTTGGGTTCAGCAACGTAAAAATCAAGAGACCGTGTACCTCTGTTGCTTTTCTTGCTAGGTGGCTCAGTATAGCAAACCACCTGAAACAAGAAAAGGCAGGACTGACTTTCTGAAGGCTGTTTCTCATGGAACCTGTGTGTAAAGAAAGAAGGTATTTATGTTGTAACTGTAAGGAAGCATATTAAATAGGTACTCATTTAGTTCTGAATGGAAAGTGTATTAGTCTTCAAAAAATTTCTTTTTTTACTACTGATTGTCGGACTTGTTTTATTAAGTGATTAACACACATGACTTAACCATAACTTGTGGCTGAATTAAGTGACTTTATTTTATTTCTTGAATTACTTCCTAAGAATTTATTTAAATGAGCAAATAGC
>VYZT01008859.1:19777-43345 GCA_013400735.1 Pomatostomus ruficeps
TTTTTTCTTCCGGGCTGTATGCTTAAGACACAGAAGAAATTTGTTAGATGCTGTAGACTTTTGTTAAGGATAATAGTAAGCTCTCAAAGTTGATGTCTATGTAATGAAAGGTTGCTAAATCAGGTGGGATGACATTGCAGTCATTTTTGTCATTATCAGCTTGCTTTAAAAACTTATCACATTGCTTGTTAAAGAAGAGCATCTTCCTGTAACTAGAATAATAGTGTTGCAGTTGGGGGATTCAGATAGATTTGCCAAATGTATTTACATTATATAACACATGAAGTTATAATAATGATTAAAAGGATTAGAGACTTTCTGTCTAATGAAAGCACTGTATGAAGCCAATTTACCCTTCTCTGCAAATACTTTTTTTACTAAGGATGGGGCAGTACAATGCAGCATGGATGTTCTATAGCTTGCTGGTTTCTGGTTTGCAGATTTGAACTTATCATTTGGTGGGAGCAGCTGCTGGAAGCTGCTGGAATATACTTGGCACTTCAGTTACACTTTAAGTTTTGTTGTAGGTGTTGTGTTGTATGCTTGGTGGCTGTGGTTCTTGGGTCTAGTTTATAGTGGTAACTTCATTTGTAGTACAAATAAAGTTTTTTAATTACTCTTTTTCTCATGGAGCAGTTTTGTACCCTGATAATGCTCCTAATTCCTCAGAAAAAGCAAGTTTTCCCTGCAACAGTTTGGGGAAAACTATGACAAGCAATGAAACTGTCTATGCATAAGTTTATGTAGATTTCATTTTTGAGACAGTTGTTGCTATAAACTTGTTTCTGAGATTGGGAATGAGATTGGGTGAGTTTGCATAAGAACATGTTGAGGAGAAGCAGCCACAGTGAGTATGTGTTCAGACTGTGCATTGCCGATCCTGTTCAGAGGCAACCTGAGTTGCCATCGTGCTCTGGTTAACAGCTATAGCTCCAAAGTGCTATTTAGAGGAAGTACCTTTGGACTTTCTTTAGTTTTCTTCTGAATCCTATCCTATAGCATCACAATGTCATTAATGTAAAATCTGCATGGAGGAAACCTAGAGCAGAAAGAAAAGCGTGTTTTTTTCATTTCCTCTTCCTGTGAGGAGCTGGGTAGGATATTTGCACTGTACACTGTTTTCTCTTGCCTGTCTCGTCTGGTTACTGCCTTCCTTGCTTTTCCTCTTTCTCTCTGGTCTGTTGGCATGTGCTCAGAGGTTTGTTCTGTTCTCTAGCTCAGTTTTGGTGCTATCTCCCTATCTCCTTTTGGCTGCAGTTTTTTTCCTCTACCCCTTTGCTTGTCCAGTTCTGCCCTCCCACCCCTGTTTTACATTTTAATGTTGTTGAAGTAGTTTTATACCTCTTCAAAATATTTGGTTTTCTTTGTGAACATAAAAATTAGTTGAGTCAGCCCTGATGTTCGAAAGAGCTGCCCCTTCCAGAGGTCGTGTTAGCACCCCCTTCTGACAGATACTCAAAGACGTTCCTCAGCAATTCTGTACTTGCCAATGAGTCTGTACCTCAGTTTCCCACTATGCAAATTTAAAAGATGACTTATGTCCTCAGTATTGTTTGGAATCAATTAAGGTGTCCAAGGACTTTAACAGCGTAGCAGTTACTATAAAAGTACTGCAGGAGTAGTCAATGTGGCAGCAGTTGACTAAACACAATTCATATTTGTAAATTCTTTATGTCCAAGGTATCCTTATGAGTGATGGAATTGAGAAGGTTGTGGGGCTTCAAATAATACATTTTAACCCTTCATACTACTATATAGAAACTTGTATTTTAACAGCACACTGTTGGGGAACTGGTTTTGAGGCTGTGTTGATATTACGACTGCGCACCCATCTGTAACTGGAGTATGTGATAGCAATTGATGCCAGCTGTACATATAAAAAAAACCTGGCAATTCTGGTGCGGTTTTCATTGGAAAGATAGCTTAAGTAAAGGTAAAGCAATAAAACAAATTGAAGAATTTTAGCTGTCTAGAACTGTGCTGCAGTTAGCTTTTTCATTATACATTTCTTCATCAATATCAACTTCATAAACATCCATCTCAACATTGAGTAGCAGCCCACAAACTGCACATATTGAAGAAAGAAGATACGATGAACATCTGTTTGTTTTAAAACCAGCAGCCATCTGCAACATACAATTAAATGTGTACTGTATAGCCCTTAGGTATCACTGCATCTGCAGTAAGGAGAGTGCATTTGATATTCATCTTTCAAAGCATATACCTCAGAACTCTGTTCCTCAAGAGAAATAGTACAATTTTTCCACTGTCAAGCATGAATCGGCTGCAATGCAACAAGAAAAATTCTTATAGTGGCTTAGCATTGTGGCTTGGAATCTATACAGAAAATGATTGAACATTACTAGCTATAGTGGGAAATGGTATGTGGAAGAATTTTCTCTCAACACGTTTCCCTAGCTTCCTAATAATCCCCTGCTATCAAGTCCATGATCAGAGCAAAACTTTTTTTAGGTGAATTTGCATCAAATAGTACCAGGCCTTGCAGAGCAACAAATACAAAGCTTGCCAATGAATCTTCACCATCCTGTGGTAAATGTTTGTTCTCCTCCCCACTAAAATCAACAAAATCTGTGGGTCTTACACATTCACACACCAGAATGAAATGTATTCAATACAGGTCACAAAATGCTATGGGAGTAAAGGGAGGGAAGGCAAATAACTACTAAGCACCCAAATGAACACACATCTACAAATGAGAATAGACCTAATGACTCTCTTCTTTCAGGTAAGCAAGGTATCAAGAGAAAATGAGTAGCTGGCATTTAACCAAGGCGGGCCTAAAGGAACATTCCGAAGACAAATCTGTGTCTTTAAGTATGGGATTATGCAGACTCATGGCCTCAAAAAAGGGTTTTTGTGAAATTGCATAAATTTTCCCACTCCTTTAAATCTTAAGTATATCACATGTAAATAGTAATTGTCTATTCTGCCCTTCTCAAATGACAAATGCCTTTTAACTTTTGCCATCATCCTAGAAAAAGCTCCATTTCACAAGTTTTCAGTCTCCTCATATTAATTAACACAGCCCAGATGAAACCAGAACTCATATTCTCAACTTAAAGTTGTTCTGAAGGCTGTTCTCTGTCCTTTTGAAATCTGGAGTTTTTCTGTGCCTAGTCTGTTCAGCTGTATCAGTTTGACTAATAGAAGAAACTTTATAAGTGAGAGCTTCTAACACTTTACTGGACTAAAATTATTGTCTTAGAAAACTCAATTTCACATGATTTGAGCAAAACATTAACCTGGCATTACGACATTGAGTTTCCCCAGTTTAGGTTCCAGTTCAGCCTTGAGTGAGACTGGCTCATTTGATTTTCAGAGGGCTTCTGCCTTGCTGATCACAACTTATTTTTAACTCACATAGCTCCCTTTTTCATCAGTCTTTTGGAGGTGGAAATGCAGACAGAGCAGTGGTGTGGTAGTTGGAAGAACTGGGGTTTCTATTCCTAGCTTCTGCCACTGCCTTTGTCTGAAATTCTCTTATTCAAGAGCATGCTATTCCATTTTATGTCATACTCTATAAAATGAGAGTACAGATCTGTCACATGTTTTGAGGTCTTTTGGTAAATGCTGTTCTGAGTGTTTGTTTCAGGGCATCACAGTTTGTGATGCCTGTATAATAGTAGTTTTATTTCGTGAAAAAGAAGCAATATCAGTAGTTCACCATTCTGCATTGAAAGGGCAGCCTTAATCTTAAGTTAATGTGTTCAACATACATATAACTATTAATTATTTAATGGGAGCCGTGACTTAAAATGAATTACTAGTAGATTTACTGGACATTAAATGCTTTAAGGAAATAGGTAGTTATATTAATAAAGTGTTTGCAGGACTGTTCTAGCAGGTGCTAATTTCTATGCTACTGATGTTGTTCAAAGTATATTTAATGAAACATAAATATTGTTCTCACGTAATGAATGCAATATCCAAGACAGGCCCACAAGTTCCAAGTGAGATGTTACTCTGTGTAATAGTACATATCTTATGTTTTCTTACTCTCATGGAAACAGCTTACTGCTATAGTTGCTGTGTTAATCCATAATCCAATAAAGGGGATTTATTTGAGGGGTTGAAGGCAGAGAGAAGAAAAAAAATGTCCCTATAGTGCCGTATGGGCAACAGTTATGCTAAAATTAAGATGGGGCTCTTGAATGGCTCTGTGTTTGCCTTTCTCACTGTTTGAGAAATACACATTAAAGTTTCACGGTTAAAACATTACCAAAATGCTTGATTTTCTCAGAGGAGATGTTAGGACTTTCCTCTCGTCTTTTCAATATGGGACGTGCCTTATCTGGATCTGTAAGATGGCCTGTTCATGCTTTATTTTAAAATGTTGCTCAGTTCCTGTGTCTGAAATGAATTTCACAGAACAGCCAGGAAGGCATTCTGATTTTTTAATGCTTGAAAATTTCTCATGCTAGAATTATCATTTAATGAAGTCCAATTACTTTACTCCGATTTCCAGTGTACAGTTTAGATAAGAATAATGATACTGAGCTCTTACAAGATATAAAAGCCTGGAAATCATTTGGTGCTCAGATGATACACATATTTTCCTGTGGATCAAAATAATTGGAAGAAAGTTTTGAAGTTTTGAACAGGATTAAGAGTGTGTGTATGAATTAGAGGGCTAAATTTTGGTTTTGACTCCTGCCATCATGGGATACAATCAAAGCCTTGAGCTGTCTATGAAATACTCAAGCCTGTGGGCTACTTGAGAGAAACCTGCAGACATCACTAGAGCATAATCCACAAAGCATCGGCTGCCTGGGACTGGAAATGCAAAAACTGTTGGGAGTGCCCAGGAGACCTTGAAGCAAGTTGAGAAGATGTGAAAAAATGGCCTTAGCAAGTTTTCCTCAGTTGAGTCCATGTTGTAGGTAGTAGTGAAGGACAGGGGGAGCTTGGCACATCCCCTGGGTCAGACACAGCACCAGCCAGCAGGCAGATCCGTGTCCTGATCTCCAGCTTCTCATTCCTCTCAGCTGGCGGTGGACTAGTTGCTTCTAAAAATAGCCTATGTTACAGATGCTCCTGTTACCACTGCCTGAAGGAATGGGATCCTTCTGCTTTGTGTGGGTAGAATTACAGTCCTCGAACATGAGCAGAAGCTGCAGGAACCTTGTCTTGGTGGACACTGGTGTCTGGAGAACCTGAACCTGCTGCTGGTACTCGTCAGCTGGTTTATGGATTGTTTCCTCAGAGTGTGGGGTTTGCAGCTCTTTGAAAGCTGTCCTGCTAATTTAAACAGCAGGCAGCAGGAGAGTCTAGCATGTAGCATGCCATTAGGCAGGACTGGCTGTTTTCCTGTATTTCAATTTTGGGAATTTCTATAAAGCACATCCAGATTTTTGGAAGGAAATATTCCTCAGATTGTTAAAATATCCTTCTTTTAGCAAAGACAGTCTTCTTTTTTTTTTTAAACAAGATTGGTCAATTTAAAGTCAGTTTCATTTTTACCCTTTTTATGCTTTGCTGTTGAAGTGGTGCTTACTGGGGAAGAGTACTGTATCCCATCTAAGTTTTAATTCTTTTCTGTTTGTTCACTCTGACTGCTGCTATTTTATAAAGTCAGACAGAATGTTTTGTTAGCAAACAAATGGGAAGTATAAAGCAAGCAGCCCTTCCTTTTCTAATAAATGCTTCCATTATTCTTTCTTAGTAGTTAGAATGTTATGTCATGGGCCAAACTTGCGTTGATAGCTAAGCTAGAAATGATAATAAAGCCTTGGTTGTGGGAAATGGATAAAGTTACTGATAAGATTCTTATTTTAAAAGGTGCTTGGTGTCTTTAGACTTACTGGTTTTGCTAACACTTAGAGTAATGCTTTTTTTTTTTTTTTGGTTTTTTTTTTTTTTAATTATTTTTGGTTTAGGGTTTTTTTTTTGTAAGATTGGAGTTTAGTATTATACTGATAATATCTTACCTTGAACTATTTTTAATTGTTGGCATGGGCTATAAAGAATTGGGTTTTAACCAGTTAAGATAGGATGATACATGTAATAAATACAATATTTATTTTCCTGTTTAAATACTATTATTGTGAAAATATTTAGATGACCACAGAACTGAAAGATCTTGGAGGGTGGCTTAACAATACTGCATATGAATCTGGATGAAGACACAGATTTAACTGTTAGTCTGATTCACTCCGTTTACTACAGTATGACACAAAATGCTGACTGGCTGTATGCAAGTTGCCGAGAACCTAAGATGTGATTTCACTGAGAGTAGTTTCAAGATTTTCTCAAGAACTCCCTGTCTGTCCTGTACTTTGTGGTAATTCACTCTTAAATCAATGAAGGCCTGGATCAGCTGAGTTTACATATGTGAGAAATTTTATATATATACAATTTTCATATGTATATATGGATAGACCATCTGCTTCAAAGGAGTCCACTGGATGCCGGGTGTACAACAGAATGACGGGTATGGTGCTGTAGACCAGAGTGCTTACTCTATTTGTGTCTCTCACAATTTTTTCATCTCATGTGTCTGTATGAATAGAGAAAAAACCTTACGTGCCTTTGGTAGAAACTCATATCTGAGATCATGCTGAGGAATTTCTTGATTATTTTTACTACTTCAGTGACGTTATGCTTGCTAGAAAGCAAAAATCATTCTGGCAAAATTTATTCTGGTTGCTGTTACAAGGTAAATAAACAGAATCTCTAATTTTCCATACCTGGTCCTGAAATTAGATTGACTGTTCAAAGAATTTGAAAGACCTTAGGGACTGTTAGGAGTTGCTTTGACACACTGCTCTTTAATCTTATGCAAACTAAACCAAGCAGAAAATAAAATTGCAAACCCTCCTTAGTATCAGAGACTGATTGCTATGTTCTTCAGCTGTTTCAGTAGGACATTTGGCGTCTTATCTCTTTCGGCATTGCACATTCCCATTGCTGTAAATTTAGCAGCCTTTCTGCATGCATCTGCATCTGTGTTGCTCTGTGAGTTTTCTTTGTAAATCCTGGTTGGAAAACAGGCATGGAGAGTACTGCCTTAGAAGAGTAACGGAGGATAAGTTAGACAAACTTTATATTAATTTAATAGCTTGTAAGCCACTGAAGGACTGATGTAAAAGGTCAGTAATAATAATTTCCCTATGCACTAGTTTTTCTTTAGTCTGAGAGAAGATAATGTTACACTGATTACCCCTACCAGGAGAGGTGAGGTTGTGTCTCTGAAAGCATCATTGAAAAAAATGCCTTGCCATTTGTGTTTACTCTCTCTTCCAATTACAAAACAGAATTATTGTGTGAGTAGCTTGATTCGTTGTGTTGGAACCATTTAGGATTATCACAAATTACTCATGGGAACTGTTGTGTCCTGAAAAGTTGAGTTTTCCAATGTTTATAAAAACTTAAAAGAAAAAGAAAAATCCTCTACAAACAAGATATCATTGGGATAGTTTCAGACAGATTCTAGGAGAATGAGCCCTTGATGGGACCAAAAGATCAACATTAAATACTTCATCAATGGCCTAGTAATGTTTGTATTTCTTGGTGTGAGGTTGTATAAAATTTCTTCCTTCTCCCTCAGTTAGCTGATTAAAGAGGCACCTCAGGGATAGTGTTGATGCTTTCTTAAAGAAAACTGAGAGAACACTTGAATTAATGTGTAGGCTGTTTTGTTGCTTAATGTTTCCACCAAAGCCATCCTCATTGCATCCACATTGTAAGCCTACACAGGCATTCATAGATCTGTTAAATCGTCTCCATCTTTCAAACAGAACAAGTTTAATTCATTGCTTTACCACTTTATGATTGTCTGTGTAGACAGTTGGTGATGAAAATGCACAAATAACTTTTAATCTTTCCCAGTGACCATATTTTTGTACCTTTGTACACTTGAAATTTTTCTCGCTGTAGCTTAGTATGTATGTTATGGTACCCATTTGTTTTCTTCATGTTACTGCTAAATTGCTGAAATAATTTCCTCCTTGTCCAGCAGTTGCTGACTTTTGTTCAGTTTTGTTTAGTAGAACTGAAGAATAAATTCAGATTGCATTGAAAATGTCCTTTAAATTTTGATTTGCAAGTTTAAAGGCTGCACAGATAGAACTGAGGACCTAATTGGGTTTTAGAATTTCTATCGCTGTATTTAAAATCAGAAAAGATCATATCAACATTCTGTCTCTATTCTTTGTAACCAGCTCTGATAATTAGCATCTACTTTGATCCAAAATTTCAGTCATCCCAGAGGAGCTATTCACCAGTCTCATGTCCTTCAATATAAAAAGGAAGAGGCAGCACAAATAACTCAAAGATTTAGCTCTGAATCCAAGGTCATCTTGAGAGACAACCTAAAACAGTTTGTTCACTTCCTCTTTGGATATGTAACTGTACTGTTGAGAAAATAATTTTGGCATACCATGAAGATTTTGCATTGGGATTGGGAGCCAGAAGATGTCAGAAATATGCAGCTGAGATCCTGTGCCTGTGGCATTGTAATAAGGATACTCTTTTGTTTTGTCCACAAAGTGTTGCACTCAAAAAAGCAGGTGTTGGTCAGAGTTCTCAGCAAGTTTTTTAGCTTCCTTGAGTTGTGATAGGCAAGTTTTGTATTGCAAAATTTTCTATGTCAACTGCGATTTTAGCAATAGAGGAGTGCACTAGAGAGGCTCCACTTCATCCATGTTCTGGTTTATCATCCATCTACCTTAAAGCTTTGCAGTAGTTACCTGTAGTATATCTTGCTTTTGGATATGGAAAATAAAGCACACGTTAAATATTGCATAATGATGTTCTCTAGTCTTTCTTCTGTCATATGCTCATAGTGAAGTAAGTTGATAAGAAGCGATGTGCTGAACTGATGGAGGAAAACACAATATTTATCTTTTGTAGATATTTAGGAAATCTGTATTCTGAAGGGACTTGCTCTGCTTTTCCCTCTTCAGCTTGGTATAGCATTATTTGTCTTCTCAGAGAATTGTGATTAAAATACAGTAAAATGAGTTTATTTTCTGTTTCAGGAGACCACACTGGCTATGAAGTCTGCAACATTTCCTCCTTTATCTCCGCTAGAGAGCGCTACCAGCTGCGCTGTTAAGGCCTCTCGTGTATTTACTGAAATGCTGGTTGTGATGTGACAGTTGGTTCTGGATAAAATGTCACTAGAAATTGTGTTAACTTCCTGTTATCACATATGCTCATTAAGAGAAATTAGGGGCGGAAGGGACTTTGGACTTCTTCAAGACAAAAATCTACTGTATTTAGACCAGCATCTCTCAGACTCATAGAATCACTAAGGTTGGAAAAGACCTCCAATATCAAGTCCAATCATTAATCCAGCACTGCCATATTCACCACTAAACCATGTCCCCAAGTTCCACATCCACACACCTTTTGAATACTTCCACAGCTGCTGATTCCACCACTTCCCTGGGTAGCCTATTCCAATGCCTGACCATACTTTCAGGGAGAATTTTTTCCTAATATCCAATCTAAACCTCCCTTGGTACAACTTGAGGCCAATTTCTCTTGTCCTATTGCTTGTTACTTGGCAGAGGAGACTGACCCACACTTTGCTACAACCTCCTTTCACGTACTTGCAGAAAGCGATGAGTTCCCCACTGAGCCTCCTTTTCTCCAGGTTAAACACCCCCAGCTCCCTGAGCTGCTTCTCACAGGACTTGTGCTCCAGACTCTTCCCTGGCTTTTTTCCCTTTCTCTGGACACGCTCCAGCACCTCCATGTCCTTCTTATAGTGAGGGGCCCAGAACTGAACACAGGATTTGAGGTGTGGTCTCACCAGTGCCAAGTACAGGGGAACAATCACTTCCCTTGTCCTGCTGGCTACTCTATTGCTGACACAGGCCAGGATGCCATTGGACTTCTCAGCCACCTAGGCACAGCTGGCTCATGTTCAGCTGCTGCCGGCCCGCACTCCCAGGTCCTTTTCCACTGGGCAGCTTTGCAGCCACTCTTACCCCAGCCTATAGTGCTGCTTGGGACTGTTGTGACCCAAACGAATGTTTTGATCTCTTTTTAAGTTGCCAGTGAAGGAAAGTCCATGTTTTTCATAGCCAGTTTCTTCTGCCACTTTGTGATCTATAGACTTGCCCTACCTTTTTGCCTCCTTCTTCTCAGTGTCACCTTTCTTTAAACTCTGTTCCATTTTTAACTCTGTATTTGATGTAGACAGGACAAATAGTAATTAGTTTTTTTCCTCCATACACACATGCATTTTGCTTTTAAAAGAGTAGTGTTTTCCTTTCCTCACTCATGTCATCGAAGCCAGAGTGCCTCTGTAGCATTGCCAGGGATAGATGCGAGCATCCAGTGGTGAGACAGCTGCATCTGAAGTCATTACCAGTAGCAGTTAATGGTTCTGCTGGGTGATACAGTGCTCTGAGGGTAACCTACATCTTGCCAAAGAAGGACCATGATGCCAGGAGGGCCATGCATGGCTGAAGCCCGTTCTTATCCATCCTGTAGGGATTGGGAGCACTCCTGCTACCAAGGCTGAGGAGGTAAAAGCAGGAGAGGGCAGGTGGCTGTGTCCTGAGGGTGTGCTGTGAAAGGAGTCGTACAGAACCTTGCCAGTTTTCCTATGCTGTGCTAGATGCAGTCACATAAAAAAAAAAAAAAAAGAAAAAGCAGAGGAGAGGAGGAGAAACACTGCTAACTAAACTCCATTATTTTCAGTCTTTTGTTGTAAGCTGCCATTCCAAGGGTCTGGCCATTGTTGTTCCCTATATTCACAGATAATGTGGTGAATACTGAAGTGTTTCTGTTGTCTGATTTGTGAAGGTGCGGTCAAAAGGAGAAACATCACTAGGATTTAAAATTTTTTTTTTAGTTTGCAGTACTTCATCTATTGGTGAAAGCAGCATTATGGAGAAACTGATTTTCACACTTGTGGATTCAGGGAAGCTGGTACCTTCTTTGTACTTGGATTACTTCTTTCTCTACACTTGTTCAGATGGTGTAGCTTCAGACAAAACTGTGGACTAAGAGAAGAATACAGATGATGGACTGTTTTAATGTGCAGAAGTCTGGCTTCGTTTTGTAGAACGTAGAATTACTTCTCTATGCTTGCTCAGTCAGCTTGGTGTATTGCAGCAGGCAGCCTCTGGCTTGCTGGCAGAACCTGGTGTGCAGGAATGGTAACTCCTGGCAGGGTCTCAATCCTGAGTGGAGGGCAAGGATTTAAAATCGTGTATGGCTACAGCTCCTCCCAGTGGCAGGTCCTTCTCTGCTTCTGCTTGCTGGTGCGGCTGTGCCAGACCAAGCGATGTACTGAGAAACAGCACCCCACAGCATTTGTACAGAGGTGGGAAGGGGTCTTTTTATGTCTGACTGGTAGGATCAGTAATAAGGAACGGGTTGAGTATTTATAGCAGCCTGCCGGACAGCAAAAATTGCCAGAGACGTAGGTGTGGTCCCCCATGCAGCATCACTTCATGGTGTCTCAATAGAGGTTTTAGGAACAGTGTGCCTCCCCAAAGGATGAAACTGCGGCTGCTGTTTTACACATTAAATCACCTTCATTTTTCCTACAGAAAACATGAGATTCATATTCTATGCACATAGTTAAACTCTCGTCATCTGGCATCGTGATTGCTGCAGTGTCCTTTTATCAAGCCTTTACAAATGCAGTTTTTCTGTCGCTGTATCATCTCAGACTATTGCTGCATGCTGAATTTTATTCTTGTACAATAAGCCATTTCAAAAGTGTTTGGGCAATGCTTCCAGGAGGCAGTAGAGGAGATACCATGACTGTTGGCACCAACTGTGTTTGGCTCTATGCCAGTCCATATTGAAATCTTTCTGTGTTGTTTTTGTATATATAAAACCTTTGTGTGTTCACACCGTGTGAATATGTAAGACTTCATTGCTAAAAACTAGACAGGATTTTTGAAAATCAGTTACTCACTAGATTCCTTTGCATTTCTAATTGTACAGGCATTTATATTTATTGAATTCTGTTTCAGTTCTGCTTACAGTATTCCCTTTCTCTTACATCTTTAATTAGTAAGCTTTTATATACATCGACGGACTTGCACTGCAAAATGCAAACTTTCTACCAGGTCCTTGGAGGTTTTCAAGACTTGACTGGCCAAAACCTTGAGCAACTTGATCTGAATTCAGTATCGAAGCATCATTTAAATAGAAGGTTGAATTAGAGACCTCGTGAGAATCCCTTAAGTCTAACCTAGTCTAATATTTTTTCTTTATCTGAGGAGATTGAAAATCTGGCTCTCTAGTCAGGAGTAGGGGCCAGAGCTTCAGTGCTGAAGGACTAACCCAATGGAGAGTCAAAGAGCAGCAAATCAGCCTCTGTTGACTCGTATCAGTGTAATGGAGCACCAAACAAATGTATCAGAAATACCCTGTGTTTCCTTGTCTCTCTGCTTTGAGTGGAGTGCTAGGGTGTACTTCAGTTCACATGCACAGCTGCAGAAGGAAAAGCCTCATGGCCTTGAGTGTGTACCTGCTGCCATCATTTCTGTGGTTGCCTGTTTTCACTTCCCTTGCATCCAGAAAATACTGCTTACATCTTTTATGATTTTTTATGGCTTTTCCCTCTTTTTACATTCCACTGTAAATCATTAAAATATTGAGTACAATTTATTTGATAAGATTTTAACAAGGTCTATCAGTCTTCTGTTGTAAAAGCAAGTGGTGACTTTTTTATAAGAAAATTGAGATTGAAATTTTTTGCTAATTAGATTGTCATTGGAAAGGCTAAATTTTGATTATAGGGAGATGGAACAAAAGAACACTAGGGAGACAGAGTAGACTGCCTAAAAAAAATTTAGTAAGGGTTTCTGCAACCCTTTCCTTTCTACAGGCAAAAATCAAATGTTTTTCTGTATGCTGATATATGTATGTTAATGTATAGGTCTACAGTGTGGTACAGTTGATGCACCACCACCATCACCCCTCCCCCCCAATCCTCCTTTCAGTTTCATGGAGTCATAAGGCGATTTTTTTTCATGGTGTCATAAGACGATTTAGATTAGAAGGGACTTTGGAGGTCATCTAGTCCTGACCCCCACTCAAAGCAGGACCAGCTTAGATAAAGTTGTTCAGCATTGCTATCCAGGATAAGTTTTTAATATCTCAAGGACAGGTATTCCACAACTTCTCTAGAAAGCCTGCTTCAATATTTGGCTGTGATGTAAGACCTTTTTCCAGAACCTATAGTCAGAATTTCTGTTCTTGCAGCTTGTGTCTGTAGCCTTCGTCCTATCACTATGTCGTGGTTTTGATCTTGGCTAAGTGCCAGGCACTCACGGCAGCCACTCACTCGTTCCCTTCCCTGCTACAGCTGGGCAGATGAGGGAAGGAGAGGGGAAAAAAAAACCAAGGGAATTAACTCAGAGGTCCATGAGTTGAGATAAGGAACTGGGAGAAAACGCTCCAAGGACAAACCAGGCTCAGCTTAAAAGTTGCAAAAGTGAAAATTTATTACTACTTGAGTTAGAAGGAGGATATGAGAAATAAACTAAACCTTTAAAAGACACTGTTCTTTTCACTCCCCACCCCTCCCTCCCTCCCACCAACAGTGCAAGGGGGGCAGGGTGTGGGGGGTTCAGGTCAGTCCATTTCCAAGATCTTCTTTCCGTGCTTAGGGAGAGGAGTTTTTTCCTCTGCTTTTGCCATGGGGTCCCTCCCACGAAAGACAGTTCTCTGTGAACCTCTGTGGCGTGGTTTTTCTTGTCCATGGAATGCAGTCCTCCAAGGACAAACTGCTCCAGCATGGAAGCAGGGGGCCCCTCTCTCTCCAACCGGGTCTCCCACCTGGACTGCAGTTTCCTCCGACATCCACCCGCTTCAGCGTGGTCACCTCCTTCACAAACTGCGGGACTTTTATCTCAGTCTCTGTCTCTCACTGGGCTGCACCTGCTACGGCTTCTCCTGGCATCTACGGCTACTGCGGCTTCTTCCATGGCTGCTGCGGCTGCTGCGGCTTCCGACATCTCCTGCTCTAATGTTGGCACCTCACCCATGGACTGTGGGTGGCTCTGCATCCCTCATGGACCCCCATGGACTGCAGGGGGTACACCCCGCCTCACCATGGGCTCACCACGGCCTGCAGAGGAATCTCAGCTCCCGAGCCTGGGGCACCTCCTCTCCCTCCTTCTCCACTGACCTTGGTGTCTCCATGTTGTTTTCCCTCACATGTTCTCACATCCTCCTCCTTCTCTAACTAAAAGCAGCTGCGTGTGCATTTTGTTTTGATTTTTCCTTAAATATGTCATGACAGAGGCGTAACCAACCTTTCTAATTGGCCCAAACATGGCCAGTGGCATGCCCATCATTTTCAGAGCCATCAGAGATTGGCTTTGCTGGAAATGGTGAAGAACTCCAGAAACTTCTCACAGGAGCCATCTTTATGGCCCCCTCCCTTCTACTAAAACCACAACACATTATTTATCTCCAAGAAGAGTCTGGCAGAGAGGCTCTCTGCAGGGTAGATTGTCAGTTATGCAGAGTAAAAATATCTTTGTTACTTTTCTGTGACAGTAAAAGGCCCATAACATATGAAAGTACCTGAAAATATTTCTAGTCTATTCATTTTAAAACATGAAAATTAATATATTGGACCTTCTGTAGAAGCATATAAATTTGAGCACTGGTATAGTATAAGTAGCTCTGTCTGGTATGAATTGGTGTAAGAAGATGCTTGTCTTCACAAGAGTTGTAGCTTTCAAAGGTAAACTTATTCAGAATTTTTGATATATGGAGAGAAGTTTGTCTTCAGTGAAGCTAAAGGTGGAGTAAGGTGTAATTATGGGTAAATACTCTTTGTTGTGTCCACTGTTAAAACTAGTCTTTCATATTTTAGAATCTATGCAAGATTGTTATTTGGTCTGTGCTCACCAATATGAAGCAGGTTGGATTCCAAAACTTTGAATTTTGGTCCCACAGAAGATGTAAGCTGTGGAAGGGAGCACCAACACCTCCCATCCTTTCCTTCAACTCCCAGCCAGCAGTGACTAGATTGGCAAAGCTCTTAGCTGCCTTCCTGGAACACACTGGAATTGTTAGCCCTTGGAAGTTAATGAATGAGCTTTTTAAAGGGAGCTGCTCTTGAGGGGTTTGGCCAAGGGTCACACTCACTTTGGGAATACCACCACCTTCTTGCAGCCTCCATGCTTTCATCTGTCCATCAAGACTGATCCTTGTTTGGACCTTTTGCGTGATTGTGTTATTTGGTTTGTGAATTGTATTCATTGCTATCTTTGTCAGCAATAATACTTTGCAGTAAAAGGAAGGTAACTTAATGCTTTAATTATTTCCAAAAGAGTTTTCATAAAAATCAATTTTTGATCATTTGACATGTTTAAGTAAAAAGGTGCAGAGGTGAAATTGACCAGCAAGTTGCCAGTTGTCCCTGGTTTAACTTGACAAGTAGCTTGCTTCTATGAATTTAAAACCCCAATTTTTTCTTCACTCAGTAGTCTCAGTGAAAAGTAATGTTTTTTGGTTTTGATTTTTTTTAAAAATAGAATCTTCTGCGACAATCAGTTTTTTTGTTGATGATTAAGTAGTTGTTGTAAGTGTTGATTAAGCAGTGTTGTTGTTGGATTTTTTGGTTCGGTGTTCTTTCTGTCCTCTTTGGAACTCCATTTTAAAAATCTTTTTATCTTTTCGTGTAATGTTTTCTATTGTTCAAATCTTGAGCTAGATGCATTTTGAATAAATAAATGAAACTGTACTTTCACTAGACTGTTATACACAGAAGGATCTCGAGTGTTTTCTAGCAAATTAATTAGATACCAATTGCAAACTGAATT
Source organism: Pomatostomus ruficeps (assembly GCA_013400735.1). Taxonomy (NCBI): domain Eukaryota; kingdom Metazoa; phylum Chordata; class Aves; order Passeriformes; family Timaliidae; genus Pomatostomus; species Pomatostomus ruficeps. The sequence continues at coordinate 35,554 of VYZT01008859.1, forward strand.
TAGAATTCTGTTCTTTGACTTAACACTTCAAATAACGCAAATTAGTAACTTCATGTACTTTTTTCCTTTTTTCTCTGGGAATCCATAAGTACATTTCCAGGGGCGTTCTTCATGCATATTACTCCACTTTGTTCCAGAGCTGAACATCATGCAGAATATTCTTCAGCTGTCAAAGTCTTTTTGCAAGAGAACACTGCAGCTAGTGATTTAATATGATGGCCAACCCTTCGTTTTTAATGCTTGTGAAGAAAGTGCTGCTGCTTGTAGTCTTTTTCCTTAAATGGCCTTTGGGAGGGTGACTTGCCCCTAGTGAGATAAAGCTGAAGAGCATCTGTGTTACCCTGACACAAAACAACCTGGCTGTTTTGATGGTGGCCATTGCTGTCTGCCTGCAGGGGTGGCAGAAGGGGAGCTTTTGCAGGATAGTTCATGGATTAAGCTCAGCCTGAGACTGCCTGCTGGAATGGTCTTAATGGAGAGAGCTAATGATACAACAGACCATCTCTGCCTGTGTTGTGGACTGAGCTGCTTATGAAGCTGCTGCAACTTACAGCCAGGCATTTTTAAGGTAAACAAGCACCAATTTGGTTTGGGTCAGAAAGCCACTTCTACAATTCAGTTTCAGTTGCACAAAATATATGAATATTTAATAACATGCTTGCAGTTGTCTCTTTAACTGAAGTTGTGAGGTATATGCTGATTTGCCTGCTACTGGAGAATGATGAAATATTTAGCTGAATATAAACTTCAATAGAAGACGATTCTTCTGGGAAAAATTTAAGGAAAATGCTTCCTTAAATTTGTGTGAACTTTTGAACTTTATGAAATGCTAAAATAATAATAAAATCTTGCAATTAAAAGCTATGTGAGGAGGATGGTTTGACATAGTTATGGACATCATTTGTACCTAGAGGTGATTATACAATGTTTTCTGCTCTTCAGTGCCACAATATTTTGGCTAATGGGTTCAATATGTGACTGATTTACATTGCACACAAATTGCAAACTTTGCATTAAAAACTTGAGTAGAAAAACTAGGGGCTAGGACTATAAACTCAGAGGGAAGCTGAGAAAATATGACTTTCAGATTCAATGGAAAGTGCCTAAAAAAGTTCACCATGGTCCAGGTGGCTGAGGCCCTGGCAGTGGTACCAGTCCTGGAACCATTTTGTGATTTTCCAGGTTCAACTGGCCCTTTCAAATCCATTTGTCTGGGAGGACTGATTACAAAAATCTACCTCTGCTCTAGAGTTCCTTACTGTCACTCTCAGGGCTCTATAATCCTTCATACTCCTCACATGCTTCTGGTTCTATCACTGGTATCCGTGTGAAAAAACATCGGCAGAAAATCGTATTTACGTGTTTTGACAAAGTCATTCCTAGCTAATGAAATATAGAATTTTAATGTTTATGTAAAACTGAAACACTGAAGATACATCAATTAGAAGGTTCCAGGACACATCAGTTTAAAAGCTCCAAGAAAACATGTGAGAAAACTTTTTCTGGTGTCTTGTTGATTTCAGTTTTAGTCACTGAGAAATACAATATTTGTGCCCAGATTATATCTATTTTTTCTTCATGCCAGTTTGAAAGCTTAGTGCCTAGGAGTTTTAGAATGACTTGAAATTTTTCTGTTGTGGAATTCATGAGACACAGGATGGAGCCATCCTGAGGAGTGGATGCAGCAAATCATAACAGCTTTGCAGCTGTGATGGGATAGAAGAGTGTGAGTAAAACCAGGCTTGTTGTGCAGTGAAGGGCAGGAGAGGAAAGAAGAGTGATATCTCTTATTAGACCAGCTAACAAAAATGGAGAGAGTGGAATTTTCTAGTGTATGAATTCTTAGGTGTAAATGGAAAATGCTAAATTGGTTACACTGATTAATTAAGTAAAGCATTTAATTTACTTGCAATTGATTTAGTTAGGTTATGGCAGACAAGAAAAAAAAATGAGCAAACTGTAACTTCACCTTGATTGTGTCCTTAAGCACTCTCTTTACTGTGCTACAGCAAATGAAATGAAATGGCGTTTGTTTTAAATGGTGGCTACACAAATGAATGACCATTGACTCTTTTTATGTCCTAAAAGGTCTTGGTGTCATTGTCACCTTCTCACCCAGTGAGTGCCAACTAACTAAAAGAGGAAAAAAGTGAATGCCCAAACAATGAAAAATAAACCAAAAATAAAACATCAACTGGTCTAACAAGATCCAGTGCTATCCTATAGGTTTTATGTTTTTCAGTATCACCTTTAGGAAACTGAACTGGAAATGGGTCACGTGGGATGCATTGTACCAAGTATATCCCAGCACCCTATCTTGATCTTGCTTTAGGGAGAAAGTAGTTCCTGAAGTTTGAAAACCAATAAGTCATATATTCGAAAGATTACTTATAAATTGGGTATTCTGGGACCAAAGATTTTCAGAACTGTAGAGAAATTGAATACTTTGGCTTAATTATAAAAATACAAACTGTTAAAAGGCATGTAATCAGATGTGAATTTTGCAAGATTCTTGTATTTCTGCTTTTGGTTAATAATTTTAGGTTATTAAACCTCTCATAACTTTGTATGGCTTGCTTCATTGGCTCTAGATGCTTACTGCTAAATGGTTGCAGGGATGCCTGTATGTAAAACCTGGCTCTCAATATGTGCACAGGTGACCTCACTACTTAATTGGTCTATATTAATTAAATCTTGTTAACATACAAGAAAATAACGAGCCTTAAAACAGAAGAACTGGTAGTAATTCAGAAGTAAAATCTTGTTTTGGTAATACAGCATGGAGTCTGTTTAGGGTGTTATATTGATGGCTGATCATTCTGTGTCACTAGGATGCTTATTCTCAGTCAGTTATTTTCTTTCCCTGTGACGGTGGGTCCAGTTGCTGCTCTAATGCAATGGCAACTGTGGACAATTAAATGCCTGGAGTGCTTTAAGTAACACATAGATCGCATCCAGGTCAGGCTTCCTCTGAGCAGAGTTTGGAATGTTTATTGCTGCGACTTCACAGTTTTTGAGTTTTCTTCTCCCTGGCAAGCTGCCTGCAGCATGTCAAACCCCTTAACAACTGTTTCTTCTATACTCTGATCACAGGAAAAGGAACAAAAGCTACTTATTCTCCTGTTAGCTGTCTTTTTCTTGTCCTGCCTTCAGGAAGAATTGTATCCTTCCTTTTCTATCCACTCATTAATAATATAGTAAGTATATAACTTAATCTTTAACTTCCTTACTTTACCTAAGTGCCCTAAGCATAGTAAGCAAGGAAATGAGGAATAGAGCAACAAATTATTTCATCAGTGTAGTATGTGATATCCATGGATTTGGTTGTGCTTGAGTTCCTGTGATAAATCTGCTGTCTCAAACAGCAATATCCCCAATCTCCTCCCCGGCTGTATTCTACCCTCCACATCACCATCCCCTTCTGTATTATATAATGAAGTCATGTGCAGCATTGCACAGTGATCTAGACTTGGCATCTTATGGAGAGTGGCCTTGGGTTTTTTTTGGGTTTTTTTCCCCGTGTTTTTGATCCAAATAAATTTTCTTGTTTTTCTTTGTCCAGCTAAATGAACAATTATACCTTCTGTATTCCCCTCTGTATGGGAGGGAGAGGAGTTTGAAACAAGGAATGAATGGCTGTGTAACCTGGCATAAGAAATGAAGCTGCTAAGATTCAAACTTGTGTTAGGCTATAGTTTTTGAGCACTTTAAAGTAGGCAGCATTACTGAAATAAATTCTGCTGATCAGCTTCTGACTCTTGACTTCTAGAAGTTATGTAGCATCTGTGCAGTGATCTAGATTTCAGAACTGTTGCAGAATAAAACTAATTATCTCAATAACATCTAAAACGCTTGTGCAATTTACATAGATTCTTGTGCCAGCAGAAGGCCAAGGGTGACATGGAGATGGCAACACTGGAGAGGGGAATGAAGTATGTTTTTGGAGCTGGTGTAAGTGGTTCTGCTGCCACTGCCTGTCAGCCTGCAGCAGCCTCAGGTGAACTTACCTGCTGTGAGCACTGACACTGGGCTGCTCTAGTTCAGTAAAATTAAAGATGTGACTAGTGGGAGTTAAAACCCCTGTGCTGGTGTGTGTTTAGCTACTGTCATTAGGGACGGAGATTGCTTCAGTTTTGTGTTCTGGCACACACTTAAGGCTTGTACTAAAGCATCTGTATTGCTGTTGTTGCTTGTGTTGTCTAGGTTAAGCTCGTGCGTGATAATACCTTGATTTTTCTGTGTAGAAAATAGATGTCATGGCATACAGAAGTAGAGAGAAGCTAATTGTCCTTTTTCTTCTGTCCTGCAAATAAATTAATAAATACATTTGATATTTAGGAAAGATTAACTATTTCTTCAGATCTTTTTTGTATCACTCTCTGATTTTGGCATAGATGAAAGTAGTAGAAAGTATATTAAGAGGTTCAGTATATAGCAGTCATAAATACGGAATGTCCTCACAGATTGTTCCTTGCTCCTCAATCCCTCAGTTTAAGAATGGGTATACTATGTATTTTATTGAAAAAATTCTGCACTACGTATAAATGTATGCAGATATGTTCATTAGGAGGAGGCTGATGAAAGAGTGTATTTTCTGTTTATCTTGAATTAGATTGTACTTTGTATTTTTATCTATTTCACTTTTAGAGATGAAGTTCATTTAAATCATTTTCTTAAGGAAATGTAGAATATCCTCTAGGAAGTAAGTTTGCAAAATGCCCACTTTCACTGACTTACAGCTTTGGATTACCTTAACTTTTTTTTAGCTGGAGGACACAGTTTCCTTTCTAGGATTACCCGACTGATGATCTCATATGAAAAAAGTGAACAGGCAAAGTGGTTTTTTCTCTCTTCCATCAACATCTGTTAATGTTTTTTGCTGTTACATGTAGCCACCATCTCCTATTGAGAAAGCTAACAGGGGCATAGAATATAATTGTGTTGTGATGAACTTGAATCTAAAGTAAAAATAGTTTTTTAAGGTTTCATAACCTGCTGGTGTTAAGCTAGCATATTTTAACGTGATTCACTGTTACAGATTGTATTAACTGTAGCTATGGGCAAAGGTGTGCAGAAAGATCTGGACCGTGACTTCCAAAGGGGTAATGTAAATGCACTTGGTAGTGAATAAGGACTTCAGACAGAGTATTACGAAAGGTAATATTTATAGTAAATATTTTGCCTTACTGTAAGCCTGCAGGTGGGGCTAGAGTTGAGAAATGGGGAAAAAAAAATCTTTTACTGCATAATGGTTATGTTAATGTTGTTAGCTTTTATTTGAAGTAGCCAGTCTTCTCTGAGTTTTCTATGTCTCAAGCATAATAAAGGCCAACCCATTAGTTTCATGCAGCCTGAAGAGCATAGAGGATTAGAATAGCTCCATTGTTGTTGTGGTTCTTGATTTAGCACCAGATATAGTGAAAACACTGATCTTTATAAGGCTCTTATCTTTCTCTCTTGAACTTTGAAATTGACTTGTAAGGTTTCCTATTTGAAATATTCCTACTGGTTAACCAGAAAGTGAAGGTCTGCTGTCTCTCACACTCAGACATGGATAATTTCCATCTCTCTTGCTTTTGGTGTGTTGTTTTTTGCTTGTTTTGGCATTTTCAAATAATGTTACTGAAAAACGGACTTTCATAGAGCTAACCTTTATCTACAGCTCTTTGAAGACCTAGGTTATGAATGAGAGTAGGTTGCATTTTTAGAAGAATCTGTTAATTCTGAATATTGCTTGAAATTACAGCAAACAAAAAGAATTGCAGGTCTTGCTTTATGGTGTGATTTGACATGATAATTTCTCTATTGAATGGTTGACTGTTTTGTCACAGATCACTTCTTGTGTTTTGCCTGTTCTTCCCAGAAATACATCTTGCTGGATGATGTGGTATTTTTTCCAGTAACAGGGAAAGAGTGTGGCCACACTTTCCTTGTCACTCAGCAGGACCCACCTGTGAAGAGGCAGTGGAGTCAGTCTGCTGATATTCTGTCAACATCAGGCTTTCATGACACATGAATGTAAGATTATGTCCCTGTTATTTCTCATTCCTCCCCAGTTGCCCCAGGGAAACAAAGGGACCGGGGTCAGATGCAAAGTCTGGCCAATGTTACTTCTGGCAATTCTACATGAAGGGTTTGAAATCAACTATTTAAGATTTGTATTTCAGCCTCATCAGGCCAGCAGCATTATCTTTCAATGTGTAGCAGGTGTAGCAGGAATTGCCTGGTTGTTACCCTGTGCTGCTTGAGGAAAATTTACCATCCTGGGCAGAGGTGACAGTGTGTCTGTTCTGAGAAACTGGTTGTCCTTATTCTTGTATCCATCAGTAGTAATGGAAATGGGTGTCTCTGACATTTGCAGTCAGATGGCAAACGACTTGCTTCTTCTTGATATTTATTGCAGGCTAAGGTGTTGTAGCAGCATCCCTTCTTTCCATAAGATGTCAGTTTTCTTTTACTGTATTGTGGGATTTTGTTTCACTGCTGTTGTTTGCAAAGGGGTACTTCTCATAAGTAAGTCACCTTAAAAAAGAAGTACCAAGCATAAATTGATAGTGTTTCCTTCTTAAATAAGCAGCTAGCCTGAAACAAGAGCTCTGAAGGAAAGAAACATTCAGTGCTTGCCCTGAGGGTTACCTCTGAGGAAAATATTAACTATTTCAACACTGGGAGTCACTGTAATCTGGGAGTCAGCTAAATGCTTATCCAAAATTCCTTCCCCAAACTCTAAAGGAGGAAAATCACCATCAGTTAAAAACAGGCACATGTGGATATGTTCAACAACTTTTAATACTTACGATGTAATATTTTCAGCATACTGAAAATGCGTGGGTAATATATGGTAGTATGAATTTAGTCTTTACTGGAAGGATTGCTGAGTTGCTGTATTCAATTAGTTTATAATCACCATCTGTTTCCAGTGCTGTGTAGAAAACTGGTTTTTATATGTAGATTGTATGGAAGCAGCAAGAAGAGAAGGGGAAGTAGAGACTACTCAGTAAATCTGTAAGTCCGTTCCTGGAAGAGAGGAACAGCTCCTGTGCAGGTGTGCCTGTATCTGGCTGTAAGAGCTCCATACCTAATTGAGTGTGAGTGGTTGCTGCTGCCTGTGGCTCAAGTGTAGACTTCCTATCTAGTGCCAGTAACCACATGTCTATCAACAGCACCACTTAAGATAAGTGATTGTAGCTCCCAAGCCAAATTATGAATTCTGTTGTTCTTAAGCCCACTAGAAAATGCATTCAGAAATCTGCCACTGGGTCATCTCCTGCTCTCTCAGGACATCCTCATGAGCCTCACAGTGATTGCACTCATTAGACTGTACTCACTGTGTGAACTAAACCTTTTATTGTCTCACATAGCTGGAAGATGGTAGAAAGGATGTTCTCCTATTTTAGTAGGTGCTGGGAATTGTTGAAGCGGTGTGATTTTTTTACTTAGGTAATCAGACCAGATGAAAAGGTCAATGTAATTCATCTGGAGAGCAAAGAATAGGGAAGTTAGCTAGGGAGGCAAGACCAGGGGCTGGAGGAATCACTTAGTCACAGTCAAAGAAATGCTAGTGATGTTGCAGGGTTTGTTTTGGTTTTGGTTTGGGTTTTTCTCTTGCTTATTTCCTTGCTCGCCTGCAATAAAGGCAACTGAACACATGGAGTGAGAAAGACTTCATTAGGAGACTTGTCATCAACAAAGGGGGTCAAGTATGAGATGGGGACCTTAGGAAGTGCAGCCAGTGTTTGTCCTTGTACAAATTGCAGTTTTGGAACAGAGAGTTGTCTTTTTTTTTTTTTTT
>VYZT01008859.1:43393-57887 GCA_013400735.1 Pomatostomus ruficeps
CATTTTGTGCAAGAGGGGAAAGAATGAGCCTGAGTTTGATTACCCATACATCTCTCCCCACCCTGAAGAGAAGGAAGGGGCCTTGAGAAAAGCTGATGAAGCTGAAAACCACCACCTCTGTTACATTGTGTCTCAGGTGAAATTGGACATGCCTTCTTCCATCCTTCCTATAACTGCTTTGAAATCTGTCTGTAGCAGTGACAATGTACTTGTCTGTTGTGATGGTGTTTTTGAAACTTCTGTTTTGTGTTATTATCTTTGACATGAGAACTCAAATATCTAAAGACAATTTTCAGATATTTAAGTTGCAATCTTGAGAGCTTGGCAGATTATGTAATTTTTAAAGGAATTTGCTGTTTCTCCCAATGTAGGATTTCAAAGTTTTTCTTACCAGGAGCAAACCTTCAATTAGAATCTATTTTAACTTTTACCTATATACCTATTGTACTGGTATATGAAAGGACTCTCAGTTCTTTTATATGTACCAAATAAAGCAGCTTTTGGATTATGAAGAAAAAGATAGCTTATTTTGAGTTATAGCACTATAAGTTCTTCTGTTATCTTAACTAGGTTCATTCAGATTGCTGTCATCTCCCTTTCGAGAAGCCTGCATTCTGATCTTGTAGTAATTTTTTGCAGTGCACAAACAAATATATTCTGACTGTATTAAAAGTTAGGTATGTATTGAAAATAGCGCTTTTTCTTCATTTTTTAGCAACAATTTAAGCACAACTTTGAGAAGATCCATTCATTTGAAGGAAGCATACAACCAACCCTTTCCTTGGCCAGTTATTAAAAAGGGGGTTGCTGTGCATGTTGCATTTATTTTCCAAGGCAGCAGAACTGGCTGCAAACAGAACAGGGGAGCTGGCCATGTCATGTGGCAAACTCCAGGGTCTCTGGTGTTTCCAAATACCTTTTGGAGACTTGCCTTTAAACTCATTTAACTGTTGTGAAAAGTTATCTTCCATCCTTCTAAATGCATTGAAGTTGTAGCTTCTCTTGCATTCTCTTGCTGTTTCCTAAATGTGTAACAAATAAACCTGTTGGCTTTTTTCAGTTTGAGCATCTTACTATGTCTCAGGTGTGTTGTATGTTTAGAACTTTGCACTAAGTGTAGACATTTAAACTTTACAAGGACTTGTATATAGTATAGTGATTTTGTCCTAATGGTTTATTACTAATCACAGGCTACTTTTCACCAGTTCCAAGTAGTATTTGATTATTTGTTCAGTAACTATATTTCATAATTTATATATTGTTTCTATATGTATATCTGTGCTGCACATTTTTTTAGTTGGTGCTTACACTTTTCTTAGTCTACTGTCTTTTGTGCTCTGTGTCCACGTGATATTTCATCGGTGCTTAAGAGCATGTCTGGCTGCTTGCCTATTGAGATTTTGCGTACAGGAGAGCATGGCCTTAGCATAAAATCATGTCTCCTTTGCTTTTTTTTTTTAGAAGAGAAATAATCTGTGGCTTGTGATGAAGAATATTGCAGGAAAGCTCTGTTAGCATGATAAATGTTACTTTAAAACCATGAACAACCCTGCTCTGTTTTAAAGTTTGGATTTGACCAAATTTGTGGAAGTCATGAGATAATGATCAAAATTGCTGGTATTCTGAAAGGTAACCACAGTTCTGAGGATGTTGTGTTCATGACTGTATCCTGTCAATGAGTATTATGGAGAACATGATAGATACATTTAATACTTTAGTTAGAAACAGGGATGTAAGAAAAAGGTTCATAGCAAGCAATTTTAATTTCAGGTGAAACTTAGGGAATAAAGTTTTATTGAAAGTTTTGCTGATCAGACACAAGAAAAATAAAATAAAGTATGGTGGTAACACTAATGTAAAATTTAAGTAAATCTCTCTTTATATTTTAAGTGGCACTATAGGATACTTTTAGTGAGTGGAAAGAAAGTTTGTTCTTCTGTTAACTGTCACTATGTGTAGGACTTCACTGCTGCTGTCCATAGGTAGAACCCCCTCCACCCCTGCAGTAAAATTACTTTGATATTCTTAAAAATATTAATTTATGTTGCAGATACTTCTATAAAGCTGTGGCTGTCAGTCACTGGCTCTATCTGCATGCGCCAGGGGATCAATAGTACATTAAGGAAGCTGACTTGAGGAGGGGAAGAATGCATAAATAATAAATAGCAGGCTGCACTACTGGCGCTTCATCTCTACCCAGAGTAATACAAATTCTAGTGAAGTGTACTTCCTAACCCTATTAGGCTTGAAACCATTATCCCAAATATTGATGCTTTCCTTTAGTCTGTTTCTTGTTAAGAAATCTGTCTGTGTAATCCTTAACTACAGACTGGCAAAGGAAAAGGCTAGTCTGTATATCAGAAATACTGGTACAAGTAGGAACACTTGTGTAAGAACTGATCTGTAGTCTACTGAGAGACCAGGATGTGAAGCAAGGGGATATGGGGACTCCTTTCAGCGTTTTCATAGCCCTATAAACAATAGATGCTTCTGTAAAGAGATTTTTGTGGTATGCAGGACATGTGAAATGTTGAGCGTTGGAGCATGATCCTTGCACTTTAAATCTGTGTATTAATTTTTTTCATTAGCTCCTCTGCTTCCACATCCTGCACATTGCTGGCAAGCATGCATCAGCAATAAGACTTTCTTCAGTAATGTGTCTCAGATATCTCTGAAATGTGGCTAGTCAGAGCTATAGCTGCTTTTTTGGAAGTTGGTTCCTTTCAAGACATTTAAGTAATTTCACCTGGTATTACTTTAAATGTTCTATATAATATACTCTTTCGATGAATAGCCATGTAGAATCAGCACGGGAAGAGCAAAGTCCTTGGCAATGCCAGCTCAATTGCATCTGCAGATGAGGATTTAAAATTCTTTGCAGCAGACAGTACCTCCAGCAGGCGAGTAAAAGGTTACTGCATTATTTTGCTTGTTTGCATCTGTAGTCTTTATCTCTGGAAGGTTTTTTTTTTTTTACCATTCAATTTGTTGTGCATGCTTGTATATAGATACTCCTGGAAATCGATTTAATAGGAACATAAATATAAAAAGGGCAGAGCAAGGTGAAGGGAGAGGCTCAGTTCAGCTTTAAACCAAGGAATGGGGGGGGGGGGGNAAAAAAGAGAAGGGGTGGGGGGGGGGGTAAAAGAGAGAGAATAAAGGGGAGGGGAGTGAGCAGGAGAGAAATTAAGCTTTCAATGTATTGTGAAAGTGAGAAGTTTTTTTCAGCTGCTTCCACATCACTTGTATTTTTCTTAACCTTTTGCTAGAAAGGATGCTGTTGAACAAGTACTGATAGCTCTATAAATGTAAATGACAATTATTTCAAGTCAGATTATCCCATAATCAGGTTAAGCAGTTGTGTTAACGTGAGACCTTCTTCTTTCAGGAATAGTATTGCATACCATACCTTCCTAAACCAATTAAAATGAGCTTTTTACAATATTATTTGCATTTTTTTCCTGTGAAAAGGAAAAAGTATATAGGTACTGCATCATTATCTCTTGTAAACAAGAAAATGTTTCCAGCAGTAAATTATTTTGTGTGTTAAATTGGGGGGCTATTCAGTGTTGCATTTTGAGCAGAGTATACTTCTTTTTAAAGGTTAGGAGTCCTGTTTATGTCTCAGTGCTCATTTGAATTAGTTTTGCATTTTCTGTTTTTCTCAGAGCAAAGAGCTCCTTGAAGACTTTATTAAAGCTGCTTACATGATCTGCCTCTAACTTGCTTTGAGATTTGATTGTGGTACCTTTGGACATTCTACTACAAATCCTTTCATGCTTCTTTCTTCCTGGGTTTAAATTTATGTTGGCTTTTCCTGATGTTGTTCTCGCTCTCGTAGCTTTGTAGCAACCATTCTTATTTCAGGATCTGGTAGACCTGGATAGCATTTTTCTCATGCATTCTGACTTTGCAAGAAGACTTCCCCCCCTGTTTCCCAGATGCTTCAAGTAGTCAGTCTGGGAGTGTATCAGTCAAACGTTGTCATTCCCCTGTGTGATTGGAAGGACCCTTCCCAGCAGAGGCATTTGAACAGGCTGGCAGCCCAGAGGTGAGCAGGCAGGCACCTGCTCCGTGCCGTGGCTGTGCCGGGTACGTGGGCGAGCGTGTGGGGCTGTGCGGGGTGGGGCGCGCGGCGCTGGGCTGGCACAGCCTCCTCTGGCCATGGCCCAGGCTGGATAGGCTGCGCTGCTGGGAGGGCAAAACAGACTGGAGGTGACAAGAGCCAGCGAAGGAGTAGTCAGCAAGCAGTTTGGAGAGATTGCCATCCCCGAATTTGCTCCTCTGTTAGACAGCTGTCTGTTTTTTCGAAGCAGCTTACTTTGCAAAAGGAGTAGAGGGAAAAACATACCCATTTTCCCGTTTTTCAAATGCGAGGTATTATTTCCTGATGAGACTGGCTGACTTTTTTTTGAGAAACATCCTTTTTTTTTTTTTTTTTTCCTTCCCTCTCTGTTTAGTAGTCTTAATTTCAGTCAGGGAGCTGCAGAATGAGGCAGCTGGCCAATTTTGAGTGTTTATGGGACAGTATTGGTCCTAATTTCTTTAAGAATAAACTCATCTGATGAGAAAGTCAATGTGTGGCTGTGGCTGCAGCATTATTTCTTCTTTAATGAAGAGGCTGGGCTGTTCGACCTGCTGCTCCAATCTTCTGTCTTGCAGTCATACATCAGAGCAGTTGCAGAGACTATCCATTGAATGTCTCAATCAGCCGAAGAAGGTAATTATATTTTTAATTTTAACTATACTATTAAAAGGATGCTGCATAATTTGGGCTTACGTGATAAAAAGATAAATTTCAGATCTTTTTGGCAGTTTTCTTGACCTTGAGTAGCTATCCAATATCATTTTGCCATTATCAGGTTGTGTAGCAATAGAAATGTGCTGCAGTAATTGATTTTGTAATAGGATCAGGTGATTTACTGGATGCACTGACAACCACTTGCTTGCTTGTTCTGAAACGTGGAGCACTCTAATGGATGTTTTGATTGCAGCCTCGAGTTGCTCTGAAACTACTAGGTGCTCAAAGATGTAACATCTCATTTGTCAGCCTATCCCGTTTCCTGATGGCCACTTAGAATACATTAACACATATGCTTTATGCATTCCCTGAGAATTTGGTCCATGCTAAATGTAGTCCAAGTGTGTGCCTAGAGGAGTGTATAGAACAGTTCTTTATGGATTTATATTAAATGTTGGGGTTTATTTCTGTTAATATGTTATGCTTTGGAAGTAGAAATCTGGCTCTAATTAGAAAACAAACCAAACTGAACTAAACAAAACCCATTCCATATCAGAATATGGATTTTACTGTAAAAAAAGCCATTAGGAGCTGTGATCCAGTGAATTAAATTGGGGAGCTTAATTGGGTCTACTTTTTGAATCAATCTGTTTTAGGCTAATGAAACATGTTGTTTAAGAGCTTTCAAGATACATAGCACACCAGTCATCTGCAGATTAATTGGAGAGGAGTATAAGTGTGTTACAGTGATTATTAATAGTTTGCATCTAGTTCTTTTCACTTTCAAAAGAGTCATAAGTCTTTATCTATTATTGTGAAAGGATAAACATGCCCTTTTGAGTTCACCATTATGTGCCAAATAACAAAAACTTAAATACAAAAAAACCCCATTGAGGTATTAAATGGCTTTTCATTGTTGTTGTGCCTATTTTAGAGTGAAAAGTGATAGGGAAGATATTGCATCAGGAAGAAGAAAAATCTCACAGGGATCTCAAAGTAAGAAACAGTCTAAACATAACTTCAGTAGGCTAAAGTTTAGAGGATGACACTTGCTTTGGCTGGAGGACATCAGAATGCAGTGTACAAGAGACTGGAGAACTAATAGCTAGGATCAAACATGTAATAATTTCTCAACTGACCATATATATACAGTGATTTCAGTGGTCTAAAGTAAATCAAGGTGGCTGAATTAGAAATTGTTGAACCTGATTATGATTAAACTAAAGTGGAGACCTCCTTCAGCCAACTCTCACTTGATAAAAGACAGCAAGAAACGTATGATTTAAACCAATTGATTTTAATTTTGTTTGCCATTTGTACCTCAGTGAAGGTAACTAAAAGAAAATTGATTATCACTCATATATTTTATTACATCTATTTATTTATAAGGAGAATATACTACTATTCCCATGCTTGCTCCTGTTGTGTATGGCTTGACATTCATATTCTTCTTGGCTGTTTGATTTGGGTTTGTATTTATGGGTTTTTTGTGTTTATTTTGGTGTGGGTTTTTAGCATTGTGAAATGAGTATGAGTCCCTTTGCAGAAATAGGTTTCTATCTCACCAGCTTACACATGTAATTCCTCTCCTTATGCACCCAAATTCCTATTTCTCCAGTGTGCAATATGTTTTTTAGGTCTGAAAGAACTGGTGATTGTGTTGGAGTAGCAGAATGAGCCCATGCATGTTTTTTGAACCTGAAGAGGAGTAGTGTTCAAAAGCGTTGATGGTGTTAGGGGGTAACACTTCACTTTGTCCGGTTACAGGATTTGCTTAGTGGTTATTGAGTTCAGTGATTTGACTTTTAAAAAGGTGCATGTGAAGGCAACAATCTCACATTGTTTCAGCTATTTTCTTTAAATTGCCTTAACAGGCAGTAGGAAACACGACTATTAGCTTAAAGGAGAGAATAATTGAAACTCACTTCCATTTAAAGAAGTCAACTTGATGAGAAAAATAAGCTTATATAGATTGCTTTTACTTTGCTTTTATTTTTATACATCTTTTTCAAGGTTGGTTTATACTACACGGAAAGTTTGCTACCATAATGTTGTATATCATAAAACTATTTGCAAGAAAGTTGGTGTGATCTGCTGTGTTTTGAATTCTAAATATGATGATAAAGAGCTAGGGGATTAAGTTCGGAAGTTCAAGAGAAAAATCTTCGTGAGTCAGTGATAAGAGTAGTTGAAAGGAATTACATTTTTCAGAGAAGGAAGAAGATAAGCTCTTTTTGTAAAATAGTGTTTTGTGTGCAAACTTGCACTTGGAAACATACAACTGTGTGAAACTGTAACTAGGGCAAGGAAGTGAAAAGGGCTTTTCTGCGGAGAGTGATATGTTTCTGAAATGGCAGTGAATAAATATGTGCTGCAGGTACTTTTGCACTTATGGAGCAGAGCTTATTCAATAGTAGTATCAGAAATGTTGAAGTTGTATTTAGCAGTTTAAAGTTCAACTGGAGACTCACCAAAACGCCTCTGGTGTGTGTTGGTGACCCTTGGGTAACAGAGTCCAAGGTGCCCTGGCCAGTGGCCACCTTCTGTGTCCCCTGTGTTGCCTCCCAGCTCCTGCCTCACAGTTGCATCCCAGGCGGATGGGACAGCTGGCCCTTATGTGCAGCAGCGCTATTATTTTAGGTCCTGGCACCTCCTGGTGCATTGGTGCTTAAATAACAAAATCTAGCACTTTGCCAGATTTAAAACAAGTGTTTCTGTCTTATTATTCAGCCAGAAGATATTTGTAGTGGTAGCCACTACAATAGCCCTGAATAGGATTTGTTTTCTGAAGAAATTGTCATGAGAATGAGAGTTTGAGCATGAGAGACATCAAGGTAAACGTTATAGTAAAATGGTATATTAAAATCACAAAGAAACTGGCTTTATCTTAAATGGTACATTCGCTGTTGAGAATTAACCTTGGTAATTAAGTCTCAACATTTGCCAAAATTGGTTTAATTGTGCACAACATCTAATGAGATGATTTTGTAGACTTAAAATATTGTATGTTTAAAGTGTCTGCCAAAGTGTCAGCAAAGGGAATCTTCCAACAAATTAGATGCCGTTATTAAAAAAAAAACCAAACCAAACAAAAAAACCCAACAAAAAAGGATTGAGAGAATTATATCAATTTTATAAAAATTGGTGCTTCTTTTTACCTGTTTTAACAGAACTCTTGGAGGTGTTTCCCAGAGAAATACTTGACAAAATGATGTCTCCTGGAAGCTTTTTCAGCAGTCAAGTTTAATTTGATTTTCCTGAAATATCATAGTACTAGGTTTTTGTGTGCTTGTTCTGTTCTGCATGACCATACCAGCTTCTGTGAGACCCAGGACTGTTACTGATTGGTAGCAAGCATTCACAATAGAAGAAACCCCATACTTTTATTTATCTCCTTCCAAAAATATAGTGAAAAAGCATTGCTGTTTCTGAACACCTGTTTAGCTACAGACAAAAGATAATGATCTTCTAAACTGGTTTTCTCACTCTGCCTCACCTTCCAGATCAGTTGAGGGCTTCTGCATCTGATTACTTAATGAGGAATTGACCAGATTGATTTATAGCTTCCACCCTTCCACCTTAGGTGATTTCAGTAGGAACAAATACCGGGTTGATGGCAATTGCAGATTGTTTTAGGGTCTCACCTAAACCTAGCTTGACTTAAGTCCAGAATAAAGTAACAGGACCATGAAAATGGATGCATGACATATCTTGCCAAAATTTGTCAGACGCGCCTACTTTATAAGAGCACGTTCCTATCTTGTAAGAGTGCAGATGTCTATATTGTTGCATGTAAAGCCTTCATCTTAAACTGGAAAAGTACAAATAGTGGAGAAGGAATATTAAGAAAAAGGAGTACTGTGTGAAGTTGAATGAAGACTTGAGAACGCTAAAGATTGGATACTAATGGGAGAAGTAGTAATTTATAAGGAAGTAGAAACAGGCAGGTGTTTTATTGGAAGGTGGAAAACCTTGCAGTAAGCCACTTTTAAAATTATCTATGTACGTATGAATCTTGCACAGCTGCTAGTCACAGATTTCATTTTACTTTTGCAGGTAACATGCAGTGTGTTTATTTATACGCATGGACAAGTGTTACAGTTGGGATTTGTGTTTTCTTGTGTGTTTCATGCTGCCTTCCAGATTGGTATCATTAGAAATTTATTATGGGATCTTAATGTCAGACTTCGTTCTCTAAGAAATATAATTTGTGATCATAATTCTGCATTTTAGATAGCAGTTCTAATGTGTCTAAAGGGAACCTGGTAACTCCCACGTGGCTAAATTTAGCTCTGCTAAGAATAATGTTTAAAAAAAACCCCAAAAATAAAAATCAAAGGCTTCTTTTTGTAGAATGAAGAGAAAATATCAATGTAGATATATCCAATTAAAACAAAGAACAGTTAGGTCTTTTTAGGTCAAACCTTTAGTAAATTTAAAGTTAATTCTTCTTGTAAATCGATTTTCGTCTTTAAATGTTGTATTGTACAGATGCTGAAGACTGAAAGTTCCTGTTTCTTGTTGAGATACCTACTTTCCCTATTTTATGTGTGGCACAGCAAAAGCAAGGAACAAGTCATGAAGTATTTCCACTAGGCAGGCAGATATGTATTTTTTGCAACTAATTTGGTTGTGCCGTCTTATGGCTGCTTTAAGTGTTAAGAGGTTAGTGTATTATAACTGCAGAGAGAAGACTGAACTGAATTTCAAAGTATGATGGCCTATAATCTTTATGAATGAATAATGATTTATGGGGGGGTTTTTTGTTTGTTTTAAACTGGTTCTTCTCAGCACAGGTGGGCTGTTCTCTCTACCAGTAGCTAACAGTGAAGGAGTCTTGCAGGCCTAAGGGGGAGAGACTAGAGGTGTGTGATGTTACATGTTCATATAAGAAGTCCTGCTGTAATCAGAAGGATGGAGATGGTAAAATGGCCTGTGAATTCTCCGAAGAATAAGTTTAAACAGCAACAGACAGACTTCTTCTGAATAATTGGGCAAAGAACCTTCCTTGGTAGTATTTGAATGTGGAAATGGTGGTAAGAACATATAACCAAGAGGGAGGAAGCCTTCTGCATGTGGGAGATGATAGACTGTGCTGAGGTACTGAGCCAGGGGGAAAATGGAATAAAGATTTTTAAGGTTGGGGGAAATATTATGGTTGTCTAGTCCGACCATCTGCATAGCACAGCACAGGATTGTACCCATGCTATAACCCCAAGATCGAGGTTCTGTAACAGTATTCAGCATTCAGAGCCAAATCATACTGCTCATTCTTTTGGTTCAGACTGTTCTGCCCACAAAGGCATCATCCAGCACTTGTTGCATTGTTATCTATTAACTCTTTAAAGATCCTGTATTAGTATTTAGATTTTCCTGGGTTTTTATCAAGCTAAAGCAATTTTTTTCTTTTACTTTTTTTTTTTTGTCTTAAGACCAGTGCAAAATTTCTTTTCTGTTGTTGGCAAAAGAGGAAAAATGATGACAATACAGTAAACAGTAACATTTTGTGGTAAAATACTATTACTGCTGTCAATATTATCATTAGCAGAAGAAGAGCAATGTAAGAGACAGCAAAACTATTGCAATGTCCTCTTGCTCAAAGCAGAATTTATTTCAGAAATAAATGAGATTTCCTAAAAGTCGTAATTGGGATGGTTTACCAGAATGGTAGAAATTTTCTTCATCCCAACAGGCTGACATTGCAAGTTTTGATTTGAGTACAATCACTTTCTTAGAAATGTTATTACAAGTGCTACAGCACACACAATCCTGTTAATAGTATTAAAAACTATGAGATTCTGGGGTTCAAATTAAGGATTGTCAATTTTAATCAAACCAACCTTTCATATAAAATCTTAATAGCTCTCCCCCCAGTTCCCTCCTTCTCCAAGGTTGCATTTTACTCATTAAATTCCACCAGACAGCAATGAGCCATGGAAAGGGATATATCCTCACAGCAACAGAGTGCTTCAGGTTCTTGAGCAGTAAAATCACTGGAGCAAAAGTGAATTTGTGTACTTGCCTTGGCTGGTTTGAAAGGTCCTTCAAGTAACTTCTGGTTCCTATGAATATTTGTTTTTCTAAGTAGCAGACTTTACTTTTTGTGACAGTGCTGAGACTTAGAACTTGTTGACATTCAGCCTTGAGAGATGGTGTTCAGGGACACAAAGAAAGAATAAAGCTCATGCGGTGTCAACTGTTCTGGTCACTCTTGCAACACTTTCAGTTGCCTGAAAATGTCTTGCATCCTTATAAGCTGAATGCTATGGTCTGCTCATTGTTTTGGTAAAGTAATTGCAAAGACTTTGTTTTGTGTACATTTTGTTAAAGCTTCTGTTGTGAAGCTTTTAAACAATTGTTTCCACCAGTTTTAGTGGTGTTTTATCTGTTACCTTATATATCTTTGCAATTACGCGAGTGCAAGACAGAGGAAACAAACATCTTACATATTGGTATGTTATGCTCCATGTATTTAATATTAGAATTAGACTGAATTTAACAACTTGTTCTCCACAGAGTTCAAAAGATTTTTTTTTAATAAATACATATAATTTTTCTTCATTCCATAAGAAGCCTCTTTTTCCTTTATCAACCTTGTTGAGATGTCACTGATGATATTGTATTGATCCACTAAAAAGGTTTGTGGTAAAGCTTTTTACTTGATGTAGGCTGTCTTTTTAATTATAGCTATGCCAGTATGCTGCACAGAACTCTGTAGTTAGGTTTGTGTCAGCACTTACATATGAAATCTCTCATTTTTATCAGCGACTTAGTGCTGACAATAAAAAATTTCTTTGAGGAAAAGCATGGCAAGATCTTAGCCTTCATGGTAAGTCAGTAAGAGTTCGCTATATTAAAAACTATTCAGATGAATCTGAGTTAATGAAAGGTTATAACCTATTTTACACACAGACTCACCATGTGTGCTTGCAACTACTGCTTTAAAATTATTTTTAAGGCTTTTTTCATTACTTGAGGTACTGCCATTCAGCATCTAAAAAGCAGCAGAATTCGATGCTCTCTTCCTCTGGGCATCTACAACAGTTCTTGAACCTGCCTGTCTCTTTGTCTTGATTCCCCCCTGCCTCCTCTTCCCCTTCTCCCAGGCCTGCAGTTACTCTGAGCAAAGGACCTAGCAAGAATGAAGGATGGCTCTCTCACTGGTGTTCTGTTTTTATACTTTACCAATTGTTTGATCCCACATGAGAAAGAAATGTGTGCAGAGAGGTATTTTCTCCTTATTTTAGAAACATAAAGCAGCCACTGTAAAAGAATGTGTCTCGTACTACAGACTGAGGCTGTTGTATGCTGGCTCACAGTCCAGAGCACAGAGCTATTCCCTAATGATGGGAGCCTAAATGAACAGGATTGATTTGTTTTTTCCCTAATGGTGGTAGTAAGAGTACCTACCCTTTGTGGGAAAGGGAATGGCTGGAGCACTCAGGACTGGGTTCAGTTCCTACTTGTTCTTGCAAGAGTGTAAGTGCTCATCTCCCCTTTTCTGGAAGAGTGCTGAGAAATTGTTTGGGTGGGGGCATCTTCTCTCTCTGCTGTGGTGTGTAGATCACTGTGTGATTAGGAATAAGGAGGAGAGAAAGGCAGAAGGAATATGATTTTGCAGGCTTAGTATACTTTGCCCTGAGTTTGGGGAAGAGATGCCCAAGCACCAGAGTCTGCCCCCTGCATTATTTCCATGTCTCTCTCAAAAATTTAACAACTATATGGAAAAAGCAGGACTAAAATACAGCTTTCCCTAGGAGCTGATGTCCTAGAGTCATCATCCCTCCTGTTATTCTGTCCTGTTGTCTTAGAATGCTGTAGTGAGGAGAAAGAAATGCTGGTTTAAATCTCCCTCATCAGATTTCGCTCTGGTGATGCGTATGTGTGTCTTTGTCTTTTCTCATCTAACTGAGCCTGACATATAGACCTTCTGACATTTTGGGAGGTTTTTTTTGCTTTGTTTGTGGGTAGGTGTCAACCTGGTCATCAGGCCCTGGGATGGGAAAATGCTAGAGGGGAAACAAACGTATAACCAGCACATGCAACTGTTGATGGGTGCAGAAAGTGAAAAGAAGAAGGAAGAGATGTAATGCTCAAAAAACCTAAATTTAAAGAGCCCGAGTTGTCAGAGTTCAAAGCACAACTACGCTACATGACTACAGATAAGTCTGGATTTCACTGGAACTTGCTATCACGGTTAAGTTCAGTGTGGCTGACCTTGCTGGGCAGGCCTCTTACAGAATCACTGTTTCATCTGTTTGTTGCTAAGATAAAGCAGTTCACTATGAAATGTACATACATACCATTGCATCGAGCAACCTAGAAAACATGAATATATACACCTTGTTTACATTCTGTGGGCATGTTGATGGACCCTGAGGGCAAAAATTGGAGTGTGAGACCATTGTAATGCAGGAAGAAGTTGGGCTCACGAAATAATGACATTTTCGATCCTTTATTTACCTTTCACTTTTTCAAAGCACTTTTCCTGGGAAGTATATGTAATAAACATCACTTCATAAATGGGGAAACAGACTCTGAAAGTGAAAAGGATGAAGGTTTCTCTTCAGGCCCCTGGCAAATCTGAGCATGGAAACCCAATCTCCTCAGACTGCACTGAGCAATTTCCCCTCTAGGTCATGTTTTCTCCACATAGTGTTTTCTTTGTGAGAAAAGCACAGAGAAAAGTATCAAGTGACTACAAGATGGCAAAACATTTGTAGGGGTATTCTGAGTACCTTAAAAAGGTGATCCCCACTTTCATATAACTGGAGAAATTAGGCAAAAGGAAGATAGTGATTTGCTGAAATTCTCTCATCTAGAGTTGGGATAAAAATCAGAACTGTTTCCTACCTTTTAAACACATTTAACAAAATGATCTCTGTAGCCTCTTGGACCTTATTGCTTCAGTTTCTTTTGTGCCACATCTTCACAAGTACGCGTGTAGTGTCTTTGCCAGCCGTTGGGAACTGTGTGCCAATTATTGCAGCTGTCACTTGATTATTTTTTTTCCCCCAAGCTTTTTGGCTCCATCTGCTTGCCTGGTCACTTCCATTGTTTGCTTTCCATTTCCTACTGAGCTGCCTCCCAGATGCATGGTTGTCAGTAATAGTCAGTTTGTGCCTCTCCCTGCCCCCAGTCTCCCTAGAGGATGCAGATTACACCTTTCCTTCCTCTAAATGCCTGTGCCCGTACTCGCAATTCAGGATGGAGAGTAGAAGAGACTTCCTGAACGTGTCATAACTAATGTATAACCAAAGCATTTTCCATCTGCTTTCCACCCACAGCTACAGCTATTTCTCACAGTATCTGCAGTGACAACAAAATATTTTTCTTGAGCAGGTTTTGGTTAAGTGGCATAAATTGAGGAAGAAAGGAAACAGCTAGACAGCATGAACTGAAGGATAAGTGCAGAAGCTGGGAAAGGAGTTCTGTAATTTATTTATCTTAAAGGTATAACAACCCCTAATTTTAAGTGGTAATTTACTGATGGAAGATTGGTCACTAATTATTTTTTCTACTTAGAAAGATCCCTTGTTTATCATGAGCTATTTAAGATGCTAAAGTGTGCAAATCATTCACATTGCTAAGTTAGTGCAGAGCATCACAATTAGTGAGATAAGCCAGCTGAAAATTTGAAATAAAACATGAACTGGCAAACCACTTAGCCTAATTCAAGTTAGTAATATGAATAGATTCTACCTGCTAATTATGCATGTTTGAAGCTCAATTTTATTTATTTATCTATTTATT
>VYZT01008867.1:7334-70343 GCA_013400735.1 Pomatostomus ruficeps
TCTTCAGCGTGCCTGGACCATCAGGGGATTGGGTGAAACCTTGCAGGACCTTCGCCAGCCCTCCCACGCCTTTGGAGCAGCCCAGCCAGCCCCTGGAACTGCGGATGGACGCCCGGTGCCCCCACCGGAGGCATTGCGACACCTCTCCACCTCTCTACTCTCTTGTTGGTCCAGTGACCTTTATAACCCCATGCAGAGGGCAGAGCTTCCTCTCTGTCCCTGGGATCCCTTTGTAAGTGAGAGGCCTCGTGTTTGTTCTCCCATGTGCGCACATGGTCAGAATAAATGCTGCAGAATCTCCCATACAGAGGGCCTTCCTGATTTGCTTCTTCGTCTGCTGCAGCTTCTGTTCCAAAGCTATCCGGCAAAACTGTGTGTGGGTGATTGCAGCTGCATTGTATCTTGCAGTACCTCGGAAGAGGTAATGCCTGGGAAGACAGCAGCATTTTAAACACCCCAAAAACACACACAGCAGGCTATGACAGGCAATCACTTAAAATAAAATGTAGTATTAACTAAAATTCAAAAACACATGGCAACAACTTAGTCCCTTATGATACAGTTATTTTGAAATTACCTTCAAAAATGTGCACCCCTGTAGCCTAGCTTTTAATTTGTATATTTTCTCAGGCACATAATAGTATAGCCGTCCCACTGTAAGACTGGCACCATTCATAAGTTCAGGGAATAAAAATTCAGTTTGTTTTTATTAATTCATGCAGGAGCAGCCCGTGTCTGGTATGCACAACCTACATTCACCAGTTTGTATTTAAACACTGAAAAAGAAATACATTCCCTCTTTATTGCTACAGTTGCTTTAAATTAAAATTGCAAGAAATACAATGCTAGGTAACACAAAGCTTCTTTCACTTCTCTTTAACAAAAAGTTTTATGAACATGCTGATGTATTTTGTAAACATAATAAATTTTATCTAGTGAATCAGTGGGAAAACATAGCCCCGAGGCTCAACTCATTTGGTGTCTCTCTGAAATGATACTGCTAACATTATTTGCTAAAACTATCATAAAAGTAAGGAGAAAAAACCTTTTAGCAAATGCTTGCAACATTTTAATACTAATGGCATGGCATTTGCTCAAATGAGAACATTTTGGTAAATGCTTACAGAGCAAAAGGCACTGCATTTTCTTTACACAAATTAAAGATAGAGCAGTGAAGGTCATCTATAAAACTTTGCCAAATAACTCTCTGCATTGGTTTTCCAGTTTGCTAAGAGGAGAGGCTCTAGTCTGCTTGTGACATGGAGAAACAGTGCTGGTTTGACTGTCTTTGTGAAAATCTGAAGGATCAATGGAGCAAACCACAGAGTGAGAAGAGACAAGTTGTGCAAAGACAATGATCTGGGCAAACCTTCCAAGACTAAAGTGTCGAAGCACAACCCCAAAAACTCATCAGTGGATATTGCAGGTTCCAGTGTTCGTTGATTTTTCATCCTGGGCTTTGCCAGCTGTAATGTCACTGTCAGTCTGATGCCAAGGCTCTGGAAAAACAGCAGCCCATGGTGGGGGGGGTTGTTCCCAAGGCTATATTTGAAAAGCTGAAGGAGGAGAAAAAAGACAATGAAAAGCTATTGTAATTTCTCTCGTTAATGGGCAGTAGTGCTCTCAGTCATTTGTGATAAGGAAAACATTTTTCCTCCTTCTACAGAGTGTTCATATGATTCATAAAGGCAAGAGTTGGACCCAAACTTCACAGTAACTTGGCAACCATCATGCGGTTATCTTCAAGCAAAAGATAAGGTCAGGCCTCCATGATTGTTCCCAAGCTGGTTCCTGTCAACATCTCTTCTGTATTACTTGGGTTGACGTTAGAAAGCTCTTTACTACAAATATTTTAAAACCTCATTATAAAGACTAGTCTAGATGTGCAGTTATATTAATTTTGTCTCCATTTTTAATCTGTAAGAAAGAAACACTCTTTTTTATATGAGTAAATATTGAGAAAGAAAATATTTTAGGCAGAAATAAAATATTTTATTTAGAAATGTAAAAGAAAATTAGAAAAATATTTTTTCCACAGTATGTTTTGTTAAATATCTTTTTGGTTTTTTGTGATAAAAGTACTCAAAAATATTTCATAGTTTTAAGTGTTGAGATGAGATTTTTTTTTAATTTCTCTTGGAAACTGACTTTGCTGCTAAGGGTTGTGTCTGCCCTCAACAGGGAAGCCTTGAAGGGAGGTTTTGAATGGCGTCAGTTGAAGGCATTCTGAAATGCAGATTAAATATGCTGAGGCTGAATAGAAAAACTAGTATTTATGTTGCTAGTTTTTTTATATTTACCTTCTATTAAAAATTGCTAGCTTATACAAATTGTACTATACCATGTTACAAGTAGATCGATCATGCTAAATAAAGTTCAAACACAAGAGTTTCTCTGACTGTAATTTGAAAGAAATCCCTAGTCTTCTGCTTTGCCTTAAAGTAATTGCTAAAAGCACTATAATTTGTCTGGTGTCAAGATCATCAGAAATTGACTATAAATAGTCTGGTTGATAGATTGAATTTTATGTAAAGTCTCTTGACATGACTATGTTTTCTCCAGCTTGGACAATCTTCTACAGCTCTTGCATAATGCAGTCTCCCTAAAGTGTTTTAGACAGTTTCAATTTTATCTCCAACTCATTTTTAATTAATATTTGATATCTGAATGAATATTTTTAATGAATCTTTAATTTTAGTGTACCTCTGATACCTGAATTGACAAACTACGGGACTGGAAGTACTTTGTCAGATTAGTAGAATAATAAATATACCCACAATATGTACTGGTATATGTTTATGTAAAATTATAAATGGGGTGGGAGAAGGAATGTCTTTTTATAATTATTTAAAAGAAAAAGTTAACCAAGGACCAGAAAAACTATGTAGTCTGATGAAAATTAGTTTAAAGAAATATTTAGGTGACTGTTGAAGGGAAAATATGCTATCAAGCAGCTTTAGTAAGTTATGCAATAGATTTTTAAAGACAAAATGTTGAAATCTTCTCATTTGAGATACATAAAATTTCAAGTGACAGAAAAATAAAAATTATACTGTAGGGAACAGTTTAAGCCTGGTAGAGTGGTCTAAGAAATGTTTTCTTTTCTCAGTTTCTATGATCCTATGAAAATATTTCTCTAATATTAGAGTATCTATGTGTGTGAAACATCATGGCAAAACAAGCTGTCTGTCCCCTTTCTTCTGTATAGGAGATGGAAGGGGAATGGAGAACTGGATAATATAAAGGGAGAAATTGCTAGACTAATTATAGATATAAAAAAAGCAGTCATATTTGAATCTGCATATATTATATTGACAGGCACCACACAAAAAAGAGACATTTTAGAATGTTACATCAGGAAGAAATCCTACTCTTAACCACTGTAGAACAATTATCTCAAAGCTGATATTTCTTAGCCAAGTTCCCTCCTGTTATGAACACAGAGAGAAAATGTAAGAAAATTATGAACAAAATCCATTATACATAAACAGGAGAAAAAAAGCTTAGTAGGATAAGAAAAGTGTCTCTCACAATTTTTCAATTCTTATTCTTTCCAAAATGCAGTGCAGAAAATGACTGGTTATATATGTTTCTAGAGGGGAGAAATCTGTGATAAATTAAATGAGTTCACACACAGGAGGTTTTGTCCTAGTCTATCTGAAACCATCCTCACTTCAAGAGATATGTGTAGGAGCCATGAGAGTTCCATTATCCTGTCTGTCAAACTTGAACATCTTTTTGTAAACCACAAAAGGAATAGACTGACTGTCTCAACACCATCATCTTTCTCCTTTTCTGCAGAATACAAAAGTCACCAAACAGATGAGCACAACTGACCGACTGACTCATCATTAACAGTTTTGTCACTGCTTGAGAGGATATTTTGGATAGTTAGCATCTTGAAGGCCCAAGTCCCAGATCAAAGTAGTAGGTAAGAAAAAAACACACTAAAATTTAGCTGTTAATGATTCCCGTCACAGTGCTCTGCAGGTAAGTTAGAACCATATTATATTTGTAATGAGTATCTATCCACTGTCCCATGTGGAGCTCTGAGCAATCTGATCTAGTGAAAGGTGTCACTGTCCATTGCAGGAGGATTGGAACTAGACGGTCTTTAAGATCCCTTCCAACATAAGCCGTCCTATGATTCTATAACGTTTTTGGAATTACCTGCATGCTGCTTATACATCAATTTCCATTTGAATGGAGAGACAATAAATAAATAAATAAATATAAAGAATGTGCTGGAAAAGCATCTTTCAATTAACATTTCAAAATAACATAAGTGAGTGAGTAATCTGATTTTTGTGTTACAGGTAAAGAGACCAATGAATAGAGAGGTAATTTAAAAAATAAGGAATGCTTACAGCTAAAAATGCCTGTATATGCAGGGTTTGTGGTTTTTTTTAATAATTTCAGTGTCTCATTCCACTGAACATGCAATTAAAATTCTGACTCAAAAAATGGAGTAAGTTAATGCACCCTGCCATATATTTTGAATCAGTGGCAAAAATGAGAAAAGGACACATCAAACTTGTCTAATCTTGCCCATTGGCTTGTGTTTTAGCCACAAACTTAGGGGAATTTTAGCATTTTATTCAGCTGAGCTGAGTCAGGTCATCCAGGTTTTAAATAACAAGTAAGCATCTTTCAAAGAAAGTAGATGCCAGTGCTTACTAGTCAACTTGCATAAAGGAGCAGCAGAGCTCTTTGTTTCTAAATAAAGTAAGACCAATTAGAAAAGCTTGAGGAATAGCTCGTCTCATCTGACCAATTTTATAAAGAGATTTCAGAATATCATTGAAAACCAGGAAAGGAGCCAATGGGGCAGAGTAGGAGAGAGAGAGGTCAAGAATAATGGTTGTGAATGTTGAGTAACTGTCAGAAAAGAGGAAGGATGGCGGCTCAAATTGGAACCACTACCTTTAAAATGGCATTTAATAATAAGTTTATGGATTGGCTGTTTAAACTTACATTTGGCTTCAACTAGTAACACAAAAGCTGCTAGCCTGATTGCAATTTTTCTTATGTTAAAAAATATCTGATCCTAGGTTAATTTGAAAACCCAGATTAACCATTTCTATATTTTAAAAAAAATCATCTAGAAAGAAAAAGAAATATATCACCTTAAAATTAAAAGCAGATTGTAGATATTTCTCTGAACACCTGTTCTTTATTTGCTGCTGTCATTGACCATATTGGGGTTCCAGAGAAGTAATTTGCCTTTTGAAAGACATCTATTGCATCTGGGTGTTGGTTGCCATATCAAAATCTCTCTACATGATGACTGCTGACATAGATCTGCTCTAGCCACTGACGCAATGTTTAATTGTCTTTTCTGTGAGATTTCCACATCCTTATATTGCTGCAAAAAGAGTAATAGTAATTTTTCTCATGTCAAGTCCAGAGATACTTAAAATCTACTTTTTAAGATGCAATTTTCTTAGTTTGTGCATTTATGTACTGATTACTTACATGAAATGAAATAAAGCAAAGAATATTTAAAAATATGTGAAATTAGAATCTAAAGGAAAAAAGCTGTATCTGATTATCTGGTCCTTGAAGGAAGCAAAGTGAATAAGTAAAAATTCCCAAATACATTCATCCTGTGGTGCAAGAATGGTGAAGATGAAAAGGTTGTATTGTTATTATAGGAAATGATCTTTCACGGTTCATGGCAGGGTGAGTGGAACAGACTCTTAACGTGAACGTGCAGAGTTCACCCAGAAGCTGTACCTAGTGTGAGACAGTCATATCATACTGTACCTGGTGTATAGATATTAGATGTTGCTCATCTTGTTCTATAAGTGATTCTTATTATTCCAGCTGGGCTGTGGTGCTGTAGTAGACACAAGGAATAGAGAGATAGTTTAAAAGTTTCACTAAAACTCAGAGTTTCATTAAAATTATGGTTGCTCCAAAAAGTCTATTTTCTCAGTCTTGTCTATACTTCTATATACTGCTGATGGGACATTGTTAGGCTAATTTAGCTCCTCATTTTGCTTTAGAGTAAAGCTAACTTTAGGGAAGAACATATCTGGGCCTAAACTCAGAGTCCAAGAAAGTCACAAACGACTTATTGACATGATAGATACCATCAGATGAGAAATACTGAAGAAAAACAGAATAAAAAACGAATGTCCACCCTGAGTCATGTCTAAAACTGAAGCGTCTGGTGTTTAATTTTAGTTGCCATGAGCAGATACTTTGGAAGATGAAGAAAGGAGCAAGTGTACATGGTACTACTCCTTAGCAATTTTCTAACCTTCAGTTATTTCATTTCTGGTTTTTCCTTATTCCACATTATTTTCTTAATTAAGGAATCCCCAAATTATGTATTTCCATGAATCAAAGAAATCTTCCAATTAGCCTGTACAAGCTTTAGCTTTAGCAGAGCATGGGCTAATTGGCACATTAGTTCATCTAAAGGAGTCTAAAGAGAAAGAAAATAGTAAAGGAAGTGTAGCACGTTTCAACCACACATATGTCCTTTCCAGCACAGGTGTTTCTGTACCCTTTCAGTCTTATTCTGGGCTATGAAATAAGTAGACTGCAGAAGAGCTCTGAAAGTTTTGTGGTCCAGCCTCCATCCTAGGTGAGTCCTAATGTATGGTGACAGAAATACAACTCATAAGTTAGCTCCCAGACCCCTAGCACTGACTAAATAGTTCTTAAGTGACTTTTTCTCTCACTCTCTGTATTGCAATAGTTATCTAGACACTTTATTTCACTTTAAATAATGAAGAGAAATAAAGTTGATATAAAGTGAAGGTTCTAGGTGGATTTTGCATTAGCTAGGCTATATCAAATGAGATCAACACAGTAGGTATTCAGTCTTGAATTTGCTTGTTTCTTTTTAGTACCTATTTTTTATTACTAAAATATACATCCTAAAAGAGCTCATGGTAGTTGTGAACTGAAACTGCTGTTTGTTACATGTTTAATTAATTAATCCATATATTATTGGTTTTCTGTGGTTCCATTTGTACATGTAACTTGGGTGCCTGCTTTGGAAAACTTGCTCAGCAGTGTACTTGCCGTTTCTTAAGACCTGTGGATCCTCACAGTGTTCAAGGGGAGATTGAGAATGTAGAAATGTAGAAACATGCAGAATTACATACAGACAAAGGTTAACAGGGCTCATTAATCAGATAGTTGAACGTATTTTATTTAAGGCAAGCACAAACTTTAATGAGTAGTGGGGGAAAAGAATAAAATGCAACTTCCTGGCTAAAATTATTGTGCAGACAGATTTATCTCACCTTCCTGATAGTGCTAATGTAATTACTATGAAATGACAGTAAGTCTTCTGTTGATTTCTACATGTCAGTGATTTAGTCAAGGTCTTAACTTAAAAAAATGTGTAAATCTGTATGTTAATGGACCCAGTCCTTCATTTAAACTCCAAACAAAAGCTACAGTTACTTCACAGGAAATTATAATAATGATAAAGT
Source organism: Pomatostomus ruficeps (assembly GCA_013400735.1). Taxonomy (NCBI): domain Eukaryota; kingdom Metazoa; phylum Chordata; class Aves; order Passeriformes; family Timaliidae; genus Pomatostomus; species Pomatostomus ruficeps. Next base: position 14,789 of record VYZT01008867.1, read on the forward strand.
CATTTTACTCAAGGAAAAAGAAAAAACCTAAACCCCTCCTGTGGAGAATAAGAACCCAGAGGAATTCTATGAAAAATTTAAGGATCAATTAGCACTGTTCTGTTAGGAACTTTTATTAATTCTTTACAGGCAGAATGTTTTTTTCTGTGCAGACAGCAATAATTTCCATATTATTTATGAAAGACAACAAATTATTCTAACTTTTAAGACATGGAGTGATATCATTAATCAGTTGCAGCTGTAAAACAAAATTAAAGACTTGGTTGTTCAGCCCATTTTATACAGATTAAGTTACTCAGAATAATAATGATATTCAGATTTAAGAAAGAAAATCTGTGAATGAATGTATCTATGCATATATGTGAAATCCAAGAATTATATCTTACTAATTGATACATTTCTGCCTAACAGATAAAAGACTGCAAGACAATAGTCTTCACCAAATAAATTTATCTCCAAAAACACATATATATGCAATGTGACAGACTGGAATTTCTCTGTCATTAAAATGCTGAATTGCTCTTTTGATACATGCATGAACACAATTTATGTTTACTTGGACAAGTTGTACAAGCCTGTTTTTCTTGCAAGAATTGGTATGAAATAAATTCCTTTAGTTCAAGAGTTTGGAACCATTATAAGTACTCAGAATAATCCAATGTTCCTGCCAAGTAGTTAACTCCTGTTTTCTTGAAGCAGCATATTCTGGTGACTAGGGAATCTACGTGTGTGTATAATTTAATATCAGGATGTTCAATTAGCTACGAAGGGGTGACCCTGGGAAGTCCTACCACTAACTCAGTCAAGAAGGATACAAATCCAAAGCCATTTGCAAGCCAGGCTCTGTGAGTTAAATTGGAAGATGTTATTAGTACAGAGATGTTTTTAAGAGCAGCCTCTGGGTTTAGTCCCAGGAGAGGTTTAGTTGAGAACAGGTAGCCTGCCTGCAGGCTGCCTGGTGACAGATCCCACTTCTCTCTAGCCATACCATGTTTTCTGGCTTGCTGGGCACATGGAGCTGAGTTGTATTGAGGACAGCCTCAGGTCTCCCCTTCAGCAGACCATACTCATTTGCATAAGGAGCCTGGACAATCATGGTTTGAACATTTGTCTAAATTTTGAGACCTGCAACTCATGCTGCCAACCCATACAGATAAAACCTATTTTGTGGGTGGGATACAAATTTCTTTTGCAAATATTAAGACTGGCATGTTATAAGAGGCATAATTAAGAGCTGCATACACTAAAATGTTTGAAAAGTGAAGGAGATCTTATTCAGCTGTAAGTTTAAGAACAAAATGCTTTACAGCCCTGAAATACTTACACCATAGCAGAACTAAGAATAGAGTTTCAGGGATTGACATAATATTGTCTTTATATTTTTAATAGTTTCATAATAGACTTGCCTAGCAGAAATACAGAAAAGACAGCATGGAGACTGGTAGTACTGTAGAATGGCAGTTGCAAGCAGATAATCTATTAATGTGCCAAAAGCTATGTTAAATATTTTTTATGCCATATTTCCCTTTTGGACTAGGGGAATACCAATCTGGTGAGATGGCTCCGTTTGTTCCCAGTCTGTGACACCGAGGTGCATTTGTGACTTGACTCTCTTTTCTCTATTCTGCTCTGACAGATGGGTACCTAAATGCATAACCCTGCAGTGTCCACTTTTAGGTCCCTCAGATCTTTTTCTGAAGCTGTCCTCTACCTCCTTTTTCAGTCACAGTTATTTCATAGTAGAATAGTTTTAGTAGTAATACATATAACTTAGATTATTTTTGGGTATAAAACAGCATTTTATTTTCTAACATGAAGATGAAAAACGTTGTCACCTTCATTTTTGTCACTTTTAGGAGGTTTCAATGTAATGTATCCATATCTAAAGTATTTGTTAATGTTTTGGAAAAGAGGTTTAACCCCATGACCAAATGAAAAGTATTTAATTTGAAAGTCATGCTGTTCATTATCTCTCATCCTCATTAATATTTGTCACATTTTCTTACTGCAGGAGGTCAGTAGTTTGTCATTTCTCTTCCTGGAAAGTCATTAGCACAAAAAATGAGACTACATTTTTGTTTCTTAAGAACAGCACAAAATAGATATTAAGTAATTTCCTACATGAATAAAAATATATAGAAATGCTTTGCAGATATGAAAACCACCTGCTAATATAACTATTAGGTAGGAAGTTTGTGAGCACTGATCAATATAGAATATACAGTATTTAATTACATTCATGGAATTAAAATCTAATTAAAATACTAAAAATTGAAGTTATGAACAATTTTAAGCAATGTATATAAGATGAAATTTCAGATGTTGGCAAAGGTATTTGGAATCTGTGTTAGTTCCATGTTCCTCTGGATTTTTATTCCTTTGAAATATATAGGAAAAAATATGAATTGCAAGTGAATCTGCAGTAATAAAAATAGTTTGTCACCATGGTTCACCCCAAAGTGAACTTTACATTGTATTACAAGAAAAGGTTAACATGTCATTGCTTGAGAAGGTGAATAATTTATTCAAAGCATTAAAGGAAGATTAACTAAATGTAAGTCTTACTTTTTGCCTATTTCCTAGTTAGAAGTTCTATTTTAACAAGAATAATAATTTCACTTATTTTTTTACTGTTCACATCCAATATATAGTTATTCTTTATCTCAGCTATATGTTTAGTAGTCTTACCTAATTCTATAATAATGCAACTACTTTTAAGAGTGCATGTATCTGAGTCATGTGGCCACGTATGTGTGTTTCAGAACAAAAAAATCCAACCCGTATCTCATTTCTGTAACAAGACTTAGTTCCTTGTATTCATATTTGAAGGGTTAAAATAACCAAAGGGTGTTTATAGTTTGATATTTGATTCACAATGATATTTTGTTCTATATCTCTCAACAGTCCACAGAATCAAGAACTTTAACATTTTCCTTAACAATATAAGTACCTGTTAATAAAAATCAAAGCTCATACAAGCTATGTATCTACAATGAATAACCCAATAATGTAATTATGTCAGGTATTTTATGTACTAGCAAGGCCAATAAGCCAATATAGGGTAACATGTTTTTATGCACACAGGACTACCTGTGAATTGCTGAGGCTTTAATTTGTTTCTCACATCTATAAGAAAAATATATAGTTTCCAAATTCAAAGGTTAGCGAAAAAAGAAAAAAAAAATCAAATTTAATAGTGCTTAACATGATAGGCTAGATAAAAAAATGTACTGAAATATCTATTTTATTATGGATATTGGCAAAGGTGCTTTTCCTAAAGACAAAGAGACATTAATTGTCTACAATCCACAAGCTCAAGACCTACATATTTACCAATCAGGAAATAACCATGACAAAATATATTTTTTCTGTAATTTAACTGGCAATCCAATACTACTTACAAATATCTTTAATTTCTCCTCTTTACAAAGGAGTCACACTTCTACATGTGGTAAGGAATTGTTGTTCTCTTTACACCTAGAAACTAGTTGTGACTGAAAAAGAATAAAATTATGTGTTCTGGTTATGTATTAAAATCCATTTTGAATAAAAATAGACCTATATAATAAAGCCAAAATTATGATTATTAAACAGAATTTACAGTGCTTTGGTCATGAAATGTATAAAAGGGAAACCACAATCTCTAAGCTCTTATTAAAATACAATATCTGAGAAGAGCACCTTTGTTTTCTTGTTTTTAATGCCAAAAAAAATATGCTGGTTTATGCTATCTTTATTCTAATAACTTTAGTCTGAACCTTAAAAATGCAGTAATTTTTAGACAAGGCAAATGTCTCTGTAGGAAAATGTCCTTGCTCGTTATGATATAAAATATTTTTAAAGTAAAGTATATGTGTCTAAGTGTGAAAACTATTATGGATGAAATCTTACTGCACATTCAATTCTTAGTGTTTTAACTTCATCTGAGCTTGTTAAACCTGAATTTATTTTCAGAAGCTACCAATACTAATGTAAAAGAATTTTTGTGTAGTATTGAATTCTACTTCTCTGAGCAAAGGTCTGACTTGTATTATGAGGATAGACAAGAGAAGCAAGAGCAACGTCTGTTTAAAGTGAATATTAACACTGAAGATTCAAATCAATGACATGAGCAATTGAACATCCTATTGATAATTCCAGTAGTGTCTTTTATTTTTTGGGAAAGCAACATATTATACGTCATAATGTATATGAGCAGTCTTACTTCTTTTACGGATCATATTTGAATGAATTTATTTGTCAGTTTTATTGTTCACAATTCCATTATATTTCCTATATTTTTGCTTTTTGAGGCAGTTTATTACATCCTTGGTCAGCATTCCTGAGCAGTACAAATGATGTATAATTAAATCCAGTGCAATGACATCTAATGGATGTAGTAGTCCTACTGTAGATAACTTTTGCTTTAAACACCATATTTGCTGTCTCGGAAGAACTAATTCTATTTCAATCTTTGTTATTAAATTAATTTAGATTAGTAATATTAGGTGATGAAAGTTAAAAAAATGAAACATATTTTGCTAATAATTTGTTTGTTTTCTCTAAATCTTTTTTGATTTTGCCCCAGTTTTTGGCTACAGTGGAAAAAGATTTGAAACTTTTTGTCAAAATTGCTCCTAAGAATATTTTTGGCAACTTTTCAAGATACATTAAATCAGTTAGAACTGGGAAGATTTAAAACTGTAACTTGTACAGTTGAGGCTACTAGTGTGACAAAACAGTAAAGTGACAGAGAAAATTATTAAAAGGAACCTCAAAACCAAACACCCAAAGCTACCAAATAAACAACCAATCAAGAGGATATAAGATTGTTACCCCTTAATACACTGTTTCAAATTTTAATAAATAACAGTAAAAAAGTAGTGAGACGTGGTCTTTATGGAGCAGTTTTCCCTGCTATACCCTGCACCTGGCTACAACTTCTTGTCACTTCACAGCCTTGTTCTCCATGTTCTTCAGTGCTGATCCTGTGCAAGCTGAAAGCAGCATCAGTTTTCGCATAGATTGTGACAGAAACACCATTAAGTCCTTAGACAGTGATGGGCAGGCATGCCTTGAATGAAATTAGTTCTGGAAAACTTAACAGCCACCTCATGGCTGATTAAGGAACAACAGCATCATCCATTTATTTGCTGAAAGATACTAGTACTGACAAAAATCTTTGAGGTGGGTTTAAATCAGGTGTATCAGACTTCCATTAAGTATATATACTATATCCTGAAAAAAATAAGACCACTGAACTAGTAAATATGAAATATTGAGGGACATCTTCTGACAGGAAAGCTCAAAGAGAGTCAGTCAGAAAGCTCAGCAATCTGTTCTGTCTGAAAAACCCTCTCACTGGACAAAATAATGGAATTATCAAAACTTTCTCCCTGGCTAAGGATCACACTATTCTGTGAAGAAAAACCTTAGGAACAGAATCATGTGCTACAAATTACAAAAACATGGTTCTGATCAGGACAAAAGAACACAGTAGCCTCCAAGTCAGACAGTGTCAAAGATGGAATCTGAACTAGGTGGACCTTCAATCTGGTCCAGAACAGAGTCTTCCACATTCTCAGGAAAGCAAAAAATTTTTGTAGTTTGGAGTTACATAGAAAAAGAAGGTACAGAAGAATGTTGCTAGCCAGAAAAGTGCCCTTGGGAATCTGCTTCCACAAATGTGTGCCCTTTTGCTCATTGCCTTCCACATGGCACAGAGCAGCTGACTTTTGCTGATGGGATTCCTCAGCAATTTTATAAGCTTTCCATAGTCATAACATGCCATTTTCCTTCCCAGAGAGCAGGGAGCTGTCTTCTTAGTGGTACAGTACCAGAAGACCTGAGAACTGGTAGGCATACACATGCTTAATGCTGTCTCCCTATCCAGAAATTTAGTATTTCACCCCCCACAGTCTTACAAACACTCTTACTGATACTGCTAGCCTGTAAGTAATGGTACACCATGCACTTGCCTATTTTGCCTGGAAGTTCCTGGGTTGTGTTCATGTATTTATGGAGTGGTGGTTGTCTTTTCTGAGAGATAAAAAGTAAGGAACAAACAAGATTTCTGTGTACTTTCTTCAAACTCCATGTAAGAAGTAGCAGACTGCTTTCCAAGGATGCTGAGACAGTGAGTAATTGAAATTCCAAGTAGCAAAAGTTGTCAAGAACATTTCGTACAGGTTGACTGGCTTTGAATTGTAATGTTTCATTTAATTTGTGTCATTACATAACCCCTTTAGGAATATTTCTCAGTTGGAACTTCTCTTGCATTTTATCCCTCACTCTCTAAATTTTTTCCACAGAATCTCTAGTCAAGGTGAGATATTTGTGCAGGATAAAATGATAAGAAGGTCAGCAAAAATATCAGTCTTTAAAAGCTATGTTCATTGTATACTTCCTGAAATGGAATGACGTTTTCTTTTAAACTTTGCTAATTTTAACAGAGATTTTTCTTCAGAGAAAGTGAGTTTCCTGACTCAGAATGTCAGATTTTCTGAGCACAGACCTTAGGTTAATGGAAAATCTCACGAACAACAGCATATTTCTTTAAAGTCAATAAACTGTCCATTAAATGTTCTATTTTTGATGGAAAAGTAATTGTTTGATGTTTCCTTGTCCTCCTAGGAAGATATATGCTTCTGCTGCATTTTCACCTTCACAGAGGAGGAAAATGCCTTCAAGTAATGTGGCAGGGTTGTAGCCCTTTTTTGCTAATTTGCTTTATGTTCAGGCAACATCTTCAACTCACCTTATTTCAAAATTGTCCTTAATATATATGAGGCCTAAATACCTCTTCCTGAAAGAGATAAAAATGTAAAGTCTGATACATCCACTGTCGGAGATGGAGAAGTAAAATAAACAGCTCTTAGATTTAAGTCTAGTGTTGCCAAGTCTAGTGTAAATTTCATAAGTTAACAACCTGAAAAGTACCTTTCTTTTAATTTTATTGTAAACTAAGAGATAAACATTAACTTTTTCTTATTTATCTTCAGAGTTCTATCTTTTATAACATTTAACTATGAGTTTTTAGGGGTTTTTTTTCCACTTATGACAGCATCACTCCAGAAATTTTGACTTACAGAAGCTAGTGGAGACCTAGGAGCTGGTTCAATTGCCCATTGAGATCCTTTTGAGATCCCTATGGGAGTCCTGCCTGGCCTGCAGCTTTTTCTGTAAGTCATTGTTCCTATGTCATCTCTTAACTGCTTTATGAGTATAGTTTAGATACCATAAAGACATTTAAAATTACACCAGATTCTTACATGTTAGCATTTGCTCATTATTTAGCTGTTGTACCACTACTGAACAAATGTGGGGAAAAAAGCTTTGGTGCCACATGCTTGACAAACTTTTCTCTTTGTTTTCTTCTGTTTCTTCTTTTTCAGTAGCATCCTTCTAGTTCTCTGGCTCCTTGTGCAGTTCAAAAATCTAATGTCTCACCGTGGAACTTAACATGCACCTAGTAAACACAGCTAAATGTGAAATGTTCATAGTTTCCAACTGTATTTTAATCTTCCAAACCACTTAGCCAACTGAATGAAGAAACAGCTGCTATTCAGGTACAAAAGTGAGTCTTGATTTGTAGAGATGCCATATATTTGACCCTAGAAAAGAGAATTTATGAATAACTCCTTGTTTGTATTTTCTATCAAGATTCATTGAGCAGGGAATGACCTCCAAAATTATGAAAAAATAGACAATAATAAATGCTTATTTTATGCCACTGATTAATGAATACAGAAAATTTGCATCAGATGCAAATCTTCACTGTGGGTGAGAAATGTAAGAAATACTCTCCAGTATTTGCTCTACTTTCTTTGGTACTACTCAGCTCTCCTTAAAATGTTGACAAATTTTCCATCTGATTCTATATGGAAATGTATACACCTTACGTGCTAGGTAAGAGAGAATGACAAAGCAGCAGTGAAAAGACTCTACCAAAGACAGTTGTCATTAAACTATATCCCTGTAGAACACTGCTGTGAATTTCAAAGCTGTCATATTGTTTATCACTCTATGAAAGCGTGGCTTGCCTGTCATCTTGGAAAAACTGAATCAGAGTAAGAAGAGCAAGGACAAGAGGATATGAATAGATGAGGAAAACATTTCTCCTACAGTTTCCCATGGCTGTTTTTTGTCATAATCACATTGCCAGCAGTTGCTTTACCAAAAAAAAAAAAAAAAAAAAAAAAAAAAAAAANAGTTGCTTTACCAAAAAAAAAAAAAAAAAAACAAACCACAAAAAAAAATTCTTGCCAATAAGTGGTTTTCTAGACTAAATATCCATTATCTTATCTGGATACCTCTTGTCAATGCCCTGCCTATATCACATACGAGGACATTTCTGGGTTTGGGGGTTTTTTTCATTACTTAATATTCTTTGTTTTTACATAATTTTTGGAGTTTGGAATCATAATGGTTAGTTTCAGTCCTCTTTTTCCTCTTAAAGACAAGCAAAACAGGAGGTATATTTTGAATATCAACATTTTAGCAGGTGTTCCTGTGTCCTGCTAATACACTCTGCTTCCTCCCCATACCACCGAGAGACGACCTCTTGAGAGTCACAAACAGGTGTCTCTGCAGAAAGGTCTGCAGTGGCTGAAGCTGGAATTTCTATTAAGTAGTGTCCCAGAAACTGCACATGAGCACGGTTCCTGACAGTGGATACGCAGCACTGGGTCTCTTTCCTTTTAACAAGGATGTGTCTTGGTTTAGAAAACAAAATTTGGACTTTTAATGAATAAAGGCTGTTTTTTCTATTATATAATCATCCTAAACCTTCATTCTCAAAGAATGTTTGTACTATATTTTTTTTTTTTTTGCAAAGATCAAGCCAATAAACAGATTAAATTAAAACTCCTTCCAATGGGCTCTTGGTTGATTTGCGATTAATGTGTGTCACACTGCAGTAATGTCAGTTCAAACCTTTTACTCTAATTAGAAGAAGATAATAAGATATGGCATTTTTTAATATGATGTGTTCTGTATTTCTTACAATGAGGCACATTTGAAACTGAGCATGACAATGAAAAAGCATCTAGTATTAAAGTAATATAAAAGTAAAATAAACAATATATAAAAAGCAGTCTTGCATAATCAAAATAATTCTGCAAATTAAATAATATTATATTTTAGCTAATGTATCATACTCTAATATAATATGACATGCCAGGAGTGTTAATGCATAATATGAAATGACGTGATGTCTAATACAGAAGAAAAACAAATTTTAAAATGTTGGAATTTCCTGTGCAACAGAAAATTTGACTTCTGTCTGGCTCTAAGGATAGAAGAATGGTGAGGGTGTGAAGAAAAACTGAAAAATAAAAGGAGGGGAAATTTGAAGAAAAAGATAAAAGGGTGTGGCTAATACTTTGGGATTAATGAGATTCATCTCCACCAGAAATTTATAACCTTTGGTAACACCTTCCTGCACTGACTTCTCCCCTGCACTGAGCACACAGTGGAACTAAGAGTGCCAGCTTGGTGCTGTAAGAGGCAGGAGCAAGGAGCATGAACTGGCTCAGGAATATGTCGTGCCTGCACAGTGCAAATCCCCAGTGGCTAAAACCCATTAGAACCTACTCTGAGACAAACACTTCTGTGTTCCTTATCATAACCTACTGAGAGCTCAGATTAGGGGCTGTGTAAGTGTAGTCAAACAAAAAAAAAATGGGGAATTATTCTAATTTCTGTTAGAGAACTATCTTTACTGATACGGTAGAAAAGCAGATTAAAAAATGCTTATTGTAAAACCCAGGAGTAGCAACATAAATTTGGATAACCAGTTTGCAAATTCATCTCTAGAGATGAGCATATTAATGACGCACAACATAAGGGAAATTATAGTTTAAAGTAAAGGGGAGATGCTACTTAACACAATATTCTGATCAATGAAAAGAGAGATCCATGGACAGGTATGTTTTTAATGTATTTGTTCATTTGAACATTTTCCCTATTCATAGTGATGGTTCTTTGAAAATAAGATGTGCAAGGTCTCTACTGTTGATAATCTCAATTTAAAAATGCGGAATTCACATTTACTGCCTAAATTATCAGTTAGGCTTGGTACATATTTTGCTTATATTTGCTTGTATGAAATTGAGGTTCCCTGCCATTCCTACAATATGTAACTCAAGGACTTGTGTCGCCTGTAGGAAATCAAAATCAAAACAGAGTCTTCTTTTTGTTTTTTTCTTTTTCTTTATACAATGAATATTTCTTCCAGCACCTTCAATTTTAGTCTGCTCCATTGTCATATAATTTAAGAGCAGGCAGTGCAGCACTTCCTAGTGGTAGATCAGGAACATTTTGAATAATGCATTTTCCAACAGACTGGCTGGCTACCATTTTGGAATTCTGAAGAGTCTAGGGAAAACTTGCGAATTATAAAGATATTTACTATTAGGCTGAATTTTGGAGACATCCTAGGTCCATTAGGATGAAGCTGCCATTTTGTGTCTCAAATTGATAGTTTTTGAATTGAAAGTTTTCACTTTAAACTGATATATGTATATTCACAAGTGTCTTTGGGTTATGGTTAAATGAATTGTCAAAAATTCAACTTTAAAAAAATCCCATTTATTTAACAAAGTGTTTAACCATGTGATCAACAGACAATCAAAAGGGGAAGACAGAAGGCCATGTTTTCTGGATATTAAGGATTTTTTTTTCTCTCTTACCAACAGTATCTGTTTTCACCCCATAACAACAAGATCTGGTGTAAGCAGCTGATGTTCATTTGAAGGAAATGGGCTTATATTAAGGCTGAATTTCACCCAATAGTATCCCTTTTGATTGGATTTTTGAACTTCATTAAAACACATCTGATTACGTGCCACGATGCTGCCAGCAGGGGCACAGGGCTCTCACTAGCAGTTCCAGGGGCTGGCCGGACTGCTCCGGGAGTGGGAGGACTGATAAAGGTCCGGCAGGGTTTCACCTAACCCACCAATGTTACAGGTGCACCGAGGAAGGAGAGACGAAGCAGAGGGGCTCCTCGGATGGTTTATTTGGCACCGGGGTCGTGCCAGAGAAGCANCATCACAACAATTACGATCTTAATTATGTTTATCATACTTCAAACAAAGAAGTAAGAGCATTCCTACAAATATTGTCTTTTAAATTGCAGTTCTTAAAATCTAAAAAAGTATCAAGATTAAAACAGCTGCTTTTATTCACAAAATTATAGATTGTGAATAGAATACTGGTAGAAATATTTTAACATTATATTTATAAATTCCAAATTTGTAATGCCGTGCTTGTTCATCTATTATCAGGCTTTGCAGATTTTGTTATGGCATCAGGAACAAGGTAATTAATAAAAATAACAACAAGAATTATATAACAAAAACAATACTGTAAGAAATAATATAAAGACTACTCTCTAATTTTAGGAGGTACATATTTGTCATGCAGTGAATCTTGCTTGCATAGTGACCACTAAATATTTCTAATTTACAAGTGTTCATTGTAACTAGTTCGGCTCAAAAAGGCAGGAAATCTCTGCCTCAGAGAATGAAAACTTATATATATGGTTGACATTATTTAATGACTTACTTTCTGCATAGGGCTTAATTTACTGGAAGATATGGGCAGTATTACAAATTATGATGCCTACAGAGTATAATTCAGAGGAAGATAATTCCCTGCTTTTGTGTTTCATCCAATTAGTCCTTTCCATAATTTTTTTTCCAGGAGGTGAAGATTAACAACACATTTAGTTTTCAGAATCATGATTACCTGTCTCTACATAACATTTGACTAAGAAAGTCCTTGCATGCTTATTATTTAAATGAAGTCCTTCTTAATGAATTCTATTTTTTTCTGATTTTGTTACAGTTACGGATTCAAGTTGCATGCTAATTTTCCATGGCTTTCTTAGGAATCCATTATAATCAAAATTTTATTTGAAAAAATTAATAATTTGAATTTTGTAACTGACATTCTTCAGTCAAAAATGCTTTAGAAGAAAGAAATTGATGATTGTTTCTTTGTTTCTTTTGTTTATTTTTATTTATACCTAGAATTGTCTTAAGAGTGTCTTAAAAAAAACTTAAAACAGTACAATCAATTGTAAACTGTTTAGAGCAGAGGAAGTACAGGTTGTGTGCTTAATAACAGGAAAAATATTTCAAGTAGTGTATAGCATGCTTTATTTTGTCTCATATTTCTTCAGATTGTTTCAGCTGTTAATCTCATACATTAAGAAAATAAATCTTCTTCTTGGGGTTCTGTTACTCCTACTCTGTGTATTCTTTTTAAATAACATCTAATTCTGCATTCAAAGTGGTAACTTTTTATTGCCTACATGCACAGATTTTCAAAATCGGCATTGGGTGAATTTTAGTAAAACAGAACATTTCCCTCTCAGTATGAAAATTTGACATTTTGTTCTATATCACTGTAGTTTTCTTACCTGCTTTTCCTAAATGTCTTCTAATGAACTTCCATTTTGGTATAATTTCAGAAATTTGGAAGGTGATTCCTTCTGATTCTATAGAATTTTGTGAAAATAATTCTTTTAAAATTTCTATAGATTTTACTGCCAGCAGTAGTAGTACCTGAAATTATGTTGTACTGCAGTGCCATAGCTATTAATGGCAACTTTTTAATGGACAGCTTCTATAGCTGAGTCACTCTCATGGTGGATGCTTTTTTACTGTTTCACTTTTCTGCAGTGCTCTGTTAGGTTTATTTTCTTCTAACATAGCCCTACAATGTCAGTGTTACCAAGAAATTCTTTAGAAATAAAATACATTCAACATTCTATTTCTTTCATACACATATGTCTTCACATTTTTATACATAGTACTGTACTAGATAGAAATCCAGTTTAAAAAGTCTCCAGTGTAATATTGTGAGTTGTAAATTACAAAAATAATTTTTTAGGCAAAATGCTACATTAAAAGCATTCTTTATTAAGATTTAAGTGGTTTAAGAAAAATTAGATATAGGAGCTGTTAAACTGATATGTTTTCAGTTAGCACATTATGAGGAGAAAAAACATATTTCAAAAAGAAGTCCTTAAAGTAAGAGTAGTAGCTCAGCATGTAAATTGTTCACCTTCATAAACATTTTTGTGTAAGAATCTTCCTAAACCTTCTGTGATGTTTCTCCCACAAAACAAAAGGGACTATTAAACTCTGGAGAGAATTGTACACTGAAATGATCCATAGAGACTTCAAGTGAAGGAGAGGTAGAAGCATTCAGTAGCTCAGGTGATGCCTTAATTGCTGGTGGAAAATAAGAAGCAGACACAGCAGTATAGGAAAAGGGTATTACCTTGGTTTAATAAGACCCTGGTGTACACCTCCGTTGGAGCCCCTAGGTGTACCTCCGTATACAAATTTTATGGACTTTACAAATTAGCATATCTACCTAAAATCCCCCACTGAGTAACTTAACAAGTGAGGTAACTATCCCCCTATTCTTCCCCCTAAATGAAACTACAGCTTAGCTCAAAAACATGTTCCAGAGAACAGACTCTTCAAGGTTGGAGCCTGTAGTTTTAAGATAGCAGGAATGTTTTGTCTTCTCCCCTCAGAGAACCCCAAAACCAAACTAAATATCAGACTACAAAACCATAAACATGCAGTACTAAAGATACAGGGTATAAGGGTAAGGGGTACAGGGAAGGAAAAGGGTATAAAAGGTATAAAATGTATAAAAGGGTATAAAAAGGACAAAATCAAAAAAATCAGAAAATCTCCACAAGGTTTGTGTCTGCCCTGTGGAGAAAATCAGGTTATTCTAGATATCAAAAAGCATTTCAAAAGTCCTAAGACCACTGCATAAAGAGTTGCCCATAATGAGGAAGTTATAGATAGAAGGATTTGGGTGGAATTTAAGTTGCCAGAATACCTCAAAAAAGAAAAATAGTGATTGTGCTACTGAAAAAAACAAGCTACAATATATTTACTTTCCAATACTAGTTAGTCAAGAAGGCATCTAGTTCTAAGACACTTCCCTTATCAACACTTCTTGGCATTAACAAGTTTTAGTTATTAAAGTGACTGTGTATGAGAAAGTATTGTTTTCACAGAACAGAAAATGACTACATTACAATAAAAGTCCAAGGGTCAAATGTAAATATGGATTATGTTGCACCTTTAAACTGGTCTGAACAAACACTGTGAGCCCTTTGATTTGGGCATCTGATTTCCTCAGGAACCTATGCTGTATGTTAACACTGTATTTGAGAGCACCATATCTGCATGTTGCTTTCTGTTTTCTGCTTTCTGTGACTTTTTTAGATATTGAGGAATATATGGACTGATTGATGTTAGAGACAAAGCTGTCCTCCATCCTCTGTGAAAACTGCTGTGATACAAATGTTTGCAATTGACTTGTAATAAGTTGTTTCTAATGGAGAGAAGCTTGTTTCAGATCTGGTAATTTGAAGCTATGGTTCTTGTTTCATCTTTCGCTGCATCTAAACACTTCTGCTGTGCATTTTTTCTCCCCTCAAAGATTCATAATATTTCATTTGGTCCAAATGATGACTTTGGGATCCTTGGGATGGGTTTAAATACTGAGTTAAAAATTGAGTTTATATCACTTTGTATCATTTTGGAAGTCCAAGTATATTTGATGTCTTTAATTATCTAATTGTGGTGTATAAAGTAAAAAAAAAAAAAAAAAGAGACAGAAAAAAGTCATCTGCAAACACGATTTTATTTTCTATAGCATCTATCTTACATTTTAAAGAATTAAAATGGAAGAGGCATAACATCCTTCAATGTTACTTCAAGTGATAACAAATCTACATTCTGATACCTAGCAATTGGTAATCACCAGTACTTATTTTCATTACAGCAAAATCTGTGTAGATGGCATGTACAGTTGAAATTCAGCTGACAGGCAAACTGAGGAAAAAATGCAATGACTTTTAGACTATACCTATGAAAACTAGTTTGGGTGGACAAATATGATGGTATTGTGGTTTTAGTAGTGGGGAGGGGGCCATAAATATGGCTCCTGTGAGAAGTTTCTGGAATTCTTCACCATTTCCCACAGAGCCAATCTCCCTATGGTTCTGAAGATGATGGACATGTCACTGGCCAAGTCTGGGCCAATTAGAAAGGTTGGTTACGCCTCTGTGATCACATATTTAAGGAAAAATCAAAACAAAGTGTGCACGCAGCTGCTTTTAGTTAGAGAAGGAGGAGGATGTGAGAACATGTGAGGGAAAACAACATGGAGGCACCAAGACCAGTGGAGAAGGAGGGTAGAGGAAGTGCTCCAGGCTCTGGAGCTGAGATTCCTCTGCAGGCTGTGGTGAGCCCATGGTGAGGCAGGGTGTTCCTCCTGCAGTCCATGGGATCCATGAGGCATGCAGGGGTCTACCCAGTCTGTGAGTGAGGTGCCAACATTGGAGTGGGGAGATGCCAGAAGCCGCAGCAGCCGTAGATGCCAGAAGAAGCTGCAGTAGCCATAGATGCCAGAAGAAGCCGTAGCAGGTGCAGCCCAGTGAGAGACAGAGACTGAGATAAAAGTCCCGCAGTTTGTGGAGGAGGTGACCACATTGGAGTGGGTGGATGTCGGAGGAAACTGCAGTCCATGTGGGAGACCTGGTTAGAGACAGGGGGACCCCTTGCTTCCATGCTGGAGCAGTTTGTCCTTGGACGACTGCATCCCGTGCATGAGTAAACCCACGCCATAGAAGTTCACAGAGAAGTGTCTCTCATAGGAGGGACCCCATGGCAACACAGAGGAAAAAAAACCTCCTCTCCCTAAGCAGGGGAAGAAGATCCTGGAAATGGACTGACCTGAACCCCCACACCCTGCCCCCCTCGCACAGTTGGTGGAGGGGAGGGAGGGGTGGGTGGGGGGAAAGAACGGTGTCTTTTAAAGGTTTAGTTTTACTTCTCATATCCTCCTTCTAACTCGGGTAGTAATAAATTTCACTTTGCAACTTAAGTGAGCCTGTTTTGTCCTTGGAGCATTTTCTCCTGGTTCCTTATCTTAACTCATGGACCCTTGTGTTAATTTTTTTCCCCCTCTCCTTCCCTCCTCTGCCCAGCTGTGGTAGGGGAGGGAATGAGTGAGCAGCTGCTGTGGGTGCCTGGCACTTGGTCAGGGTCAAACCATGACAGATGGAACGTGAAAGAGGTAATACTTTTGCAGAAGAAGAAAACACAAAATTGGATAGACACACAATCATGTGAGAACATCCACACAAGAGAGAAAGGGGATGAGAAGAAGATGACAAAAAACAATGATTGGAGAAGAAATACTGAAACTATAGTGGGAAATTAAGTCAGATAAAAGAAAGCAAAAGATGAAAAAAAGAGGAAGAAAGTATTGTTTACCTAGTTCCTCCATATAGATGATCCTCAGTAAGGGCTCCCTACACTCAGCATCCCATGCCAATGCTGCAGTGGGTATTGCAGACCCAGCATTCTTTGTCCTTTACACTCATCACTCTCCAGACAGAAGTCATCTGCAAGTCTTTTCACCTGCTTCCCTGCAGCGTTCTCATGGACACAAAGACCACAAAGCTCTTTGATGATCCCCACTTTCTTCATGATCAGTGGGAGATCTGTTTTGTCTCAAAGCAGTTATTTTCTCCATTCCACAGGATTCTTCTTGATACTTTAGCTTCAAATTACCTAAGCCATGACAATGATTGCTCATTGTCAGCAAGGAGGTGGAGGTGGTTGGACTGGAAAATGTGTCTGTGTGATGTGATTCACAATCACCTTCAGAAATGGTTTTCTCTTTTTTTGGACTATGATCCTGATTTGTTTTATTGCTTTTGCTATCCTCATGGAAAATGTTACAGGCAACAGGAATCCCAAAGGAAGATTGTTTCCCTTTGTATTGTAATATATTTTCCTCTTTGTAAACATCACCAGCTGTGTTGAGAAGAGGATGTTTGTCTTTCTCTATCAGCTCCCCACAAGTACAAGACTTATAGACTTATATTTCTTTCTCTCTGGAGTTAGGTGCCCATCTCTCACACACAGAGAAGTGTTCTTAGGGTCCGCTTACCAAGTGTCACATAAATTTGTTGCTCACATTGTAGATTGTAATGTTGAAGGAGATATGAGCAAATACTGTCCAGAACATCTCCAGTACTGACAAATGCACACTGACAAATATAGCAAACTTATTTAATTTATTAAAGGCCAAAATTAAATATATACCAGGGTTATCAAGAATAATAAATGCTGAGTTAATATATGTTAATATAAAGTTCAGAAATACAGTGATAAATAGTCTCCACATTTCACAAACCAGCTGACCGTAGCCATTCTAACAAATAAAATTTATGTGTTTCAGTAATTCACAGAAGTCACCTATGCTGCCTTAGACAACATATATCTTTTATATCCCTAATAGAGGTAAGTGTGATAAGCAAATGACCTTTCATCATTGTCATGGTGAATACAGAGCAGTGAGAAAGTGTAGACATGCTCTTAATCAACTGCTTGATGCTTTTGACATGTTTCAATTTGTGCTCAGTGAGCTTGACAGTTGAGATCTAGCCAAGTGTTGGCCAAAGTAATGTATATTTCTGCTTTTTCATACAACAGCTTTTTGTATTTGGTGCTTGTATTACTGAGGGAGAGATTCCAGTGCAGAGTTTCGGGATCCTTTGGTTCTATGTGTAAGAAGTAAGAAAAAGAAAAAGGTTGAATGACTTACCGACAGAAATAGCGGAAAGGGTCCGTTTCATTGGATTTTATTCACAAGCAAGAACCAATGTATTTTTTCTGTCATCCTTGCTTTTCTAGCATCTAAGCCTTTTGTAGGTGAAATAAATACACTAATGATATCTAGTAAATTCCATTAATAGCCTATATTATTTGCCTCTTTTTCAGAATACACATCTAAATAAACATAATTTGAAGATGTCACAGGCTTTTTGAAAGCTGGTTCATGATTATAAATTGTTTTTTAATATAATCTGTCCAGAGAGGCATGGTTTGACTGTGACTTGGTGGCCATTCTTGGCCAGATGGAAGTCCTTTTGAAGGCAGTGAGCTTTTGGATGCATTCAAATACTCCAACGCACAATTTGGTTGCCAAAGACTCTTATCTGAGAAATTTTTGTGCCCAGCATCTTGTTGCTGGGTTTCTGTTTTTACAAAATAGATAACATAGATTTTGACTGGTTGAAAGATCACTACAAAGAGCAAAAACAGTGCAATTTGAGTAATTATCTGTCCCTATTCACAGTCTATACCTAAGGGTCAGCTGTACCTTTTCCTGACACCCATTGTATAACGTCCCAAAACATAAAATTAAGATGCTGCTGGCTTGCTGAGAACACCAACAGGGGAAGTTAATCTGATTCATTAAGGGATGATAAAAAATATAATCCTGCTGCAGTGCATTCCATGGGGCCACCGAGCGTCCGTCCACAGCTTCAGGGGATGTCCGAGCTGCTCCAAGGCATGGGAGAGCTGGCGAAGTTCCTGCAAGGTTTCACACAACCCACCGATGTTCCAGGCACGCCGAAGAAGGAGAGACAAGGTGGAGGGGCTTTCCCAGATGGTTTATTCGGCACCAGGATTGTGCCGGGGAAGCACTGGCACAGCGCGTTACAGTGACATAAATACAGACACAAGGGGGCGGGGGGAGAGTACAACATCCAGTAGGGGGGGAGAGCTAGGTTTGAATTTGTCAGGCTTTGTGTAGGATTACACAATACAGAGCCCTCCAAGGGGGTGGAGAACTGATACCAAGGAGGGAGGAGGGTACATAGCAGAGCCTGGCCATGAAATTGACCAAAACTGGCCAGAGCACACCGCAACATAATCCCACTGGAGAAGGGTTAAAAAGAGATGAAAGTGGAGTCTTTTTAGAACTGATAAGAAAAAAAAATAATTATAAGAAACATATTTATTTTATTATCCTATTAAACAGGTAGAAACAAAGATATGTTCAAGTAAAATCAGTGAAGTAACACTCCCATGAAAGCAGAAGAGAGAAATCTGGTTTAGGTTCCTAGTCTTTTTGATGATTAGAGGGATTAACAAAAGAGTTTGTTAAGAAGTAATAATGGCTAAAATGCTGAGAAAAAAAATCACGGTACTATTAACAGGAATTTTTTTTTGTTGATTTCAGCATAACTTCAGTGTAAAACTAGATTCATATAATGCAGCATCAGCTAAATTGCCTCAAAACCAAAAGCAGTTAACTCTTTTCCATCAAAGATTAAGAGATATGCATAAGTGAAGCAATTCTGGAATTATTCTGTATGATTGAAATAGGTCTTCAAGCATTTGAAAACCTTAGTGTTTACTTCACGTTATCTGGCTAGCCTTGTTTTTCTGTCATTAGTTTTTTTGACATTGTGTTTCATTCTATTAAATTCCTTTATCTTATTATGAATGAATGAAAGACTGATGCAACGTGAAACGCCAAGCTTTGTGACATGGAAACTAATTAGGATAATTATTACTAGTAACAAACAATTCCATCTACAAGTGTGCATCCCAGCATCACCAGGGACAGAATATCTTCTGTATTTTACTCTCTAGGTAGCTAGTAAATTGCTCAAGGTCCTCTGTAAAGATGAAGGAGACATCCTCTTGAGTCTTTAGGAGGCTTAGGAAAATTCTCTACCCGAATAACCTGGATCCCAGTTTGATTCTGGACTGTAATTTCCTATACTTTACTCCAACTATTACAGATCCCATCACAGAATTAACTCAATCTGTGTTTACATGTGCAATAGCAAAAAGATTAATAACAGAGGACTCTCTTTTTTGCTTATCAGTCTTCCCAGAGTGCAGGCAGAACCCCCCTCCCCTTATAACCCTAAATTAATACCTCAAGTATCTGAAACATAGATATTAACCATAATACTGCACATTTATCTGATTAAAATAACTCAGAAAAAAGATTAAAATAAGGGATTAGTATGACATGTAGACAGTCCTATACTTTACAATTTATTACAGAATAAATGTAACTTTGAGAGTCTTAGTGTTAGTGTTTTCATTTTAATACAATTTCTCTAAGTCAATTCATTTAAGGTCAATCCATCTCTGATGGCCTATTTAAAAAAAAAAAAAAGAAGCACTGAGGTCTAACTGAAAAAGTAATGGCTCAGAGGTTTTTTTCTGAATCCACTCTCCAAGATGAATTTAAATCACACAGCAGGACTCATTTAGAAGCAAAGGTTTTGAGTCAGGCAGAGCAGACCCAGAGTTTTCTGATTTATTTTTAGTTCAGCATTTGTAGGGCTTAATTGTTAGAGATTTCTGAAGAAAGTAAAGTGCCTGTTTCTCTACTCGTGTCATTATGGCTGGTAAATGTAGCACTGCACATAGCAAGACATACCTTGCATTTTCTATTATTAGGAAGTAAAAAAGCCACCAAAAAGATATGGCCAAAGTTTGAACCACAGTACTTATTGTAGAATATCTGCCACATGCTAAATTTGCTCCTAAAAATCAATTGAAATCCATTTTAGAACAGTAATGGGAAAAATAAATCTTTTTTTCCATGCTCAGTCATTTTTTAAATAACTAATTTGGTTACTATACTTCAGAGTGGAAATTTAAATCTGGCTTACGAATGGTTATATGCAAAAAACTATTTGAATGTGGCTAAGCTGAAAGACTCTGAATCTCATATTGCTCAAAATTGAACATACTGAGTGGAGAATCCATCCTTCTGCATCTTCACTCTACTGTGCTATGTACTCTGGCACAGAGTAACTACTCCAGTCTCTTTAGCAGCTGTAAGGAGTTGACCCTGGGTGGATGACTGGTGCCCACTGAAGGCACCCTGTTCCTCTCCTCCGCAGCTGGACAGGGGAGAGAAAATATAACAAAAGGCTCATGGGCCAAGAGGAGGACAGAGAGAGATGACTTACCAATTGTCATCATGGACAAAGCAGATTGGCTTGGGGAAAATTAATTCATTTATTACCAATAAAATCACAGTAGAATAATGAGAAATAAAACCACACCTTAAAAACCTTCCCCACAAAAACACCACCTCCTTTCTTCCTGGGCTTAACTCTGCTTTCCATTTTCTCTTGCTCATCCCCATCAGTGTCACAGGAGGACAGGGAATGGGGGCTGCAGTCAGTTCATCACATGCTGTCTCCGCCACTCCTTCCTCCTCAGTGGGAAGACTCCTCACACTCTGTCTATACAGAGTCGGGTCCCTCCCATGGGAGACAGTGTTCCAGGAATATCTCCAAGATGAGTCTCTCCCACAGGCTGCAGTTCTTCATGAGCTGCTCCAGCGTGGGACCCTTCCACAGGCTGCAGTCCCTCAGGAACAGGTGGCTTCAGTGTGAGACCCCCACAGGGTAATAAATCCTGCCAGCAAACCTCTTCCACATGCACTCCTTTCCATGGGTCCACAGGTCCTACCAGGAACCTGCTCAGCATGGGCTTCCTCTGGGATAACAACTCCTTTAGGCATCCACTTGCTCTGGCATGGGGTCCTCCAGGAGCTGCAGGTGGATCGCTGCTCCAGTGTAGACCTCCATGGGCTGCAGAGGCACAGCTGCCTCACCATGGGCTGCACCAGGGGCTGCAGGGGAATCTTAATTCTGGCACTTTGGAGCACTTCCTCCCCCACCCTCTTCCTTGGCTTTGGTGTCTGCAGAGTTGTTTCTATCACATTCCAAGTCCTCTCTCCAGGTGTGATGGCACAGGAATTTTTTCCCCCTTCTTAAATCTGTCATCCCAGAGGTGTGACCACTGGTGCTGATGGGCTTGGCCTTGGCCAGTGGCTGCTCTGTCTTGGAGCCACATGGCATTGGCCCTGTTGGACATAGGAGAAGCTTCTAGAACCTTCTTGCAGAGTCACTCCTGCACCAAAATCTTGACATGGAAAACCAATACACAAGCTCTGAGCAAGATAGAAACACAAAACAAAATCCTGGTCAAAGCAAGGATGACTGGATTTTCAGAAAACTTATCAGAGGTTTTTATGAGACTTTTTCTTTTAAGAACCAAACTGACTTTTTCTTTCACCATTTTTTCCTGTCTTCTGCCTAAATCTCCTCCTATCACCTCCTTCTAATTCCATCAGACCCACTTCCATTCAACAGTTCTTCCTATATTCCTATTTCTTTCTCTGTAGTTTAATTAGTCCTTGGATATTCTCACCCACAGCATTTACTTCCATTAACTAACACAGTTGGCTGGTATCACTGTGCCTACTCTGTGCAGAAAAAAATAGCTAAACAAATATTTAAGACTTTATTGTCTAGTCAAACTGAAATCTTTAGGGGAAAGAGACAGTTATATTACAAAGTATATAAACAAGAGAACTAGAAGTTACAATGTGAAAGGAAAACAGAGGTTGTAGAGAGAAATAATGGCAATTCTAAGAATGCCTAAACAAGCATTTCCTATACTGTCTTATGTGCCTTTTTGGGTACTTCTTATCGATTTTGTATTATTGCACCTGTCCCTATAGACATGTATTTTCTTTTTTTTTTTTTTTTTTTTTTTTTTTTTTTTTAGGCNTTTTTTTTTTTTTTTTCAGTTCAGGACTTAAGTACTGAAACAAGGCTGCATAAAGAGAATTTGGTTTAGGAACATTTTCTCAAAAAGTTATGTTAAGAATTAGGCATCTCTATGTCTTCCATGCATTTCCCATTAAATACTCACACATTTAGATCCTTTGCAGTATTGTTACACTTTTACCTCTACAGACCATGCCTTTGTTAATCTATACAGACCTGTGGCAACTGATGACCTTTACCAGGTCTTTAAGCTCTATATTAACAGACACTTTCAAAATGTATAACAAAAATACAATAGAATATGCACACTTACACACGTACTACAATTGACCTAATTTTAGATAGCTGTCAATGGTATTAATAGGACTATTCATTTTAATGTAGCTACTAATACTTAAGTTTCTATTAAAATTTAAGAAAGCTTAATGGTAACTATGTAATTGACACATGATAAATCAATACAGAAGTGTTAATTATTAGAATGCTACTTTTATTCCTATATTTAAAATAAAAATTATATTAGAAGAAATAGAAAAAAGTACAGGCTCACACTTAGTGTATCTTATGCGAAATCTTATCATCTGAGTGAATTTCTCTATGAAATAATAAATTTGTTTTCAACTGTTTCCACAGATTTTATTTATTTCAGTTTACTACTTGTTTCTTATGGGGTACTTCTTTTGTTGAAGTTGGTTTTTTTTTAGAATAGACGGTCATAAAACATATTGAAAAATATGTTGAGAAATACATTCTCATCTTTTCCTTAACCCTAATCTTTTCAATAAATTTCATAGACTTTTAATTGTTTTCAACATCACTTTTTTAAAAGAAAATATTCTGCATTTGAGTCTATCTGGGGAAAAAATTTGAAATCTTTATCTAAGTAAAAAGCTCTATGAATATTTCATTTTAAGAAAGAAAGTAATTTTCCTTTGAATTTTTTTTAACAATAAACATTTCAACACGAGCTGGTGCTGAAGCATATTGCAAAAGAGAATCTTCTGATGTTGCTCTCTGAGCTTCATTTGTTACACAATATCAACCCAGAAATTCTTGTTCTCCACAATGTGAACTTTAAACATTTCATCCATTCTAATAACATAAAAAGAAATTAGGACCATAGGCACTAGCTCTCTACATTCTTGATGAGCTTCTGCTATTACACACTTGCTTCATAAATTATCTGTTGGCTCTAAGCCACATTCAGCCTCCACTTGATGCTCTGATCTCTAAATTGCCAGAAGATCTGAAATACAGGAGGATTCAGCAAGCTGTATTCTGTTGTCGTCCCAGCAGCTGAAGTCTGGCACGGCAGCATGGCATTTGATTGGTAGATTGCCACCTAATAAATTAATGTAATAGATGATAGGATTTAATTGCTTGAGTCTCTCCTTTCTGTAGCATCAGCTAACCTGATGAGTAGTTTACATTTTTGCTGACACAGTCAGCAGTTCTGATGGCCTTTGCAGTAATGTCACTTTTTGGCCAAGTCTGGAGAAAGTCTTTGAGAGTTCACCTAACTTTCATATTCCTGGCTCAGCTACCGATATAGACCTTGTGCAGGCTCCATTTTCTACACATGCATTCCTTACCTGGGAAAACTGCTCCTAATTAATCATCAATAGGAGAAGAAGAGGGAGAAACTATGTTTGGATGACCATGAATTGGGAGCCCAGTAGCATTCCTCCTCTTCCAAATTCCTGGAAAAATGTGCTGGGTTCAAAAGGCACCTCTTTTTACAAAATTTATAACAAATTCTCCTGTAACTCCCTATTTTGATACTACTGTGCAGACACTTCTTATTTCACACTATGTAGACACTTCTTATTTCACACTCTAAAAGGAATTACTTACATTTTCGAGATTGGGCTCTGTAACTTAGGAAGCATGCTATTTTCTCCTTCTTCCCCACCCTATCATCTTGTATCACACAAACATTGACACATCCATATTTTGATTACACTACCAGTAACATTAGAAAGAAGTTGCATGTATTGTATAGAATCCTTCCTCACTGCTGTTGGGAGGTAGTAGCTACGCAGGTGAGGCATAACAGGCATTGTAACTGCATCAGACTATCAGTCACTGATCATAAAAGTGTACCAGAAAAATTTAGAAGTGAAATACTGTAATAGAAAGGGGTACAGGTGAGTAGAGGAAGATCTCTAACAAACAGGAAGGGAGTCAGGTCTGTGCTGACGCACCTTCCCCTGGTCTGTCTCTCAAGGGGAAAAGTAATTTAGTCCAGCTTAATAGCACAAGGATTTTTGGTAGCAATCCTGTGGTTATCTTATTGGTTATATCTACTAGAGGTTTCTAGCATGAGGGATTTATGTTTCTTAGATCTCAGTTTTTTGTAGGTGTGGTTCTGTAGCAGAATCATGAAGAAATTCTACTGAAAACACAATATGTAATCCAATCTGATGTCTAAAGTAGATAATGTGTATTTCCACAATAAGGAGAAACCCCTGGGCAATAATTTTGGAATTACTGAGACAGAAAGATTACTCCAGCTTTTGATGGCTGAAAAATCACCAGTGTCCAGAGTCTTGTTGAAGAAATATTCCTTCAGTAAGTTCCGTTTTCTTACACAGTCAGTAAAAGTCAGGAACCTAGATAAGGAAAAATCTTTACACATATTTTCAAAACGGGGGCTCCAGTTTTCAGTTATGTTGACAAGCAATTACAAGATAACCTCTCATTTCTGCTGCTTACTTGAGAATGTTTGCATTTTTACATTGTGTGATTAGCCACAGAACTTTGGATGTCAAGTATAATACATGGACACCTGGTACCAGGAATTTTCTGGTCCTAGTGTGTAAAGAATTTTTTTAGAAAAAAGCACTTTTGCACCTCCTTGCCACATTTTAGACCCAACTCAGTACTGTTGCACCAGCTACACTCCTTTTCTGCCCTGCTCTTCATACATGAAACACGTAAATCTTAATTTATTATGTGTTTGCTAGCTATTCAGCTGGTAGATGCACCACACACACTCTCTTTCCTTGGGGAACTAGGATTCCTCTCAGATTAGTGAATTTTTTTCAGAGTGAAATCTGAAATAAAACCAATTTCTAGTTAGGTTTAAAGTTAATTCCTTCAAGACCTGGGTGTGAGTTATGACAATCCAGAAAATCTGTGATTTTAGCCCAA
Source organism: Pomatostomus ruficeps (assembly GCA_013400735.1). Taxonomy (NCBI): domain Eukaryota; kingdom Metazoa; phylum Chordata; class Aves; order Passeriformes; family Timaliidae; genus Pomatostomus; species Pomatostomus ruficeps. The sequence continues at coordinate 40,380 of VYZT01008867.1, forward strand.
TGTTACAAGCAGCAAATCTTTGTTTCAACAACATCACGTGGGATAGAAGGAATCTCCTGACTTGCTCCAGATAAGAGACAAAAATTATTAGTAGGCATTTCTGATTTCTTGTTCAGAGTTCTTGTAGTTACACATCTTGGGGGTTTTTTTGTTGCTTGCCTTTATAAAACTTCTTTTTATGAATTTTTACTTCTTTAGTGCTATTGTTCAAAACATTGCAAGGAGTTGTACAAACATCTATTAAAATTATTTTGCATCATTTACATGAAAAGTTAAACTTTCACAAGTACTTTCAGTAATGTGTTAGCCAAAGTAGTGCTGACCTTAACACTGAGATCAAATATTGGGAACTGGAGCCCTGACCCCTAGAAAAATATTTTATATTTATTTGTTTATTTATTTATTTGTTTATTTATCTATCTTTTTTTCATCATTATCTCAGTTGTCTGATTATCATTCCATAACTGGGTAAAGAATTATACCAATAGTTTAAAGTGGTTTCTACTGACATGCAGCCTTCAAGGCAGGATTTGTTAATCCTGCTTAAGATATTGAGAAAATTATTTTCACCTCCCTGTGCTTCAGTTATCTCATCTGAAAACAACAAATATAATAATACATCTTTTGACGTTCATTGCAGTGCTATATAAGATTTACTCAATTCATTTTGTAATTTTGGAAGAAAGAGAAGTATATAATGGAAAGGTATAAAAAATACACTTCTGATATTAGTATTAAAATATATATATATTTAACATGCATTACATCTTTATTAGTTAGACTTTATGTGTTCTGTGACGTGTACAAATACTGGGACTTGAAGTCTACAGGGGACAGACACATAAGTACAGCAAAACTTCAAAATAGTTACAGAATTATGCAGGAGATCTGTAGAAAACTCATATATGTTTATATGTAGATATGAACATATCTTTGAATAACTAGTGACGTTCTACATATCACAGCTGGAACTGCTTTGGGATGAAGCAATATAATAATAAAACAACTTTATAAGGAGGGCTAGAAATGGTAGGAGAGAAACACTCCAGCAGTGTATGGACAACACTGGTGCCAGAATCATTTATGGATTCTATTTTTACAATAGAATAGGAATATTTTTATAATCTCCTGCAGTAAAAGGAGGGAAGTGCTTTTATATCTCAGAAGAAAACGTAAAATGTTACAAGAATTTATATGAAGAGAAGAATTGTGATCACATCAAGTCTTAAGAGGAAAATACATTATTATGCATAAAATAATGAAATCTCCAAGATTTTCTTACATTATTTTTACTAACAGTTTTCAAGACCTATTTATCAACTTTTAAATTGTTTTCTACTGGTAAATTTCATGCCTTGATTATCTGCTGTCTTTCTAACTTCAATCTGAAAATATGAGTGCACTAACAGGCTCCATAGCCTCTTTCCTCCTTTGTTGGGCTTTAACTGATCCAGTGTGGTGAAACTGTGTGACCTGGGCTGGCCAACAGTGGAAAGACATCTTGGAGAAATCTGTGAGAAGTATCCCCAGGGGTCTCCCCTCAGCCCATTTCAAGAGTCACGTATAAACCACTCCTTCTCTTACAGAGCAGTCCACTCTTGCCGCTCTTGACACATCAGGAATAAACAAATCTAGAAATGTAACTTAATTTTCTACACTAGTATGGCGCTCCCCAGGCAGGCCTGCTAGGCCAAGGGCCTGAAGGAGAGCCACACAAAGAACACACACAGACGCAGCAGGAGAGAGAGTAGGAAGAGAGAGGGCAGAGCCCTCCGACTTTATTTATATGTTTTCACACATCACCGTGGATTGGAGGTGGAAATCACCACCTCCTATAATCCACTTGGTCAAAGTATTTGTCAATCATATTTCTCCACCCAGTATACTGGAATTCGCAAGCACAGATACAATTTAGGAAAACATAGATAATAGAGAGAAAACAAGTCATGGCCATGACAGAGAAAGTCTCACAAGAAAACACTGAACACTGCAAAGTCAGGGCAACACACTAGGATGTGTACCAATGGTTTAATGGATAGCTCTCTTAAAGAAGGGCTTCTGGTCTCCACCTCTGGCTGTCTTCTAGTAAAGACATTTTTAAATTGTATCCACATCTTTAGAACTTTTCGTACTGGTTTTATACATTCAGGCAATCAATTTCCACTATAATGTATCAAATTTTCTTTATGGCTATAATCTCTACATAAAACAGGATTCCAAGGAATTCTGCTAATCTGAGGTATTGAAATATCATCAAGTGACAAATTTAGAGTTCTGAGTCATGTGAAAAACCATGTTCAGCATTTCTTTCCCTAATCAAAGATTGGATACCAGAATTTCAATTGAAGATAGAATCTGTTTTTTTAAAAAGAACCCAATTTATTTTGTTCAATATTTTCTACAGGAATGTGATATTTTCATTGTACATAAAAGTGAAAACAGTATTAGAATTATTACAGCTGGACTTTTAAAATGTTTCAGCATGGAAAGTGAAGCAGCTAGTTGTTTTCTGCTACATTTAAAATTGCCCAAATTATTTATTTATTTAGGTCAAAAATATTTCCAAATATCAAGGACTTCTTTCACTTCTCAGCTGTCTGCCTGAGGTTTCTTTCACTAGGCTTTTTTTTAGCTACTAAATATAAGACACCCTCAAAGATAAGAAAAAAAACCCCAAACACAAAAAACATAAAGATTATTTTAATGATATTGGGAAATATATTTGATGTCATTATGAAAAAAATGTGATGTTCTTCTTTAACTGTAATTTGTCTGAATTACAAAAGAGTAACAGTAAGAACAAAGACATATAAAAGAACACATGGACTTAAATGTCCAGCTGTTGCAAAGCTTCAAACATTGATATATGTGGCTTATGTTACATAATTGAGAAAAACAGCAGCCATATGTTGAAAAAAGATCCTATTCACAACCAAACCTTCTCATATCTCAGGAAGAAAAATTTGAATTTGAATTCTTTTAAGTGTAATGGATGCTGAAGAGTATGTCTGTTGAAGAGATAAATGTTGTATTTAGGGTAAAGCACAAAAAATTTGCAAATGGAAAACAGTTGTAGCTGCAGAATATGAATTTACTCACTTGAAAGTTCAGTACTTTGATTTCATGGGTAATGGTTTTAAATAGAAACATATTCACAGACCAGAAAAATCATAAAGAGAAGATAAATCCATTATTAACTTCCTTTTCTAATAAAGTAAGACAGTTTGAAAGTCCTTTCTTACTGAAATATCACTGTAAAACTGAAATAGACTTTGTCTCTGGTCCAGACTCCTGATCAGAGTTAGGGCAGCTCTCAGGTCAGACTCCTTTGTTCAGGGCTTTACTTGGTTGGGGCTTGGAATCCTCCAAGGAGCCAGCTTCTCTGGGTAACCTCTTCCACTGCCTGGCTCTCCCCATGGGGAAAAAGTCTTATGTTATATCTGGATTGAATCCTCTGTGCTTTGGTTTCTTCTCTCATCTCTTAAGGGCCTGCAAAAAGCCTCAGTGACCTTCCTATAAATGTTGGAGGAGAGTGGTGAGGCTCCCTGAAGCCATCCCTTCCTCCAGGCAGAACAAGTCCCAGTTTCTTAGCCTCTCCTTGAAGGGTAACTGTTCCAGCCCCAGTCATGGATGGATTGACCTTGGCTGGATGCCAGATGCCCACCCCCACTACTCCCTCACTCTGTTTCCTCAACAGGAGGAAATAAGATTAAAAAACTTAAGGATTGAGATATGGACATGAAGATCTTTTACCAATTACCATCACAGACAAAACAAATTTGCCTTGATGAAAAAAAATTTATCAATAGTTAATTAGATTTGGACCATGAGAAACAAAGACAAAATTGAAAACCCACCTTCCTCTCATTGGCCTTTTCGCCCAGACAACTTCACTGCTCTCCCCACTCCTCTACCTTGTCAGCTCCGAACAACACAGGGATGGCGGGGATTGGGGGATTATGGTCAGCCCATAGCTGTAACTCCTTACATTTCCTCCCTGCTCCAGCATGGGTTCTCTTCGTGAGCTGCAGTTCTTCAGGGTGATCCTGCTACAGTGTGGACTCCCAGATAAGTTGCAGGGAAATGACTGCTCCACCTTGGTCTCCATAGGCTGCAGGGACTGTCCCAGTACCTGAGTACCTCTTTCACCTTCTTTGAACCTTGTGCTCAAGGGACTGTTTCTCACTTGTTTTTCCCCACACTCCCCACTGCCTGTGCAGTTTTCACTTTTCCTAAAATAGATTTTCCCAGAGCTGCCATCAGTTTGGCTAATGGATGCATTGGGTTCTATCTGGGGTCAGCTGGAACCAGCCGAGTCCAGCATGAGGTGGCCACTGGCATCTCCTCACCAGGGTCACCCCGCAGTCCCCCCCATTGCCAGCATCTAGACATGGGTGGACACAGGCACCATGTACATCAGCCTTCCACTAAACAGGCAGATACCTCATTCCTCCCTACTTTCCAGTAATATCTTATTTTGCTTTCCTCTGATTTTTTTGCAGATTTTTATTTTTGTGTGGTAATGTTCAAACTGAATGGATATATCAATACCCAGGCACGGGAACATTTTGGGTAGTGAGCAGGACTTTCACCATCCTCTCTAGAACCAGGGCGCTCACACCCCTGCACCACAGGGCATGGTGGCCAACAGGCTCTGGAGCCCTCAGCTGGGCTGACAGCTGAGCAAGGGCTGGCGAATATTTGAAATACAAGGAACTATTTTGTCCCCACTGCTGTATACAAAAATCCTAGAATCTCAACCATCACATGTCTGATGTAGTAGATATGTGACAGCCTGTTCAATTAGTCTTGTGTCAGAGCTAGAAGTCATCCTTCATCTCCATATTTTGAACCCCAATTTGATCAAATATTAATATTAATAAAAGAACCTACACTGTGCCAGCAAATCATTCACTTGCATGTGAAACATGCAGAAAGAAATTCTTTTAAGCCTTGATTAAACACTCATGTTTACAAGTGTAAACCAGGATTACATGCAAATAATTCTTATAATATCAAGAGCAATGCTATAGCACTTTAACAGTATTTATTTATTTACCCAGTAAAACAACATTCCTTTGACTTCAGTGGAAGTCTTTCTGGGGTGAAGATTAAGGAATATGAAACGTCATACTGTCATGGAAATATATATACAATGCCTTTACTGAGTCTAATAACACAGCAGGGAAGCTCTCAAAAATCCTGAATGTATTAATAAACTAATTTTAAACAGCCATTTTCTCAGAGGGACCAAAAAGATCATTCTGAGCTGTTTTACTGAGATTGAGCCATGTCAAAAACCACAAGACAAAAATCTATCACCTTCTTTTGTTTCGTAAGACTGGAAAAAATGTAACATTTCAGCTATGAGCTTATTTTTTCCGCTACCTCATTCTACTTTATAGTGCTGACAATCAAGATGTTTATAGTGCTATTAATATCAAACCTGCATATATGGAGTGACTTGGGAGTTGTTTTGATCCAAATTCTGCAGAAATAAGTGTGCTGAGAACTGGAAATGAAACTGGAAAGAAAATGTAAACTTTAGTGCCCTTATAACACTGTTAAAGCATGCAATGCATTCTACAACACTAGGAATTCTTGGTTTAAGAATAAATCTATTTTAAAAAATAGTTTAAAGATAAGTCATGTTCTTCAGCTTGATAATGTTCATTTACAAACAAAGAAATAATAATTCTTTTTGCCTCAGAAATTACCAGGTGAAAATATATGGCTTATGTTATAGTGGCTAGTAGAAATAAAAACGTTTATTTCTCCCTTCAAGGAGTCAAAGCACGCCCCTCCTTTCTGAATAAAAAGTCACAGCTACAATTGAAACAGCTGCAGGTGACTGATTGTAGATAACTACCAACCTTTTGGCAATATTAATGAGGAAGCAGGAAGGATAAACTTCTCTTTATCATATAATTAATTATTGTTACTATTGTTTCTACTTATAATTTGAACCTCTGTGCTGAGCTTTTGTCCTAGACACGGGGAAACAAATAAAGACATATTCCTTTCCCTTGGGAGTAAATGATCCAAAAATAACCCACTCACAAAAAATATTTCTGCCCGGTGAGAGCATAGGTAGGTGGTGGCAAAGAATTCTTCTCTGCCAGTTCTAAACTGAATCAATAGATAATAAAGATAATTCAGTCTATCAGACTGATGAGCACATTTCATGAGCATTGAAATCATATGTGGATACTGCTAATATTGAAAGCAGAAAATCAACTTGGTTTAAAAAATCTATAATGGTCATTTCTGAAATGTTACTCTGAAAGACTTTTACAACAGAAAAAGTCAGGAATTTGAAGACCACTGTTGTGACTTTTCTTTTATATCAGAAACATAAAAAATTAATTCCTTGTCTTCTGCTTTGGACTTTGCATGTTGCACTATTAAAGGATGAAAGATTTGTCCTATGAGATTTTACTGTTCTTTGGCATCCTCTTTGTCCTTCTGTTTATTTATTCTCTCAGATTTTCTGTGAATTTTCTGTGAAGTTCTTTTGCAGAAATTTGTTCTGAATAGGCAGAGGTATAGCCATAGGAGGAATCAACACAAAGAGAAGGGAAATGTTTCCATAAGAAAACTTGCAATGTCACAAAATAATAATTTTTCGATTTAACTTGGCTGTGAATTTTTATTTCTATTTTCTTTGTCTTTCGCCTTCTACCTAAAACTAAACCTCTGCTAGAAGTAAAAAATCAAAGTATAAATAGTACTTGTTATAGGTCAGAGAGGACTCTAGAAGTGTGCACATTTAAATATTGATATTACATGATGAAACATGGTTCAAATTATTTTCAATTATTATTCAACAAGTGCTTGTCAGTCACACAGAAATTTTGGTGTCATCTCTCTCTTCATAGTAATAAAGAAGAAGGAAAAAACCTCCAATCATAATATAACCCTCTTTTTTAAACAAATAATTCTCATATACTCTGAGAATTATCTCTTCGCTTTTATCCCTTATCAAACACAATTACATACTTACACTGTACAACAAAGACATAAAGACTACATCAGTTTCATGCAGTAGGATTTTATAGCGGTCTCTTTCCAGTGCAATAACAAAAAAAGTGGTCTTTTTTTTTTCGTTATAGATATCCAAGTAACCAAATACAGGTATTATGATGGTGCTGAGGGAATTAATAGATTTTTAGAACCCATTTTTCCCTCTTTGTCCTTCATACTGCTGTCAGAATAAATGAACAACATTTTAATACTTAAAAAGCAGGGCAAGAATTGAAAATGAACATCTTTTGTCAGTTCAATTATTTGCCTATTTATTATAAAAAATGAAAGTCTGAACAAGTTTTTTTTTTTCTTTTGATTGAGTTTTCTATGGAATGAAAGTGTGTTTTTTAATGACGCATTATAGCACACCAATGCCTTAGAAACAAGGCAGTATTTTCTTGTAATCTACAGAGTATGACATCTTTAGTTGTGCAGCAAAAGACTGCATTCCTAGTGGTCCTTTTTCCTGTGATTGTCCCCTTGGTACAAATGTTTCAAGGTCTTTGAGGTTAAGTTTGGACAGATCACACAGTGAATTAGGCTGTCATGTAGACAGGTTTTGTGTTGATTTTGTAAGAAGCTGTGAAATAAAATGCAGCATCCACTAGCATGAGTGTAGTAGTATGCATTTGAGTGAGGCAAGACCCAAAATTACACAATGGGGAAATTTTCAGAACCTGAAATTTTATATAAAGGTGTAAGAGCAGATGTGGAGGGAGTCAAAGAAGCACTAGAATGACACACAAATATAAGCAAGGAAGAACACATCATTATGACCTGCATTTATGCCTTCATTGGTGAAATTAGTTCAGACAGTGCTTCATTTTGTTTATAAAAGCCTTTATCCTCAGCTTACAGCACTCTTTATCATAAGTGAGAAATACAGTCAAATCAGACTGAAATTCAATAATGTCTTCACACAACCAAGCCAAAGAAAGTAATAAGCTGTATAGAAACCAAATCCAAGAACTATGTCTTTCCTCCACAGATACAAGCTCTAAGCATATTTTTATCATTCACTATGTGCAAGTATTTCAGCATGTCCTGCAGACTGGGAAATATTAGGAAGCAATTTGCTCATATTGAAAGTGAATGCAAATCATTCTGCTTGAGTAAAATGATTTTGTAGAGATGGGGTGGGAGAGGATTTGCCTTCATCTCAGAAGAGAAACGAGATGTGGAGCCTTAATTGTGTGCTTCTTTGCCTCAGACTGCTCGAGTTTGCTGTTCAGAAGGGGTGGCACTGCATCCCACACTGCCTCTCCCTCAATCTGTTCATGCAAGGACCGTCCATCTGCTGGGTTTAAACAGACCCCCAGTTGCTTATGTGTTTGTTCGCAGATGTAGGTAGGAGGTTTGACTGCGGGTTTCTAAAACTTGAATCCAAGATTATAAGACACATTTGCAAACATGCTTGCATATAGCAGAGTCTTATCTGTTTGCTGGGAAATGCTCTATTGTTTGACTTGCAAATCAGTTCCATTTAAATTGAAACATGGTAGTGATACTTGTGCATATAAAATTAAATTTGTACAATATCACTTCTATTTAGTCAAGAACTGTAAAATATACAATGACAGGAAACATTAAAGACAGCATCCATTAAATTATTATACATGAAATAGTAATTATTTGACAAGAGAAAGATTTACAAAGGGAGTCTGTTTCCAAGAGAATTGGTTCTCAGACTATGGAAAGTGTAGCACTTGAAAATAACATTATAATTTCAATTGAATCCCAAGGGTCCTCTACAAGTAAATCAATTGCTATATTTTTAACAATAGACTGAATTGGCCTCTTTATAAGTTTGATTGCAACTGAAAGAGCTTTCTAAATTCTTTAAGTCTTTCCTCAGGAGTGTCTCTTTCTCCTGAAAGCAAGTTCATGGTATTGGAAAGTAAGTGTGGAATACGACAGAAATGGTACAGAACAAAATGCACCAACACATGACTATCCTGTTTTGACAAGAAGAATCTTTGTAGGAAGATGTTACTATGATATTTAATAAAATTCTAAGTGGGACTTTCCTCCTACTCTACCAGCTGCAACAGAGCATTAGATTACAATCCACAAATAAGGTTTGGGCTCACTTGCAAGAATAATTTTATGGGACAAGACTAATGCTCTTTTTGTCTCTGAGTTTTGTGGTTCATTATTTGATGAACACAATTTGGTTTGGAAAAAAATTCTTGATCATTGAATCACAAGTGATGTATGGATACATGGATGATTTCACTTTCATCCTAAACATATGTTTCCATAAGTGCTGAAAGGAAAAAATCCTCATTATAAAATGAAAGGGCAGATTCTCAGTTCTCCATGTAGTTCTTCAACACATCTAGAATGATTCATCTGCTGAGCTGCAGAACAAGTCCAACCTGCCCAACATCCCTAGAGCACAGTTATGTCACCAGATGCTGTTCTGCAAGATGATCAAAACACAACTGAGAAAGAATTCTGTCAACTGCCTAGGCAAGCTAGACCACATTTGCCAGTAAATTTTATTGGCTGCAGGATAAATGTTAGCTTTTGTTATCAGTTTTATAGTGTTCCACGTAGCGTTGATTCTACTTTACATCTTCAATTTTTTTACTGATGTCATTTTCTTGACGTGAGTGAAGTTAAACCAGGACTTAGATACCAGCCTTGAAAGGTACTGAGTGTACTTGAGGAGTGAGTAATTTCAGATCTTACCAATATAGTAGGATCTCACTCGTATGCAGGCAGAAGGAATCATAGAATAAAAGCAATATTTCTTTATAGCTAAATGATGCTGTCCATCAATAGATATCCCTGGGAAAATCTTGGAAGTTGGCAACTGATATTACATAGAATTAGAGAGTGGTTTGGGTTGGAAAGGACTTTAAAAGGTCATATAGTCCAAACCCCTTGCAATGAGCCCAGATATCAACTAGACCAGGTTGCTCAGAGCCACGTCCAACCTGACCTTAAATGTTTCCAGGGACAGGGCACCTACCACCTCCCTGAAAACCTTTTCCATTGTCTCACCACCTCATCATAAAATAATTAATCTGTATATCAAGTCTGAACCTACACTCTCTTAGTTCAAAACCATTACCCTTTGTCCAATCACAACAGGCCCTACTAAATAGTCTGTCCCCATCTTTCTTGTAAGCCCCCTCTAGGTACTGGAAGGCTGCAATAAGGTCTGCCTGGAACCTTCTCTTCTGCTACCTGAACAACCCCAATTCTCTCAGCCTTTCCTTGTTGGAGAGGTATCTCAAACTTCAGATCATTTTCGGGATCTTCTTCTGGGCTTGCTCCATCCGATCCATGCCCTCCCTGTACTGGGGACCCCAGAGGTGGGTGCAGCACTCCAGATGGGGTCTCACAACAGTACAGCAGAGGGGGAGGATCACTTCCCTCCACCTGCTGGCCAAGCTGCTTTGGATGCAGCCCAGGATATGGTTTGCTTTCTGGGCTGTGAGTGCACACTGCTGCTTCATGATCATCTCTTCATCCTACAGCACCCACAGACCTTTTCCAGCAGGACTGCTCTCCCCCACTTCATCCCCCAAACTGTATTGATGCTGGGGGTTCCCTTACCCAGGAGCAGCACCTTGCATTTGGTCCTGTTGGACCTCATGATATTCACAAGTACAAAACAAAATACATTGTCCTTAACTACTAGAAGCTGATTTCAAATACATTTGTGACTTAGATTGTTACGTTATCAATTTAATTTTACTAGTACTTGCTTTGAGAGACCCAAATTTGCCTTTACAAGAAAAACTGACACAATCAGTACAGAGCAGCTACAGAAATAAAAGTTGTATTCTTTAAACAATAAAATCCTTCAGTAAAACCAACATACTTGAGTTAGAGTCAGCAGAATTATGTGTTTATACTCAGTAGTCATACTCCCTTCATAGATCTGTTTGCAAGTTTAGAACTTATCTGTACTGGTAAAGGCAAAAAATGAGTATGTTTAAAGCATTTCTGACCCTGAACATCCCTTGAGGTACTGACTGTACATGAGCACTGGGCAGTTTCTGTCACCTGAAAAGAGATCCTCTGCAAAAGTGCTGATGAATATTCTCCTAACTTCCATCTAGCTATCACATACTGTAGACTATTTTGTATTTTTTTAAATAAAAAAAAATAAATTGGTGGAAGGGGGTATAATTTTTAACATTTTAATGATTTTAATGATTTAATGTTTTGTTGTTGACCAGCTTGAAGAACAGTTAGCATTTTTCAGGAAGCACTGAATGTGAATTGGATGGCTCTGCATTACAGGGAAAGAAAACACCACACAAAAAAATCCTATTTAAATTCAGCTAGGATGCTCACTCTAGAGGAGAACAGCTGTGTAGAGCAGTTACTATGCAGTAAATTCCTGGCCTGGCACTCTAACTTTCCTGTGTAGATAACCCCCAAAACCATTCACACAGGTCATGGAAGTGCCTGGTTTTATTGCCATTAACATGAGTTACATCTGTTTACAATTGCTGCAGTCTAAATGGAGAAAGCAAACATTAACAACATTAAACCATGATCCCACTATGAAATGTGTCTCTTCAAAATTTATATTTGAAGTTCAATGTCTGTCATGTATTCTAAGTTCCTAGTTCAAACGTGTTTTGCTTAGAATTAAAAAGCTTATTCTATATGCCAGCCCTGCATATTCAATTTTAAATTTCTAAAGTGAGTTCCAACACAATTTATGGTGAAGATTCAACAAAATAAATTCTCCTTACATTTCTGTTCATGACATGTGAATCAAAATTCTGCCTCTGTGTGTATGCATGAGTAAAAAAAAAAAGAATATATAATTGTTTCAGTAAACAGACGTATTTTGTCACCACAAAAGGTAATTATATGTTAATAATAGTAATTTTGTAAGAGCAGAGCTTCTTAGATGCTTAGCTTGTGGTAAATTCTTGTGAGAACTAATATTTCAACTCATCTCTGTCAATATTAACCTCTGTATCCGGCTCATATACAATTGTTGAAACAAAAAATCAGCTTCTGTTCTATTTGAGTTTTGTGAGAGAAGTTTCCTCAAAATGAAACAATCCAACTTTTCAGTTTCAAATCCAAATATTGGTGTTAAGTGTTGCAACTTGTGTTACGCAAGATAGAGGACAATTTATAGTTGGATTTGAAAATCAGAAAAATTAGACTCATGATTCTTTTTTTTTTCTTTAAGGAAAAACCCTTTTCCTCACAGCAGGGAAGGAGGTAAAAGTTGTGGATGAAAATTTTTTACTTTTTATTATATGTTGTCTTAAATGCATGAAAAGCAGAAGTCATCTAGGCAGAAGGAAGATTTGGAGAAGATGACTGTGGAGTCAGTAGGAAAATAGAAAAAGAATCATTGACTTGCTGATATCATCCTGTTGTCTTTTTTTTTCGTTTTGGTTTCAGAGCAACAGAAAAGACCAACACTTCCTAGGATTTCATTTTTCTCCCATCTAATTGACAACAACAGAAGAGTCTGAAGAAGTGACTAGGAAACAGAATGCTAGAAAGAAATGAGACAAGACAAATCAAAATTGTCAGAAAGAACATACCTTTCAGGTACAACACAGGCTTCAAGATGACATATTTTCCATTTCATGGTCAAAAAGTGAAAGTCAGGCTGTAGTGGTGTGTTGCGGTGTGCACTGGCCAGTTTTGGTTTATCTCATGGCCAGGCTCTGCTATCTCCCCTCCTCACCCCTCGGTATCTGTTTCCCCTCCCACCCCGGAGGGCTCTGTATTGTGCAATCCTATACAAAGCCGCCAAATTCAAACCCCTCACTCCTTCCCTATAGGACCTTGTACCCTCCCCCCACTCCCTCATATTGGTATTTATGTAACTGTAACACACAGTGCCAGTGCTTCCCCAGCATGATGCTGGTGCCGAATAAATCATCTGGGAAGCCCCTCTGCTTGTCTCTCCTTCTTCAGCGCGCCTGTACCATCGGTGGGTTGGGTGAAACCTTGCAGAAACTTCGCCAGCCCTCCCATGCCTTCAGAGCAGCTTGACCAGCCTCCGGAACTGTGAGTGGTCACCCAGTGCCCGCACCGGAGGCATTGCAGCGGTGGTGTAATAAGCACAAGTCAGTAAAATAATCATTTACAGTGGTGAAACCAGCTTTATGTTTTTAGCTGAGCAATATATGCTGACATTGCTTTACCTTTCTACTGTACACACTCAGGAATAAGTGCTGATAACATTGGAGAGAAACAGACTGCGTGAGCAGATTATGAAAGGAAAGCAGAGGTAAAACGTGTTGTTGTCTCACACTAGGTGTAAAAGACAATGCCCTGAGCTGAGTGACAGGCAGGGAAACTACCACTACCAGGCCAGCTAAATTGACAGATTAACTGTGGATATTTTGTATAAACTTGCATGTCTGGTTGCCAAGACTGTTTTACACTTGATGGAAGAGTAGAAGGAACAGCAGACTCTTTGTCTGCATATAAAAGGTGTAAAAGAAGAGAAATTTTCTTCTTTTTCTGTTTTTTGTTTTGTTTCGTTTTGTCTTTTAATCTTAAGAATTCATTTGGAGAAGGAGAATTTAAAGAGAACAAAACAGCTAGTTGCACTTTTGCTGCCACACCTAGAAAAATGTAACAGGACACTCAATGTGAATATTATTTGAAATTTAAAGGAACAATTCAAAACTCATTGTTTCTTGCTGTATAGGGGTTTTTTTGCAATTATAGTGATAAATTTGTTGGCTAGAAAGCTTGAAAAATGAACTTTAATTCTTTTTTCCAGAATTGGCTGGAAGTGAATTTGAAACTCTTGAGACTATGTAATGAAACCAAAACTCTGAGGATGTCAGAGTCCTGCATTCTAAAATCCAGAAAATATTTGGGCTGTATGAATGCAAGTGGGTTAATTCTGATAATCTCTGTTTGCATTTGAGAATTAAATACTTTTAAATGCTACAGTCTACAGCCCAGAGACTCTTTGCTGACATAATTTTCTGTTTAACTTAAAATAAATGATATTTGATAAAGACATAAATTGCTCACAGACATTTTAGGAATGATAGTACATATAATTGTCATAATTAAGGATGACATGATTCAATATGAATTATAAAATCACAAATGTTAGTCATGGATAATATAAAGGCTGCATTTTCTGCAACTGAGAGTAGTTTGGTGACTGGAGAGATTTCTTGTCTCTTGACCTACAGTTTTTTAGTTGTTGTCTGAAGCAGACCATTATAGTCTAAGAGACATGCAGAGTTTGGGAATGGAAGGGGACATAACCATTATGGACTTTGACATTTTCTAACTGTTTTACTGGAAGCTTGTTAGGAAACATTGCTGATAATATTGCTGAGTTAAATTTTCTCACCCTTCCCAAAAAATATTATATTTTTATGATACTGTCCCTAGGAAGGGATAGTATGAAAGATATTCACATTTCTGTGCCAAATTTTGAATCTTTTCTTTCTTTTTCTGTTTCTAGGAATTGAGTTACTTCACAGGGTGATAAGGAACAGATTATAGGTTCCTCATTTTCATATTTGTTTTTTTCCTATGAAGCAGATCTACATGGCTTCAGACAAGAGTTTTGTTGCTGAAATTATTGCTACTTTAATTTTAAAAATAATATTTTTTTTTATTTATAAGTGATTACTTATCAGATTTGTATGATTTATGCTTAAACATTATCATTTGTTATATATTTCTCTGGTGCAATAAAGCATATCAAACAAAAAAAAATGCTTAGATATTAAATAAGTTTAAAAAATGGTAAATAAATGCTGAAATGGTCATATTCTACGGTAATTTGGGTGTGCTTATTAGCATTTGAAATGTGGTAGTAGAATATGCAGTTAATGTTAGGTAAACAGCTGATTTTCTCAAAGAAAAGTAAAATACTTTTCTATAAATTTAATATATTAAAATTACTTTAAATTAAAAAAAAATAAAGAAGAAAAAAAAGAGCAGGGTGTAAAGATAATTTTTCATTTTTTTGATGACTGAGTTAAGACTACTTAATTGTCACTTAAAGGAAATGTTGTCACTTAATGGTTCTTCAATTTTAAATTTTTTAGTGAAATTTGTTGTCCAATGTCTTTGCCTACTAAAATTTCTCCTTTAAACAATAGAACTAGTGAGATTTCACAGATAATGATAAAAAAATCAGAATTTGCCATTTCCACTGTGATGAGTTCTTAAATTATAGAGGTTAAATACAGACTAAGAGCACCTAATGAGGAGGAGGAGAAGCTACATTTGAACTTCTCAGCTTGCTGACACCTCATTCTCTTACACTTCACTCTCTTCACTCTTACAACAAAGAGCCTGCAAAAGATGCTGGAGCACAAGGTCCATTGTAGATTAGTTGTTGTTAAACATTATTAAAATCACCCCATGAAATAAAATTTCTGTTTTTAATTTCTTGTCCCTAATATTATCATTGATATTTTATGTAAGTGAAGAGTAGAAATAATAATATTAAAAATGTATGATATTAGGGCTCTGCTGTCCAGGCTTTGATACTTAAAACTTGGGTTACTTTGAAAAATTGTCTTTTTTTTTTCTTTGATGACATATGCTGACACAGAGATGCACAGAGCATCACTAGAGCATGAGCATACTTAATGATATCCAGGTTACTCAGGATCCTGACAGTACAGAAAAGGTCATCTGCACAGCTTTCATTTCTGTCTTCCAATGTTCACAGGGTTTGGGGTTTTTTTGAGATTTAGAGGTTAAAGAAAGGCAACATCATAATTTATTTCACAGGCCTTGCTGACAGACAAGCTCTAAAATTCAGAGGATGTCTCACTCCTGCTGAGTGAAAAAAACTGAAAGGAAACATGTCACCACTTCTTCCCATGTTATTCATCCTGCCACTGTTACTCTATTATAAACTAGCAAATGCTTTGTGAAGGTGGTAGAAATCTGGACTCAAAAAAGAGACAAACATAAGCATGGAAATTGTAAGAAGTCAGTTCCAAAAGTGGATTTGAAAGTCCTCCTCAAAAGGAATCTCAGGATCACTATCAACTTCCTTTAAAAACTGGACTAAAGATAGTTGATTTTATAGCTTGCAAGTATATCAAGATGCAAACATAACTCTTAGAGAAGTGCTTGCTTCAAATTCTGTTTCCCAAAAGAAACTTTCTCACCTCCTCTTCCCAGGAGAACCCACCCAGAGCCCCAGCAAGGACATCTGCTCTGTGTTCACTAATTCAGCATGAGGTAGGACAAAGGGGTTCACAGCAGCCAGTCATGCTCTGTAGGGCAAAAGGAAGGAAAATCAGGCCTGGGACTGCTTTAGAGGTGCAGATAGGCACTGACCATCTGTTGTGGTTTGATCCTGGCCAAACATCAGGCACCTGTGGCAGCTGCTCACTTGTTCCCTCCCCTGCAAGAGCTGGGCAAAGGAGGAAAAATTAACAGGAAGGCTCATGAGTTGAGATAAGGAACTGGGAGAAATGCTCCAAGGACAAAACAGGCTCAACTTAAGTTGAAAAGTGAAATTTATTACTAACTGAGTTAGAAGGAGGATAATGAGAAGTAAAATAAACCTTTAAAGACACCAATCTTTCTGCCCAACCCTTCCCTCCTTCTCCACCAACAGTGTGAGGGGGGCAGGGTATGGGGATTCAGGTCAGTCCATTTCCAGAATCTTCTTCCCCTGCTTAAGGAGAGGAGTCTTTCCTATGCATTGCCGTGGGGTACCTCCCATAAGAGACTGTTCTCTGTGAGCTTCTATGGCATGGGTTTATTCGTTCATGGGATGCAGTCGTCCAAGGACAAACTGCTCCAGCATGGAGGCAAGGGGTCCCTCTCTCTCTAACCGGGTCTCCCATCTGGACTGCAGCTTCCTCCGACATCCACCTGCTCCAACGTGGTCACTTCCTCCATAAACTGCGGGACTCTCTCTGCCTCTGCATCCCTTAGGGGCACAGCTACCTCACCATGGGCTCACCACGGCCTGCAGAGGAAATCGCAGCTCCAGCACCTGGAGCACCTCCTTCACCTCCTTCCCCTCCTCCACTGACCTTGGTGTCTCCATGTTGTTTTCCCTCACACGTTCCCACATCCTGCTCCTTCTCTAACTAAAAGCAGCTGCGTGCACACTTTGTTTTGATTTTTCCTTAAATATGTCATCACAGAGGCGTAACCAACCTTTCTAATTGGCCCAGACTTGGCCAGTGACATGTCCATCATCTTCAGAACCATCAGAGATTGGCTCAGCTGGATATGGTGAAGAATTCCAGAAGTTTCTCACAGGAGCCATCTTTGTGGTCCCCCCTCCACTGCCAAAACTGGGGCAAGCAAAACCAACACACCATCACAGTGGACTGTGTGAAACTGCAGCCAGGCAGTAGTGACCAGGCACACAGTAGTTTCATTCTTTTTGGTTTTTTTCTGGTCAGAACCTTAGACTAAAAAGTTGGTGATCTTTCTTTCCTGTGCATAATGATAAGTGAAAAAGGAATGCTGGGTTGTTTCTAACCACTGAGAGAGGCAGCTCTGACACACTCTGTTGTCACACCTAATGTGCAAACAAACACCCATCATGTATCGGCCGAGCACAGCCATAACCTCGCACTCACGACAGTCACTCCTTCAACCCACTTTGACTACACTCACTGCCTGGATATTGAAATGCAAAAAGAACACAACATGGACTATTAAAAGACTTCAGTCTAAATTAGACACGCTCTATAATCACGTAGATCAGACTATGGCTATTTCTTTGAGTGTGTAGAGTGACTCTTTTTGTCTCTCAGAACTTTTCTCACTACTCACGCTATATTCAGGGATTAAATATGTTTACAGTTTCAAGTAGTATCTCATAGGGTAAAACATAACTTTATATATGTTTAAATGTGTCTGGTCATGTTCAGCATGACTGGGTAAAGATAGATTTCATTTTCATAGCATCTTTTAGTGCTTTGTCAACTTATGATCAAATCATACTTAAGTAAATAGTGAATAGCTGGCTTTTTTATTTATTTAGTAGATATATATATAAACTTCATATTTCAACTGTTTAGTAAAGAGGTGTGACTTTAGAATGCTCCATTACTATGATCACAGATTATATATCTATTAATTTATACATAATTTATCTCTATAAGAATTTTTTTGTATCTATATCCGTGCTGTATACAGATGTCATATATATGTATATGTGTCACATAAAGATGCATATATGTATGCATGTGTACAACTATATAAATTTTCATAGATATTTAAATATATATAATGGTTATTTTTCCCCATTCTGAAAAGGAGACTTTAGAACTCAGATACTTTAATAGACTGGGATTTCAACCACACACTCATCAGCAGAATTAAGATTTGTTATATTTTAAAAGATAATATTTTTCAGCCTGAGAATCAAAATAGTCTGTTTATAATTTGGTTTTAAGCAATGAAAATATGTTAAAACATCTGGTAAGCAGATAATTGAACTTTGCTAAGATAATTTCATCTCTGAAGTACTTGAAAGAACTATATTAGGTGACCTCAGGTCATACAACAATTATGGTTGCAGTGTTTTAGTCTTGAATGTAAGATTTCACTTAACAGTGGTGTTTAGGTTCTACTGCTGGGGAGTAAAAATAACTTGATATTTAACAGGGATTGAATTTGCTTCAGATGGCATTTTGTGTTTGTATGGTATAAATGAAATTGCATTTTATTTAGAAGTAAATATTTATGTTCCAAGCATTGCCTTGCTACAAGCCATATTTATTTGGTTCAGGCCAAATAAACTTTTACAAGTAACTCAAATGACCTGAGCTAGATATTCACTTGTCAAAAGTTGGACACTTTTATTGGCACAGGTTTTTGTTATGTGACTTGTAGAACAATGATGGATGATGAAACGTCCCTTTATCTTCATAATCTTCCTATGCAGTCCAGCTTTGTCACTGAATTCTTTCCTTTCCTGTGAAAAACTTGATTATCCTGGCTTTCTGTAGGCCTGTCATCTAGACACTGTGCCTAATTTTTCATGTCCAGGTCGTGTTCAAGTCTTTCAGATGTTTTCTGCGTAATTCATCTAACAGATGATACCATCCATTTCTTCACTGAAAACTTTCCCCAAAAAAGTCTATTTACCTTGTATTTAAATGGCTGAAAGATCTTTTCTATTCATTCTCCTTGATGCCTAAAGACTTTTTAGCTTTTTTATATATTTTTCATATATTTGTAGCCTTGTAGATTTTTAATATATATTTGTGTTACTTCTAGTAGTTTTCCTGTCCTCTCTCACAGTTTAGCAAACTCTTACTAATACATTCTTGAAATTCTGTTTAGTCTTATTCTTAAGGAGAGAATTCCTGAAAAGGTTATCTTATTTTCTACTAGAACTTAAGAGACATAACACGAAAATAGGGCAAAAAGCCCCTCAACCAGCTCCAAGGGGCTGACCCAGGGGTGGGTTACTGGGATAACTGGTTTCCTATTGAATGTACCAGCTAGATATACTAATTAATTAACCTTATAAAAATCATAGAAATCCTGTATCATGCATGTGCAATGCTGTATTTTGTGCATCTGAAAACTTTCATAAAAGAATTGCTTTTTTATCTTACCATTTTAACTCTGTTGGAAGGGTTTTTTCCTTTTGTTATTAGGCAACACCCTTACAATATATTTTTTCCTGATTTTCCTAGAATACTGTTGTGTAGAGATTTTTGCTGATCTATTACTCTAAGCATGTGATGCCTCTTCCCAGCCTCTTAAAGTCCCCACTTCTTTACTACATCAGAAATTACTTGTCTCTGTTTTCAAGTTTTATACAATCTTTCTTCACCTTGAGCATTACTACTTCAGCTCAAGATCCTGAGAGGCTGGCTCCTGTGTCTGTGCTACCCACAGCAACATCTTCTGTCACTCTTTTCTTTGATTTTCAAACCAAGTCTTTCTGCTTTCTCCCACAGTGCCCTTCATGCTTTATAAGAGCTCACACCGGTACCATGTAACCTTCCTCTCATCCCTGAATTGAATTTACCATGGCTGAGAGGTTTGCAGAAGCTGTTGATGACAAAGATGCTTCAGAGCGCTCTGCCCTACTGCTTACCACATTGAATGCTATTGTTTTATGCATCTTTGTCTTCCCTTGACAGTATCCTTGACTTTCTCCTCATAAACCAGAAGCAGACACTGTCTTTTTGTTTTGTGTGCAGAACCCAGCAGAGATTACTGATCTTTAACTGAAATTCTTGCGATCTGTGATAGCAGAAAAAATAAATTATATAAAAATAGTTTCTTGAGAGTGACAGGAAAATTAACTCCTGACATATGTAGAGTAAGCAACAGTTTGCTGAGAAGCATTATGAATCACACAGCTACTGAGTTTGCTTGCATATTCTATAATGCTTTATTCTTTTCAAATTTGCTCCAAAAGATAATTGGGCAGATGCTGGTGTTTGAGCTACAAATAGAAAGTGTCTTTTATGTGCCCAGTTTTTCCAGTTCATTGTAAGAGACTTACAATAGTTTATTTGTCAAATTTGAATTTCAAAAATTAATTTGTTAAAAAAGGAACCTCACTAATATATTTACTGTAACAGTTTGTCAGTTTATTCTTCTAAACATTCAGGACCACCACATGCATTCCTGCAACTATAAAAGCTAATGGTTAGAAGTGACAGTCTCAAATCAGAAAGTATTATCATCTTTATGTAATTTTTGCATTTTATGCAAATCAGTCTAAAAACTGCACAATTTTCCTTTTAAACTGTACTACTGAGGAAATAAACTGAAGTTTCTTATACCATTGCATTTTTCCCTTATTTGTCTAATTTTTTTTTTACTTATTAGAAGGGTCTTTTAATGTTGTGAGGTCATGTCTATTGCAAAAATAATCATAGCATATGCTACAAAAGACTTGAGTCTGGTACCTGAACCTTAGCTTTCTTTCCCAAATCTTTCCCAGAAGCCTTAACACTTCTGAAATTATAATCCTTCTTTTTTATTACTCATGTTTTAATCTGTACATTAACATGTACTCACTTCCTCCTCATTCTACATACCTGAAAGAGATCCTCATTGGGTCTCCCTGACCCCTGTGTCATTACCAAAAGTGTGTTTTACCCAGAGAGGAGTTGTATTTGCATGCTCAGGAAGTGAGACTGCATGAATGGCACCTAAATGAGAGCTACTGCCCCTCCAGGTTGCTGCAGTGATCCTTCAGTGCACTAGCATGTAGTTAGTATTTTCACAATCTATTGTTCTTTTGAGGTCCAAGAGGTTACAGCAATTTTATAATTTTAACTGAACTGTGGCAGTCTGAAATAGTGAAATAAAACCAGAGTGAGATAATGGCGGGGCAAGGTTTGTAGAGAAAAGGAAAACAACTTTTACTGTGGCTATAGCTGGGAATATAAACAAGCTTTCAAGCATCTTCTGAAGGAGAAGTAGCAAATTGCAAGCCAGTAGTGAAAGAATGAGTTCCAAAATACTTTGGCTTTATCAGTGGGTGTAGCACAGATTTTATATTCTAAATGAATCTTTATCCTTTGTTTTTGTCTTTAAGCTATCTCAGAGGCCTGCTTGAAACCCTGTGTGGAAATAAGACTGTTAGGCATGAAGCAATGGGTTTTTCTGCAATTTCTTCACTCATCTACAATAGTGTTTAGTGACTGTTGTGTTGAACAGGATTCATCTTCTTCTCATTACCCCTTCTCAGATCTGGTTTGTGTTCTCTCATTCCATCACAGCCAGGGACAGATAAGGAAAGTTAAGACAACATGAAAGAAATGGTAAAGGCAGTTGCTGGATCCAACGATTTCTCATCCTACAATGGTGTGAGTAGTATAGATAACAGAGGTTTTTTTGCAGGCAGGGAGAGAAATGAGAAGAGGAAGGATAAGGCTTGAAACAGGAGGGGTTGCTCTTCAAAAAAACACAACAGAATGAGCAAAAAGAAGCTGGAAGAAAAAACAAATTCCTTGGAGAGAACAAGGGGGAGAAAAAATAATAGTAAAGGACATTAAGATGACTCAAACAGAAGGGAAGAGAATTTAACTGAAGGACAAAATTTTTAAAGAAAAAATTCAATAAATTCTCAATAAAAGAGAAAAAGTAAAGATGGGTGTCTCACAGCATTTTTCCCCCCTAACTTAAAAAAAAAAATCTTTTTTCTGTTGGTTATTTTTGCCATATATTTCTTTCTAATGGAAGCAAAAATAACATCTTTGGTCTGGACAGGCTTTCAGCAGTCATTGTTGTTTTAAATTAAATACTTACACTGTAAACCTGATAAGAATGTCTATTAATATTAGAGGTACATATTTGGGGATTTCAGTGTACTTTGTTTGTTTTAAAGTACACGGTGATATAATAGTAATTGCTTGACTCTCAAAATATTGACAAGTTTCAAGTAGAACCCTTTTCCAATCAAAACATTTCTGTCTTTACTCAGCCAATTAGAAGGCAGTTGATGACTGTGGGGTCCCATGAGAGGCAGTATCAGCAAGGATCGCTCTGACAGAAACATTATGCATTTACATGCAAGCAGGGAATCTGATGTACCCAAATGAGTGAAATAGATGTGCCTCTAATAGGTAGCCTACAAGTGCTCTGGATGCATGTGTGTCCCAGGTGCTGAACCCACAGTGCACATGCCTTAGAACTAATCTGTCAATTAGCTGTGTTTATTTCTTGGGGGAGTATGGAAATCAAGAGATCTTCAGAGAGTATAGCCCAGGATGCTTTATATTTGGAAGTTCAAATGAACTGATGATGCCTTTTTGTTTGTTTTCTTCCATCCAGAATTTCCAGAGTGAACATTCCTAAGGAAACCTGAGGAAATTCGCCTACACAGAAACGTGTCCAGGGCTGCATATTTAGTCTTATGTGTGGGAACCTGGACTTACAGAAAAAGTTGTAAATGATGGATAGAACACAGTTTATAGCATTTCTCCATGTGATAACATTTACACTCATTTGAGAGAGACCCTTTGATCCTGCATTTAGCATGGAAACTCAGTACAAGAATCAAAGAGAACTGTGGCTTAGAAGTATTCTGACATAACCCATCTCTCTTTCTTGCTTCCTGCTTTGTTTCGCTTTTGCATTCTATAAAATTTTCCCTATATCCAGCTTGAGTCCAGAAAGTGGAAAATGTATCAAAATAACTGGATTGTTGTGCTGAAGTGGAGCTGTAATTCTGCAGCACACATCTGAGGACTGTCTAAGGGATTTTTTAATGTTTGTTCCAAACATATTTGGGGGTTTGTTTAAAGGCATTTAAACAGAAATACAGCTTTTCACACCACTATGATGTACTTAGGATGTGCAACAATACACTATCAGCTCATAAGACAGCCACATAAGATTTTGTGCCTCAAAAAAGAGCAGCATTTAACATTTTACTTCATCCTAGTAACAAATCTTAATGCTTTTCAGGGTTCTGTCAGGGCTGCTTAGGTTCTGCAGTGCCAGCTGTTATCCAGCACCTTGGTGAGATAAGGTTCTGGCTGCTGCTGTGGAGCTCAGCCTTATCTTATCTTGCTTATCTCTGTACCTAGGTTTTGCCTTTGCAGTGAGAGCAGTGAACCCAGTGTTGATTAAAGCAGGTAGGAGCAGAGAAGAGAGAATGGACTCTCGATAGCTTTACCCAGACTTTTATTCTTCTTCTTCAGGATACAGGCTATCAGAGAGACCACGATGGGGTCGTTATACAGGGTTTTATAGGGAAAGGGAAGGGGGTGGTGATAAGGTGGGATCTAGGGTCTTCATCAAATTGCAAATTGACACGGGGTGACAGTTTTTCAATGATCTCTGGGCAAGGGCAGGATATATTTGCATTAACCTATGAACTTTACAGAACAGCAGAAGTTTCTGGCAACTGTTGAATAGTAAAACAATACGATGAATATTAAAATAACAGAGGTGGAACTGAATCTATGATTGATGGGGTTAAAATGTGGCAGCTAGGGGATTTCCCCTAGCCCACTGCCACAAAATCTTTGAGTCTCGACTCTTAAATTCCTTAGATAACTTTTTCACTGTGTACAAACTACAGATTCTGAAGATGTAGCTTGATTTTCACCTTTCTGTTTGACGAAACATACCCAATTATTGCAAGAAATCATGTCAAGGACATAAAAATCTTGACACAGGAGAAATTTGGTACAAAATAATCTTCTTGATAAAGCACCTGTAAGTACAGCATTTGGAGATCAAGAGCTCTCCTTGTTTTGTGCTCTTAAATATGTTGCTGTAAATATGGATGCCAATTTTTTCACTTGTAGGGCATTTTCCATCCTATTCCCATTTGATATGAATTAAACTGACATTTATTTCCATATAACCTTGTGCACCCTGTTATTTGTATCGCAGCAATGAAAACTGAGGTGTGGAAAAACATCCATCAGAAAATATTGCTTTTTTCTTCATGTCTCTTATTTGCTTTCTACCTACAAAGTTTGTGAATTCCTGTGCTGTAAAGGAAAGCAGTGTGCTGCCAACAGGTCCATCCCCCAACAATGTCAATCAATAAGACTCCAGGCTAAAAAATATATCTGAGTACCACAGATTTTGGGTTTTAGTTTAATTTCTACTCCCACTCATTAGTTTCCAAGTAATCCATCTTTTTACCTGTTTAATATTTGTTTTTCTGATGCCCTAACAAGACCCTCAGGAAATATACTTGAATCTGAAATTACAGAGTCTCAGTTGTTCTTACTATTGTTTCTAAGTTGCCTGACAGAATAGATTGATGTGGGGAAAATGCTGATTTAACACAAATTAATATTAACTAAATGAAAAATCTACTTCCTGAGAGACAACTTACCTCTCTGAATTCCCATTTTCTCATAACCTGACCACCAGGTGCAGGTTTGATAGTAATTTCCAAGTTAACACATTGACATCAATTTTCCTTCTTTTTAGATCCCAGTGGGGAACTAGAGATCTCAAAGCTTCTGAGAAACACATTTACCACCTGACTAATTTTATCAGTTGCCTGCCTGGAGATCTTAAGGCTTCCCTTGTTCATTAGAGAACCTGATGACCAATTCTCTTTATTGATGGCTCAAGAGCTTACTGATAAGACAAGGCAACCAATCAGCCTGAATGCCCATAATCTCATTTTGGTTCCAAAATTTCCTGGCTTTTATGAACTCATTTCCCATGGTAAGTACTGCCTCTCATCCAAAGGAGGTGAGTTATGTGTGAGAAGAAGAAAAGTTACATTGCTTTACAGTTTCAGGATTTAGAAAATAATTTATAAAGTGCAGGTTCTATCCAGGCTCAAGTTAGACTGCATTTTTGCAAGGTATTCTGTCTGATGCTGTATCACTTCCTTGTTATGCAGGCATGAATCCTAAGTGTTTAATAGCCCATTGAAATAAAAAAATGCCTCTTTGCAACCATATGATGAAAATTATTTCTCTGCCTGGCTTTTGGTGAGATTCTATTGGGTTTGCATATCAGCTCTTCACTGAATTTTCAGAAGAGAGATATTAAAGCTGTCATAATCATTTAATAAAATCTCTGTGTTTCAAACAGATGGTCTGAAGTCCTGAAAATTTAAGGAACATTTTTGAAACCTTTGGGCTAAAAAAGAGAAGAGCCTTGCGGGGGATGCAGGTAGAGACAAGCCTAAGAGGCAGGAGTTTCTGACAATACTTCCTGTCAACTGAAGGCAAATCAATCAATGGAAGTTCCAGTCTTTTTGCGCACTTTGGTTAACATAGTGGTATGCAGATTTTGTTAAAATTCAGTCTAAGTTGGGGGTGTAAATGCTTCAGTATCTAACTGTGAATTCTCTTGGACAGCTGAGTGAGGAGGCATGAACAAGCAAAAGGAAAGGCACAGTACCACAAAAGAGGTCTCTCCATGGTTAAATCAGGAACAAAGACTTTGGGATGTTGCATGCCAATAATTTCTCCACTAACACCACATATGTATTTTGGACAGGGATAAGCAGCAATGAACTGTCATAAATCAAGTTAAAATTCTGTGAACCAAAACATGTCAAGCTGCAGCAGTGAGGGGTGACAGTCTCCCCAAGGTGATTATCTCATCTAGATTCATGTTGATCAGATGTACTCTGAATTCTGAGTTTAATTCCATATTTTTCATGCAATTTAGATGATCAGACCTTCTTGTGCTTATTTTGGTGTTCCCTCAGGCTGAGATGCAGCATCTTCTAGTCTGGGCGACGGACTGCAAACACTCAGAAACAGCAGCTGAGATGTAGCGCTAGTAACAGGCACCTCACTGCCAAATCCATTGGTTGGCTAGGCTAGCATGCAACCTCTAGTCTGGGGGAGAAGAAATCATAACACCACAAAACATTTGTGATTTAAATACTTACAACCATAACTGGCTTTCAAGCACTACTTCACGCCTACTTCAGTGCAAATGAAACTAAATCACCTCCCTAACCCTTCTCCTCCCTCCACAGACTGAAGCTGCCTGAGCAAAGATGCAACAATCATAGACCCCTCCTGAGGGTCCATGGCTTGAGAAGTATCTCATGTCCCTTTTTGCTGTTTGTTGGGAGATCTGCCTAGCCAGATGTGACTTGAGATATGGCAGAAGATACTGAAGTCTTAGAAACACAGGAGAACAGGTAAATAACAGTATTTAGCAGACATCAGTCTGTTTCAGAGATAGAAACTCTGAAAATAAGCCTGGTTTAAGGAAATGATAGATCACAACTTGGCAACTCAACCTGGACATTTTCTCAGCCAAAACTGTTTGAGGAACACAACTTCATGGAATTTTTTTTTTTGTTCTCTGAAGGCTCCAGTTTAAAACCTAGTTAGGTTTTGTTAACAAAATGGGACCATGATATCTAGAAATAGTCCTGTGACTTTAAAGATCACATTTTCAAACACAGAACTGATTTTCTATAAGCTGTTTAGCCCATATTTCTACTTGCAAGGGTCAGTTAGAATCTCAAGTCTATTTTTCCCTGTTAAAATGAATATTTATTGATACAAGTCTATATTTCTAAATTTGTTGCTGAAACATCAAAGCATTTCTAATGAGATTTTGAATAACTGCCTCTCATGACACAAACTTTAATGTATATATCAAATTGCCTACGCATGAAAACAATGTACTAAGCAAAACCAAGCAATTTCTTCCTCTTCAGTTCCTAAAAGAAGATTGTAATGCAGTGTTACAATGTAATGCGGATGGCCAAAACCACTTCCAAGACTTTTACAGCAAGGTATCTTTACTGTGCAGGAAGAAGTCAGCTCCTTTGTACTTTAGATAAATTAAGGAATGTACGCTTTTCTGTGTTAAATCAATCCCAGTCTTTCAAGTACTTACAGGAAGATATTAATGCTGCAGTTTCAAGAGTATTTAGGGATACACTTACTGCTACAGGGATCTGAAAGGAAAAAAACCTAACACATAAAATTAAGTCTGTGATTTCAGGGACTGTCACCACAAACAAAGGTATTGGCTTACTTAATAACAGAATCTATTCTAATTGCAAAATTGTACTGGCCTGGGTAAATACTGAATTTCCCACAGAAAATACTCTTCCATTAACTATAAAACCAGTTTAACTACAGTAGAATGCTGTTGTCTTTGAATTTATAACACTCTCACCTTTGTCAAAGTTTTCCAAACTCAGATTTTGTTATATGAAAATCATCTTTTTCTCAAATTTTTTTGCTCTTCTCTAATGTAATTTAGGATTTGATTTTAATCCTGAAGTTGCACTACTTCAGTGGAAGAATAATCAATTTTCTATTTTACCTTCTTAGAATGTAGCAAGATTGGACAATTTCAAAGTGAACTGCTTTTACTAAACTTTTAAACTTTTTGCTTAGTAATTTCTCATCTTCAGTCAGACATTGCAGACTGAGTCACTGATTTTTTTAATTGTATTCCAGTAATTTGAATTACTCCTGACTGCTTTTCAGGTCTCTTCTGTTCAGAATGAAGAGACAACAACTGCATTTACCGTCCCATAAATTTTGTCTTTCACTTTACTGGTACCTATTATTCCTTTTAGTTCTATTAGCTCATTAAAATGATTTAATGTATTTTTCACTTCCATTTTCCACTGCTGCATAGTATTTATTTACAAGGGATCCCTTTTTATTCTGTTTAAATATGGCAATTATTATGAGAACAACAACATCTTTCCCTGAAAAAGCCAACAACTTGTGTTTTATTAATGAACAACAATCTCAATAGTTTGAGATTGTTATTTTTCTTCTTGAATTCTCTGTAGACTTATTTTTAGGCTGATTTCTTAAAGTTAGTTCAAAGAAAAGATCATTCTTTTTTAAAAGTATACATGTAATTTGAGTTTTGAGAGAAGTGGTTAGAAAAGATATAATGGGATTACACAACAGGGATGTCCAGAAGTATGAGGAAGAAAATAATGGTGAGGTTAAGAGCTAGGTAGCAGCCAAATAATATAAGGTACCTCTTTTTTTCCTAGATCTTAACTGAAAACTGGAAATCACCAGTGATATGTAAAGTAGTAAAGAAAGAAGAGAGAGAGAGTTGATAGGAGTGGACAAGTCTCTCCTTCTGTGTTGTCCTGTGTGAGGAGTTCAACCCAGTCCAAAACCCACAACATCAGTTAAATCTGCATTTATCAATGTGATTGTCCCCAGACAGATTCCTAAGGCTACTGTGCTTGCAATAGCAGCTAATTCATTCTACCTGAATAAGTGCCTTTTCTCAGTAGAAGGGATGTCCTCTTTGAATGCAGGCATGTCAAAATAGCTCCCTTTTTCTACATGATAAACTCTGTTACACCTCTATCCTGCTGTTTCCAGACATCCTTAGGGCATTTGGACTGTTTAGTGATGAAACAAATCTAGGCAGTTGGAGAATCACTCACAGACAATTTCAGTGAAGGTAATGAATATGTGGATGGATGCCTTTTCCCAGCTGGACCAAAACACGCAAAGTATGACATTTCTCAGTGGACAATATTTCTATAATTTATTCATGTGATGAAAACTCTTACTGGGTTGTGAAAACTTAAAGAAAACCCCACTAATGCCTATCGGTGGCTACCATTTCATAAATAGAAGTTGTCTCTCAACTCCTCTATAAAGGCATTATTATGTTTTTCTCTATTCACCAATAGAAAATATCAGTATTTTTGAAATAAACTCCAATAGAAAAACTAAATCTAAGATATAATTGATGTATTGTATTGTGGCATCCAAATATGAAGATCTCCTATATTAATTCATTCCATAGAAAAAAAATCTTGCCTTTTCCATGAAAACCCTACACAGTTTTGGGGAAACAAACTGAGTAGTAAAACCAATTACACACAGCAAAACGCTTTTGATACAAAGTATAAATCAGTCCAATTTATCCATAATTCATGCTGAATGTTAATTGGATATATCTGGAAAAAATACCGTATTTGAATTTGATGTCTTCACTAATAATATTATGTAGCTCTAAACCTTAATGATCCTTAACACTTGGGCCTCTGCTAGCTTCCCCATGGAATTGAGTTTTGACGTCCAATTATCAGCAGAGATTTTGAGTGTTAGCAAATGACAAAGTGCTCTTAATGTGTATTCTATTGGATATGTTGCCCAGTCATTTCTTTGAATTCAAATATTAGCTCATACTTCAAAGTAGCCATCAGTAACAAAATAATTCTAAACACAATGCTAATATGAAACCATTCTGGAAGGAAATTTTCCTTCCACTTCAGTGAAAGCAAAAATGCATATCTGAACTCCACTTAAGATTCAGATAAATTATACATATATTTTGTGATTATTGCATTTCTGTAGGGATCAAGGTAGGAAATAGTGGAACAAGTTTGTTGGTTTAAATGTTTTTTGTACAACCATTTTCTGTGCATGTACTGTAGTTCTTTATCACGTAATCTCTTGGCAATCTTTCACAGGAGTTGTGTCTCATTCAAGAAGAACGGATACTGGGGTATGGAATGAATCACAGATTTATAATAACTAACATCATTAGACAGAGGACTATTGCTTTCTTTGTTAGAAATCTGGGATGTGT
>VYZT01008868.1:0-53355 GCA_013400735.1 Pomatostomus ruficeps
TTTTCAGGTGCTTGAATTTTCAGCTTGAATATTCGTAGGTTCAAATGAGTTACAGGATCCTCATTGCTGGCAGCTCCCTAAGGTAAGAGATCTGAGACCTGAATCTGTGCATTGGAATCATGTGGCTTATTTTGCATAGGGGTGAGGACCCAGGCTGTACCTTTGCCCTGTAGGAGCTTTATCACCTCACTGCTCTGGGCTTATTTTATTTTCTGTATTATACAAAAAAATGGCCACAGATGACTGCCAAATATCTGTCTTTAGAGGCTTTTAATACTCATAATCACAGTGTTTGCTTATCATCAAATCTCTACATTTGCCTCTTGTTTGCTAGTCCCTTTACCTTCAGACATTATTCTTTTAGAGCATTCTAGAGGCACCACCAATAGATTCACCCTTCCTCCTCTTGGATACCCCAGATTTTGCCTAAATCTTCAGTTAAATTTCTACTAGCCAGACAGTGCTTCAGTGATTAAAATAATTATATCAGCTCCTGATATCACATTTCCTAAGTAAACACACCCTCATTTACTGCAATATTGTTTATTTTTTAAAAGCTAAGAAAGAGAAAAAAGATCAGTGTTATTGTTGATTTATATCACTGAAATAATACAGATTCACAATCAAATATACTTTATTTTAATTATACAAGCTTGAGTTTATAGCATCATGCCCATGAAGCATTTAATTCTTCAGTATTTCCCTAGAAAAGAGGATATATTGCTAAATTTGATTGAAGATGTAGACACTGGAAAACAGGGTAAAACAACACCCTATAAAACTGTTTTAATAACATAAAAAAGATAACAATGGTTTGAAATTTTCTTAGGATAAAAATTTACTTTTAGAATTTATAGTAAAAAAATAAAGCATGAAAACTTTAAAAAGTAATTTGACTGGAAAGCTAAAATAAATTAGTTTCTGGTGTGCCCAAGTTTAGAGAAATTAAATCTAGAAGTAATTATAATAGTATGTTGCAGTTGGAAAAGATCTAGGAAAATATGTTCTTCAGTGCATAAAAGGGATAATTTCTGTTGGTAGTTCTTGCTGACAGAATGTCTTGTTAGTAAGACAGGTGGGGTTCCGTGCTTTTGTAAACACACTGGTTACCTTCAATGATAGTCTGTAGTTTTCATGGTCCTTTTTTCCTTCATTACATGTCTGGACTTAAAGTCAGGCATTTGATAAATGTGCAGACCTATAGACCTGCCCATAATACTGTGTATTCTTACCTTGGTACATTTTATGCATTTGGGAAGACAATAGTTAATGATTTAACTTGAGAAGACAAGAATCCTTCTCAATACACAGTTAATTCTTTTTGACCTGAAAATTAATGTAACTGATTAATTTAATATCATGCCTGCTAAACCTGTAAGTTTCCAGGCACTGCTTAAGCTTTTCTTGTTGGATGAGGAGTTTAGAATTCACTTGCTCTGAGTTTAGAGGATCTCTTTCCTAACAGAGGTGTTCTAAAGCTAAGCTTTGGAAGTATCACTCTTCCATAAAGACAGATGTCCAGCCTGTCACTTCTTAAAAGAAAGTAACTCATCTCTATCCTTCTCCTTACTTTGCAGGAACAATTATTTGAGAAAGCAGTGGAAGTCTAAGTTATCCACAGATGTAGTCCTTTTAACTCAACTGCTCCGTCTTGGCCTACATTAGCTGTGTGTAAGATGTGCAACTTATTCATCAAGTGTTTAGCAGCAGTGTAATAGCTAAGCTGACAAAAATTCCCATATGTATTAGATTTTTAAGCAATTAGAAGAATTGAAGGAAATGAGCCAAAACACCTTGGAAGTTCACAGCCATATCCTCTTTGTGTATCTTGGTATCGGGGCTCATTTTGGTCTACAAAAAGTGCACAAAACCCACATTCCATTGCTAGGAATGAGACAAAGCACTCTGAGGTGTTGATACAACCTGAGAATATCATACAGGATGTACAAACTCTTAATTTAAACAGTGCACACTGAGTAAGTCAGGGTGCACTTATAAATTAGGCTTATAAATTATTCATCAGGTTCTTTTTGTGCATTGAAGTGCTGCATATGCATTATACATTTGCTTTCCCTTCTACATCTCTCTCTCTTGATCCTTCTGTATGCAATTCACTCAAACTTAGTCTCAAGTTCAGTTAGAATCACTGGAAAAATCTATATATTATAAGAAATCTACAAACTATATTTCCCTACATGTCTGTTATTTCAGTGTATATCTGTGACTCTAAGGTCCAAAAGTATAATTGTTTATAAACTTCATACACCCACTATGGCACAGTTGTAATTTACACGGGTGGAACATAATCTTCTCGGGAGTCTTCCACACAAAGATCTGTGCAGACAAAGTAAAGGGACTAAAAAGTTACAAATTACTCAAATTGAAAATAATTATAGTTTTGGACCTATGACTATAAATTTAAAAATGTAAAAAACAAATAGAAGTGCATGTACTGTTTCTGACATGGTTTTTTGTTTGTTTGTTTCCCTCCTCATCTCCTGCATTGCTTTTCAGTTCTTCCCTGGAAAAATGATTGACTGATTTTACAATAAAGGACAAACAATCCTGAATATTGTTCCTTCCTTGTGTTTCAGAAAACTCTTTCTTTGACAGAGAATTTAAGGAATCAAGGTAATTGCTTCTACTCAAGAGATTCTAATCCAATTTAAGAAGAAAAATTGAGTGAAATGTGGGAGTTGAAAGTGGAACAAAAAAGGTTATCTTACATATTGTGGTCATGACAGAACCTGAAAAAAAAAGAGTAAGTTATGCTTACAGTGGTTATGCTGATGCAATTATCCAAAGAAACCTACTTTCTAATTCTTCTAAATAGCTCCAGTTTAAATGTGAGGTTTTATCCATAAATATATCTCTAAAAAAAAGGCAAAATTGCTGATTAAGATAGCTACACTTACTTATAAAATGTATCCAATATATTCTAATAAATTGTCTTTTGGAATTGCCACTTCCCTGTATGTATGGCACATGTATGCATCACATGTGTGTGAGTGTGTCAAGGAATTAGAAGGATCACTATCCTAAGCACAAGAGGTAATACATTTACCATTACTGATGGCCATCATGAACACAGCCCAGCTCAAAGGAAATACTGAGATGTAACTGAATGAAATATTGCTTGCCTACAAAGGAAATGCACAATAATACCAAAAACTTCACTGTTATAATAAAAATCATCAAAAATAAGTTCTCAATGGAGACATAAAACACACTGTCTATAAAATAATGTATGGCCATGCACCGAATATTGACATCACAATATGAGCAATGGAAAAATTATATAAGAATAAATGTGTTTTACTAAACAATAAGGAACCTAACAGTTTTGCATTACTGTTCAGGTCATAAAAGAAGTGTGACTCTAGTAGAGATTATCTCCATTGGGATTTAAAAGAAAACAAACCAAACCCAAACTCATCTGTAAACAAGACAAAAATAGCTGTTGTTCACTGCACACCTGTGATAAGAGCTCTATTATATGAAATAAACTACATGCTGCCAAGAGACTCTCTTCCTGCTCTGAGGATGTGGGGGACATTTCAGTTCCGCCTTTGTGCTTGTAAGGATAAGAGAAGGAGGTAGGGCATGACTCATTCTAACACAAGAAACCTATTCCCAGAATAAATGTGCAGGCCCTAAAAATAACAAGACAAACAAAATGTGCAAAAGAGAAAAAGGAGAAAACACCTTAAATAAATAGAGGAGGTGGAAGAAGAGATAATTATCAGAGATATCAGTTAAATATAAAATAATGCATTGGTATGCAAGCAAGGAAAAACAGTCATTCAGAGCTTAATGTCTTATGCCATTAATATCATGCATGCATAAGTTGTCTCTTACAATATTGCTTCTAAAAATATCCCAGTTTTGTCTTCCACAATTTCCAAAAAGAAGTGCACTTCACAACCATTAGTCACATCTCATTTCTGTGATAGATTCTCAGTTGATATCAACCACTGTGACTTCATCCATGGCAGTGGAGATTTTTTACATTAATTTAAGATTTTAATATTTTCCTTAGATATTCTATGAAATGTAGAATTTTGTGCAAGTAAGAAAGTTATGGAACAAAAAATATTCTTAGTATTCATTGAAATCTAAATAACATTCAAAACCAAATAAACTCCTACAATTAGAATATGAGAACAAAAAAATTTACAGTTGTATGACTACCTATGGAAAAGGTCCTCCCTAATTTCATTCTCTGGTATAACCCCCTTCTGGCAATGTACTACAATATCTATTTTTCATCCAACTGAAGTCCTCAGTTCCTAGACTGGCCAGAGGGTCATTACTGGGGAGAAAAACTCATCTATCACAGACATAATGCACTATTTATTTATCATAAGTACTTTATTAGTTTAGAAGTCCCCAAATCCTCTAGGGGCTGTAGCAAATCCAAAAGCTGTTCCTAAGTGATAAAGTAAATGGTTGAGTTTCTGAGCTTTCTAACTGCTAGGTAATAAAAAGCAACACAAAACCAACAAAAATACTGTCAGACAACAGTTTGTTATATGGGACATATACTTACCTACTCAACATCGGGGCCCACACACACCCCAAATTTTACCAAATGCAGTGCATTAGATGTGAGTGCAAACTGGCACAACACTGCCAAATCAGCACATGCAGAGTCTGGTTGGTTACTGTTAGAGGGTTTTGTGTGAGGACTAATGTCTTGAAATCACTGAAAAATAGTGATTTTATTTTAGAATAGGATTGTTAACCATCTTCATCTTTTGCTTGTTCTTTAGCAGTGCTTCAAGACATTTGAAAATGGCTCTGACAGTAACAAAGAATGGAAAATGCAGATACGTAGAGACAATATACTCACAGATCAAAGCTTATAATTTTATTTTCCCTGCATTGATAGTGATTCTGATCTCTAATTTTTGGAGGAACTAGCATTTAGCGGCCCATTGGAAGATTGCCAAGCAATATTTCAGTTTGATTTATTGTTGTAGAAGCAATGCCTTGGAATACAAATCTGATTTGTCCCTCAAATTAAGAAAGCAGTTCTGAGTTAAAATGTTAATTAGGTTCCTAGTGGCCACTTAACATAGCAGTCTTCTGTTTCAAAGAACAGTCCTTGATGTGCCACAAGGAGCTGCACCATCACATGGTGGTACCTTTCCTCTGAGATTTCCAGCAGCAAAATTGTATTAGAAGATGGCAAAAAATGTGTTATTCTCCTAATATTAAATTTCCATGTAAGCAATTGTTTTATTTGCCATAGGAATGTCATATAATCATATTTTGATGGTGATGTGTCTTACGTCATTATTAAGTAGAAAGAAGTCAACATTATGGAGAGTTCAGAGGGCCTATGGCAGACTTAAAGGAGTTTTTCAAGCATAAAATGGAACTCCTTGGAGCAGATTAAAATGGTAAAGTAACAAAGTTATTGCACATAATAGACGTAATGCACAATCTCCTTATCCTGATGCATAATTTTCTTTTCTCCTGAGAAACAAATAAGCACCTCCTTATGCTTGCATCCAGTTTACAGTCAGTTTTGGGAGCAAAGTTATGTTCATATTATGGTGATTATACTGGGCCTTTTTTGGCATGTAATTCATGCATTGAGCTGGCCTGGCTTGTTTGTAACATGCTATGAATGTGGAAACATGACGGATTTGACAGATTTCAGAACGCACTAAGGGATTTGGGATACAAATGCAACATCACCTTTGTAACAAAATACCATGAAGACAGAGTCAAACAGTAAACCCTTGGTAGGTAACATAAAGGACAGTCCTGAGATTCAGTTATTGGGATAGAATTCCAAAAATATGGACCCATCTTCAAGTTCTGCTGTGAACCTCCTTTTCATTTGGTCTAAGTACTGAAAATTTGTGACTGCTGAATTCTGTGATGCCAGAAATATGCATTGGTAGACGGACAAGGATGTATCCCTGTTTCTTCAACAGTAAATACAGAAATCTGATCAGAAAGTAAGAAGTGATCAATCCCAGACCACCAAAGATTAAAAAAGTTGAAGAAAAATTAGATTTTTGGCTCATTTCCTTAGTGACTGTAACTGTACTAATATAAGAAAACCTGACCAGATGCTGTTCTGTGGCCCTGGCACAGCAGAGTTTGTCTGTGTGACTAAACCCTCGTGCTTCCTCAGGTTTTACTGTTCTCATGCTGGGAAGCATCTCTGGCTTGTGCTATCTTTTGAACTGGAGCCAGGCAGAGGTTGTTTGACACAAGCTGCAGCCATGCCTGAAAGCAAGCTGACCTCTGCATGGGATGCTCTCATGCCTCTACTTCAGACCGTGCTTCTGCCAGATTTAATTTCCCAGGATAGATGTAACTAACAATGAACTGCAGTGACAAGAAGGTTTACCAATATGATGAGGGGCTGTACTTCTCAGGAAATAACAAACTGTAGGAACAACAGGAAGGATTTTTTTGGTTTTTTATTAGACCTTTATGTCTCAGCTCTTCATATCAGAGCAGATGATGGCATGCTGGGCCAACTGCATCTCAGTCCTGCCTACACCAGATCCACCTGTTGTATCCTCTCAGTGGATCCTGCTTTTGGGCCAGGGAATGGGCTACTTGTCATCCAGGTATCTTTATTAACATGTTTTCTATAAATCTAAATAAACTACTGCTCCTGCCCAGACGAGCTTGAGTAGATCTCTAGCGATGTCTTAGTTCTCTGCATAGCTGCATACAGTGTAACAGGACGTAGAAACCCAATTGCAGCAAGGACCTTGGTCTTGTTCTTTTGAACATCTTCACCACCACATGCAGTTTTCCATTGCCGCTTCTTTTTAGTCCAGCACACTGGACCCAGCAGACGCCCAGATTAAAAGGAGATGATATGACTGAGCTGAGTGAAAACTTGCTTTTCAGGTTCAACTCTTCAGCCACTGGCTTTCTGATCAAAGTTCCCTTCCTCCCTCACATTCCCTGAGGAAGTTTGGATGAAAAGTTATTGATGGATGGTCAGTATGCTGCCACTTTCTCAGCTTGGTTTTTCCAACTGGAACAACCAATTTTGTTTGCAAACAGAACTGTAATGCCAGAGTCAGCGTTGCCTGTGTCGCCAGCTTAATAAACAGAGCAGACGAACCGTGGCGCGATGCACGGCACAGAACTGGAGAAACATCACTGCTATCTACTGTCTCCACTATGGCAAAATACTTTGAAGATTTCCAGGTCTGTGGATTTTTCCACTGGCTTTATTCTGCATGCTGGAATACCAAGGATGATGCATGCAAAATCTCAATGGTTTTGTTATAAAAATGTTGTGGATTTTTATGATATTACTTTCCAGTGGATAAACTCTGTCTGACAACTTCTTATTGGTGATGTTTGTTTCAGATGATGCCTGTTGTATCTGTTTATCAAAGCCTTGCATTTATTTTAAGCTTATATTTTTCAAAATTGCCCATATAGAATAAGTGCTGTAGTCCAAGAAAGTCAATGTAGAAACAATGAAATTAAAATCAAGTTTAAAATATAAAAATATTAGTTTTTAATACTCCGGACAGTAATACTGATGGTTACATGAAGTCCTAAATGTGTCTCTTGAGTCTTCTTAAAATACTGTCCATATCCTCATAGTATATATATATATACCTTTAAATAAACAATTCTGAAGATTCCAGAGGAAAAATATATCTATTTTATTATTTCACTGCTTTAAAAAAATGTCCTTAAAGTACCAGAAGAAAAAAAAAAACCCAAATCAACGAACAACAAACCAACAACACCTCCACAAAGAAGTCAAATTATAAAGTTCTCTGAGTACATGAACAATGAAAAAATCTTCATTGTTTCACCTGATTTATGACTGACACTTTTCTTCAGGTAAGAAAATGATTTGGAGCTTTGCCATACTACCAGCATCCATAAGATACAAGTGAGACTGCTATCTATGATATAAACAAAGAAGATTATGCCCTCTAAATATATCCATTTACTTGTTTCTCTTGCTGCCTTCCAAGCTCTAAATTTCACTGTTGACAAAGTGACTGAAATACTGAAAAGAAATACTTTTGCTTGCATGCAAAATATGACTTAGCTACAGTAGTAGGAGGGCTCAGAGCAGTATACCAGTATATTTTACAGGCAGAAAAATGAAACATAGAAACCTAAAATTTTAGAAGTTTATAATTAGTTTTTGAATATGTCACAATAAAATATATTCACAAATTATTCACAGTTTGAATTACTTATATGGAAAAAAATACTTGCAAATTAACATTTTTGTTATTGTTTTTATTGAGATTTTACCTCTGCGTTCAAATATGATTCAATATTTGCTATCTGAAATAGGAAAAGTATCCCAACTAGAACTTCTTTCTTTTTTCTTTAATTAGTGAAGTCAAAATGTGTAAGGTTTGTGTAATAAAGTAAACTTAAAAGCTGAATATCAACTTCTAAATTCATTGTAATTTTCTTCCACATAATTTCATATTTTTTTCCACAGTGGAGATGATTTTTTGATTCTCCTGGGACAAATGGATAATTAAGAGTGAAAAAAAAAAATTACCACAGCTATTTCCATACCCTATAGACTTATCATAAAGATCAGAGACCTTCATCCAAAATTCATTTATTTGAAATGCATAGAGATATTGATCAACACCATTTATTAATGATATCTGCTTCTCATAATTTGTTTATGTAATATCATAGTTGTGTATTGTGGTTTTACAGAGAACTCTCTGTGCTTGCTTTTGCTTTGGTTTTCAAAATATTTGTATTAGGAAGCTCTTACATGACAGATTATGAAGTACTTATAGAAAGAAATGTATCAGAGCAATTGACATCAAATTAACCCTTTTCCTAACAAAGATAGGAAGGAAGCTGTAGTGGACTAAAAAAAAAAAAAAAAGAGTTCCTTGGTCAGGGAAGAAGCTTTCTGACAAATCAGCTAAGAAGGAATGTGTACAACTAATACATACAATATTATTTACAGTGTTCAAGCATATCCTTGAATCTGTGGGTAAATCAATATCAAATTATTACTCTATTTGTTTAAGTCCTCATCTAGGTATTTAAATGGGGTAATATGATTTTCCACATGGCTTCAATCTTCTCTTAATCAACTCTGAATTTTGCTAGGATATTCTGTCTTTCCTCATGTGCCTAAAAACTTTAGAAGCCAGATGTGAACTACATTTTTAAGCAGTATCCCATACCAAAAAGATTTCAAACCTGAAAGAGGTGATGAGAGAAAAGCCACTTCCTACCGGACTAAGCTTTCATGTTAATGAAAAATTTAACAGCACTTTCCACATGTGGCTTTGAGGGATGTAAGCCTGACGTACAGAAAGGGTTATTTTTATTTAATGAAAATGGCTGTTCTGGAGCAAATTATCTTTGAACAGTCATAATATCTTGGCTTTGGTTGTTTGTTTCAAAGTTTTTAAATACAACATCTTTGTTATAATTTTAGACAACTTCATAGCTTTCACTTTATATACATGTGAGAAAAAAATAATTCTTATTTCCCTTTCTTCTGCCAGAAGATACTTCAATTTTCCTCGCTTGTCAATTACTAGTGGAATGAAAAATAACAGACAAAATAAAATTTTCTCCATGCAAATGAACAGATGTTGTTCTTCAAAGTATTACAAAGTTTTTAATTTCTCATTGAAGAAGAAAATCATTGGGAAAATTGATTAAAACAAAAAGCAAACG
Organism: Pomatostomus ruficeps; assembly: GCA_013400735.1. Classification (NCBI taxonomy): domain Eukaryota; kingdom Metazoa; phylum Chordata; class Aves; order Passeriformes; family Timaliidae; genus Pomatostomus; species Pomatostomus ruficeps. The sequence continues at coordinate 9,685 of VYZT01008868.1, forward strand.
TTGCCACAGACTTCTAAAACAGAACAAACCAGTGGAAAATCACATTAAAATTCCAGTAAGAGAGTGCCTAGGGGAAGAGAAGGATTCCAAGAAATGTTTGAGAAATCAATCTTTACCCTGCAGGGCATCTGAGGAAGGCACAGTGCTCAACTTGTGTGATTTACAAGCTCACTACGGGAACAAACAGGGTTATAATCAAAGATGACTTAGTAATAATACTTTATTGAGGTGCAGACAGTTACTCTTTTATCTGAATACAGGCAACAAGTTAAATGAGAATGAATGAAGATTCATCATTAAAAAGATACTTCCCCTTTCACTATGACAATTTGAAAAGGAAAAAAACAACAGAACATTGCAGACAGCTCTTTTCTTCAGATTTGCTTATTTTGTTTGGCTTTTTTTCTTGTTGCCTTCAAGTACTTTGAAACAGGATTTTCCCTTTCTGCTCCTTTTGCATTCCTGGAATATTTCCTAAAGACAGTTTTCTTTCCTACCCTCATGCTAATTAACACACAGCAGGGTACTATATTGTGCAGTGTAGATTAGTGCTAGTAACATTTTGCTTCTTCTCAGTAATTAGCATGAGATGATGAAAGGAGACATTTTTCACTAATGAATGCTCATACAGCAGTTTGAGCATGTAAGGCTCTATAGAAGGATGAAGTTCAAAATTTCCGTTCTTTCCCTCAAGGTCTAAGTCCATGTTTGGTTGGCTTCATCTTTTCTCTTGTGGCTAAAACCTTTCATTTACATATTGAATTTCAGTGATGTTAAATGATAAAATACTGAGAATACAGGAGGATTATAGTTTGTATTAACAGGAAAAATCTGTATGAAAAAGCAACAATGGGACTGATTTATATGTAATTATTGTAATGCTGGCTTCCATAAGTTTCATATTTAGCAATATTACCTGAGTATTTTTTTCTTTCTTTCTTTACATTGACTAGGCTTCCTTTCCTGAATATTCTTTCTGAAGGAACTTAGCTAGAAATATGAGTCTAACATCGTCACTATGGCATTCTCCTGAGACTTATTTCCTACTTAGATTTTTATAATTTTTTAATTGTTTTCCCTGAATTTATGATTATTTCTTTCAGCTTTTGCCTTCTGACAGTCATTCTAACTATTTTCTCATTCCTCAGCCTAGTTTTATGTAATTAATATTACCAACATTAGTCATAGTATAGGTCCTCTGGAATGTTAGCCTTATTTATATCAGAAGAGTAGACTGCAAACTTTTCTGTTACCCTCATATTACAAATATATTGGAATCTGGCTTAAACAACATTGTGATCTCAATAGGAATTATTAGTAAAGTATCTAATCTTTTTTTTTTCTTTTGATTCATAGAAAGAGGCAGCACCAGTATTTTCTTGGACCAAACAGTAATAGCTCTTCTTAACTAGTAAGATCAGCTGAGTTATTATATGACCAAGCTGATATAAGCAGTTTTATTGCTCAACTCCTATTCAACTAAAGATTTACAGGTGGATATGACATGCTCTTTTCCCGTAATCACAATGATCTGCTCTAATGCTTTATTTCAGGATATCTTTCTAAGTCATTGTCTCTGGCTCAACCCCTTCACTCATGTGAAACTGTGGGGTTTTTTTTTTTTTCAGAAGCTGGATTGCTTTGTTCCTTTCATTATGGAAGACACATAGTTTCTTCATCTGCATTTTCTTCCTGTGTCTCCAAGAACTTTACCATGACTCATGGTTTAAGTAGGAGTTGCATGTAATTTTAAAGCTTGTTTATTTCCTTCTTGAATATGTCCTTCAGATTTTGTTGATAACCATCTGGCAACATGCTGTTCTGGCTATATAATTCCTCCTCAGGTATTGCTTCAAAGGCTGACATCTTTTGTTCTCTGGTTTTTATGGGGTTTAAAAATATTTTTCTAGAGCTTTTTTGCATAGCCCTGCATCATCTTTTCTCTAAGGCTCCCATGAATTTAGTATATTGGTAATGTAATTTTTGCCCCATTTCTACTATTTATCATTTATACGATTTATTTTAATAATTTTATTTAGAATATTTCTATGCATTGGTGATTGCATGTAGCTGATCTAGCTGGTTTAGCATATTGGCTTCATTATTACCACTGTGTCAAAAGTAGCTAAGCAAGATAGTGGGAATTTTCTATAAGCCTAATAGTTCCCAGATTGTTTGATAAACTGAATGTGATGTTTTGAACACATAAAATTATCATGGGCTTGTGGAATACACAATGCTAAGCAGAAAAGTAAATCCTTTCTGTAAAATACAAAATTTCATAAACAAAAAAATCATAGAAATAGGGAGGAAAAATAGCCAAAACAAAAGCAAACAGCCCTCACCTTGATAGATGATTTATCTCCTTGTTTTGAGACAATTCAAATACAGCCAGGCTGTCCGTGTCAGAAACTTGTGTGAATTCTTTTAAATCTTGAAATTATACTGTTTCTGTAGCCTATTAAACAGCCTGTTCTGGCTAGTCATATTAAGAGCACGTTCTCCTGATCTATACAAAATTTCTTTGCTGTAAATTAAGCTGAATACTTAATGTACTGCACTCATGGGACATGACAAACAATTGATCATGCTCATTAATAGCAACATTTTCTATTGGAAAATTCAGTCACAGTCTCTTCTAGTCAGAGGCATATTCCTTTACCATGTCTTGACATTCAAATTTTCCAAGTGTTTTTGGTGTCATTTTGATGATGTCATTTTCATTCTAAACTTTTCATAAATGCCTTGTGAAATTAATGTATTATACTGAGCAAAGGCTTTTCTATTACTACTAGTGCTTATTATCTACCTCTTAGAGCAATCCTTCTCTCTTTTGCTTGCCTACCTGGCAAGAACTCTCTGTTTGGTGGTATCATTAGTATCAAGACAACTGATGATCATGGCAATTTGCAAAGGACCATTTTGAGCTCTGAGACTGTCTTCCAAAAGGCCTGAGTTCTCTTTCTGACTGTCTTGGTTTCAAAGACAGGTATTTGCTAAAGAAGGCAGAAGCCTCCTTTAGAATAGGAAAATGTAAGTCCCTTCCCTCCGAATTGGAAAAATTTTGAAATCAAGGGGCTTTAGGGCAATTGTGTGAGAAAAGAGGAATAACAGTCCTTTACTAATATATTTATATGTATGGTGGAACAGACAAAACAACAACAATGGTAACCACAACAAATAAGAACAGACAAACCCACGGACAGTCTCTTCCCGCTCTGTTGGCAATTCCCCTTTGGTGCAGTCACGGTCACAGCCGCAGGGGCGCTGGTGCTCCCGGTGCGCAGGGAGGGTGCGATGACTCCCCTGGGCTGCAGGGGGCGCTGTGGCGCGGCTCCGGCTGCGTGTGCCATGGCGGCTGCAAACCAGCAGGAAGGGATGGAGAAAGAACTCCCTGTACGAGCTCCCAGGGGCAGCCGGTCCCAGTGTCCTCTTTGGATAGCAGGAGGAGCTGTAACAGGAGCCTCAGGGTAGCAGGCTGGGAAGGCAGGAATTGGCAGGGTCCCGCAGAGNGGGGGGGGGGAGGGTAAGAAATACTCGGGGGTCCCGGGTTTCTCCCCCCTAAGACAGGTAGAAAGCCACAGCAAGAAGCGAAAAAACCTGGAGTGGTGGCCGTCTGTCTCAGAGCTCCGTCCGCGCCTTCCTCTCTCCCCAGAAGCCAGGAAAAAACTAAAAAAAACTGGTACCCTGCCCCCCTGCCTACCCTGGGGCCAGGCACTGTCCCTGGCTCCTTTGTTTCTCTTGATCGTCCACCCATTTAAAGATGTCCCTTTTGTCAGGCAGCTCCAGACAGCTTTCAAATGCATTCTAAAATGTACCTTGTTCTGGATAAATATTTTTTTATGGCTGCATTTAAATTAGTCATCTGGGTCAAACCCTGTTATAATAATAAATATAGATATAGTTGCTGACTCTACCTGTAATAAGAGATTTACTTATCTTGGGGATACACTGATTTAGGTGTTACTTAGAAAACATAAAAAAAGGTAGAAAGTAAAACAATGTAGATTGTATAAACATTTAAACCAAATATCTAGAGATCCATTCACTGCAACTGAAAAAAGGGATGCAAAATAGGATCACATTAGAGAAAGTATCTTTTTTGCAGACACTGTGTGGGACCATAAATAATCATACAAAAAAGCAAAGTAATACTGAATCATCATACCCATCATTAACAAACCAACATAGAAGAATGGCTAGGATATGATGGACTCTGATAAATTCTTCAGATTATATTAAAATATATTTATTTGACACAATTTATGAAGACTGCTGACTGCTCTGGTGTATTGCTGAGCTCAGCACATAGCTGATGAGGAGTTAATTGAAACTAAATCCAAGGAAAAAAGAGGTTATGCCTACAGGCAGAGGAAACCCCCTAGGGAGCTTTCCATCATATTTCCTTCATTTGAAGACATGTCACACAAATCATCAAAGCAGCCTTTGGTTTCTAGACTCCCCTCTGTACTTGGACTTATAAATAGCATGAACACCAGGGCTAAGAGACAACTTCTCACTTTTTGTTTGGTGATGAAATGACCTTAATCATGTATACCTTCCTTATCTCATGAATTAATTATCATGATGAAGCTTACCGAAGCCTGAACACAATAAATACCTACACCCACGGTTGTGCTCTTGGCAATAGCTCCTCATAGGAAGAACACTGAGTCACATATAATGTTTCCTCTAGTGTTTTCCAGCTGTTGACTGAGCAGGGTTACATTTACTCTGACCTTCAGAACTGAACTACCTAACTTCATGAGAAAGTGGGTAAATCATCACATTTTTTGAGCTTAAAATAAAATAATGGAATTCATTGATTGGAGACACAGAAAAAGACCATAATATTCACCACTTTCTAGTTCAAATGTGAAACACAGTACTTTGAGGTTTCCTATGAAAAAAAAGTTGAAACCATATAAATATTTAAGAAAAATTGACCTAAAAATACCAGATTTTATGAATGTTAATTTAATACAGGAAAATAATGGATTTTTTCCCCCTCTGGAAAATGAGAATGATGACTACTGGCAATATAAGTTAGGTTTGTGTAAAAAAATTTCAGGAAGACCTAGAAAGAATGAAAGAAAGAAAAAAAAGTTCAGATTCACTCCAAACTTTGTTTCTTGGTCATTAACTCATTTAAAATCTAATGGTCTATGACACTTTTTATTTTTTTCTCCCTGGACATTCCTACTAAAAGCAAAAGTTTAGGTCTACATGGTTAAGTTTTAATGCTATAGACCCCATGCCACCCCAGAAATATGGAGGTGATGTCCCCTTCCACTTCCAACTTAACTGTTATCCTAGTAGAATGTCACATTGGATACCCAGTACAAATATCACCTTTGTCTCATCCCTGAAGCCTTTCCCTTCCTTACAGCAGCTATCAACTGGGCTATAAGAGATGCTGAGTTGTTTGCATAACTTATGCTGAAACTGATTTACTTCACATAAGATTATTTATAGACTAATATTAAAAGATATTATTGAGACAGTGAGAAAAATTTGTCAAAGGACCAAGTGGAGAAGATGAGACTAGATTGCTTAATTAGGTTTTCTAGGGATACTTCTGTTCATCAAAGTAACACCAATTCTACATGAATAAAAACCAATGTTTTGCAGCTACAACAAATAACTACTTCAATATTTTATTTTTTATTCTTTTATCTTTTAGTACCAAAAAATTATTGCTTGAATTCATCATAACCAGCAGGGTGTTGTGGTTTGGTTTGGGACTTTCTAACCAGAGTTCCAGTATAAGCTCTGTCAACCACTAATTTGCTGATTACTGTACTCAAGGGGCTTCAGAGACTCAGTTGTAGTAGTTCTGGAGAGAGATCTCCAATATTGCTGAGGTGATGACTTCCAAAATGTTACATGAACCACTGTTTTCTACTGTGGAAGAGGTAAGTTAACACCCCAGGTATTATGATATCAAGATCAGGAAGACAGCCAGATTCACAAATGACTTGGATGCAGGACATGAAGAGATACTAAGTAAGTTTGCTGATGGTAGTAAATTGGGAGGGACTGTTGACTACCTTGAAAGCATGGAGGACCTGCAGAGAGACCTCAACAAATTAGAGATGGGCCCTTACCAACCATATAAAGTTTAAAAAAGACGAGTGCTGGATTCTGCACCTGGGATGAGGCAACCCTGGATGTACAGACTGGGGAATGAGAGGCTGGACAGTGGCACTGCAGAAAGGGACCTGGAAGGCCTGGTCAATGGCAAGGTGAACATGAGTCAGCAGTGCCCTGTCAGCCAGGAGGGCCAACCCTGTCCTGAGGGGCATTAGGCCCAGCATCACCAGCTGGGCAAGGGAGGGGATTGTCCCGCTCTGCTCTGCACTGGGACGGCCTCACCTTGAGTGCTGGGGGCAGCGTTGGGTGCCACAATATGAGGAAGACATTGAACTATTGGAGAGTGTCCAAAGGAGGGCAACAAAGGTGGTGAAGGGCCTTGAGGGGAAGCTGTGGAGTGGCTGAGGTCACTTGGTCTGTTCAGCCTGGAGAAGAGGAGACTGAGGGAAGACCTCACTGCAGTTACAACTTCCTTGTGAGGGGAAAAGGAAGGGCAGACGCTGATCTCTTCTCTCTGGTGATCAGGGAAAGGCACAAGGTTGTGTTAGGGAAGGTTTAGATTGGATATTAGGAAAAGGTTCTTCACAAAGAGGGTGGTTGAGCACTGGAATAGGGTCCCAAGGAAAGTGGTCACAGCACCAAGCCTGACAGAGTTCAGGAAGCATTTGAACAATACTCTTGGGCACACGGGGTGATTCTTGGGAACAGTCCTGTTCCGGACCAGGATTTGGACTTTGATGATCCTTGTGGGTCCCTTCCAAATCAGAATATTTTCTGGTTCTGTGATTCTGTGATTTGGCTCCCCTTGTTTTCCAGCTATTTTTCTCCTCTGAAAAATATGAATATCATAATGAATGAATAATCAGTTTTTCTTAGAAAGATAGTTATGTGCCTTGATTTGGAGGCTCCAGAAATCTAAAACAGTTATAGGTAAATTTCAATTTAATTTATTGTGTGTCTGCTCCCAAACCAGAGTTATTACAGAATGAATATCTCAGAAGACCATTCACAGACTTTGCCTTGTGTCACATGCAGCCATAAGGGAACAAGCAGAGGGCTTGTGGTCATGTTTTCACCTGCAGCTTTCCAGAAACCTGAGGAAGTTAATGGACAAAGGAAGAAATGCCAATTTCCCAAGTTGGAAAAAAGCTTAACTTAAAAGGTGGCAAAAAGAAAAGCTTTTAACTTTACCCTCACTGAAGTCTATAGAAGTATTTAAGATACTTGTAAAACCCTGCTCTTGCTCCTAGAGACAGAAGAGACCTATGGGAAGCATGCCCAGGACATGAAGGCCTCAGTGTTCACTTCAGCTATAGTAAATTAATATTCTTGGCAGCAATGTGGCAGTTGTTCCCTCTTGTTAGCCTTTTAAACCATCCTTTGGGCGGAAAAAAAAGCAAAGAAAAAGTCTGGTTCATTGCGAGAGACCAAAATTCCACCTATTTTGGAAGGAGCATGCACTGGTATGGCAAAGACTCTGAATGCCATCAGCTTCAGGAAGCAGTTTTATTAACGAAATTTGTATATAGGAGCTGGTGTTGTAAAGGTTACAGCTCCCCTTTAACCTCCGTCTCTACCTATTGCAAGACTTGGTGCTCAGGTCACCTCTTTCTATCTCAATCTTGCTGAATCAGTGACCCACAAACTGAACACCTCCTCCAGGGCAAAAAATGCATGTGCTTGTTCTTTAATCCATGTCCTTAGGGTACATGCTTATTTTAAGTCTCTCCACTGCCTATTAACATTAGCAAAAATTGCTATAGCTTTCCCCATTTAAAAAGAAAAAAAAAGATAAAAAGAAAAAAGAAAAATTGGGCTAGAATGTAATGAAGACTTTATTATCCTGACACAGCAAAGTGTCCTTTTGCTATTTTGCTTTAAAGAGTATAATCTCTTGATATGCAGTGGAAAGCACACAGATAATTAGTGCTGCTTTAATAATGCTTTAATTTATTGAGAAGGTAAAGTCTCAGTGAATGCTCTGGGAGCACCCAAAAACACTGAGTTTGAAAGGTCTGAGGCAGGTTTGTGCTGGAATAGTTTACACTGATTTCATAAGGTCTAGAATAATGACCATTCTGTGGGTTTATTTTTTTAAAATCACTATGTATTTTATTAATGGCTCTTTTTAAATTTATTTAATATCCTACAGGAGTGCATCGTACTAGGAAGCACACCAAATAACTTTCAAGTCAATTTTATACATTCTGCCTAAGAATTACAATTTTCTGACCTTACCAGTCTATAAAAACTTAAATTTTCTGATATTACCAGTCTATTTAGGGAGTCTATGTCTCCATTCACCAAATCATTCTTTTGAGTCATCATATGAAGTGTATAACTGCAGTGAACAAGCATTAAAGAATTCTGTGCAGTGCTTGAAGATGATTGTGTCTCTTTAGAGACTTACATGTCCCCAGGTCCTGTTGTTTTCAGGAGAGATGTCTGCTGTTTCAAAGTCATTGATTTGTACTTTCTGCCTGACTTTCTTCATATGGAGACACACACACACACAATAAAACTCTTTTGGAGGACAAAACAAAAACAGGGGAACAAAGCTTACGTACAAATACCTTAAAATCCAAGTAGCTCACAAAACTCATTACATTTCAGCACAAAGAAAGTCATCATGCTAAGTCACCTAAAGTATAAGATTTATGATACCATTTTCTGTCACCTACAGGTAAATAGCACTGACTTACTTTGGAACTTAGACTTTGTCCTATTTATATTTGTTCATGTTAAAAATCACGACTGACTTACAGGCAGAATCTTTAGTTGCCAGAATTTAATAGCTGAGAGTGCTATTAAACACATCAACAACCAAACTGTGCCTGGTCAACTTTGCCACTCCTCCACCCTCTCTTTTGATATTGTCTGTCTCTTTAAAGATATGTGTTATCATCCAGTTTTGAAGCAAAATATTTTTCAACTTTTTATCAATGTATCAAATAAGTTAAAAAGAGGAATTAATTGATCATATTATACATTGAAAATGGGACACAAACCCATGAAACAATGGTGCTTAATCAGATGAGATACAATTATCAGATATTTAGTAAACTGAGAGTATTTTACCCTGTAATTAACCCAGTCCCTAGATTAAAAAACCCCTAGATTTCTAAAGTAGTTCTAAATATCCACTATTCATGAAGGACATCTGGTAAGTTAAGACTATTTTAAGACTTGCTTACAGAACAGCATTTTTTTCTGATTCAGGTCTTTTCTGGAAACTTATGCAACCCATGACTTTATTAGTGTACAGCATTCCTTAAAATGTTTCCTTCTTGATATGATGCATCTATTGATTGACCAACAGTTCCTGAGTTTCATTAAGGACTGATATATAAAAATGCAAGGTTTAGATGAAAAGAAAAATTTTAGTAACTTGCAAGTTTCTGCCACATCTGTAGTCTTCATTTTCTATGTTGACACCAAAAGTCAAAGCAGAGTAGAAAAGATGTATGATTATAATTTCTTTTACAAAGAACAAACATTTCTTTTAAACAAAAGATCCCCTAAAACTGCAGATCTGTTAGAAAATAAGTTTCATTACTTTCTCTATTGCCTGTAAAATGCCAGAAAAGTTTCAAACAAACAGCAGTAAATGACAATAAGGGCCACTGTGTTCTCTTCACCTAACTGGAGTGCCACAACAGCCTGCAGTATATTTTTAGCATCAGAATGAACATGTTTTATATTTGAGTAGAGGAGAAGCAGCAGATCTGTAGACCTACCTTCACTGCAAAAACTAAGTGGAATGACAGAGACTTTAAAAATATTTAACATAAGTAACTGTGCTAGTTTTGGTTGGAATAAAGTTAATTTTATTCATAGTAGCTAGTATGGGGCTCTGGTTTGATTTATAATGGAAACAGTGTTGGTAACATGGGGATACTATTGTTATTGCTGAGCAGCACTTACAAAGCATCAAAGCCTTTTCTACCTCTCACCTCACCCCACCAGCAAAGGGGCAGGGGGTGCACAAGGAGCTGGGAGGGGACACAGCCAGGACATCCTGCCCCAAATGACCAGAGGGATATTCCATACCATATGGCATCATACTCAACATATAAAGTTGTATGAAGAAAAATTAATTAAGAGGGAACCTACCTGGAGTGATGGCATTTGTCTTCCCAATTCACCGTTATGTGTGACAGAGACTGACTTTCCTGGAGGTGGCTGAACACCTCTCAGCCAATGGGAAGTGGTGGATGAATTCCTTGTTTTTCTATGCTGGCATGTGTGGCTTTTGCTTGACCTGTTAAACTGTCATTATCTTAACCCATGAGTTTTCTCACTATTTTGATCTTCTCCCCATCCCACTGGTGTTGGAGTGAATGAGTGGCTGCAAGGGGCCTACTTGCTGGCTGGGTTTAAGCCATAACTGTAGCTGCTCCATTTATCAGTCAGAATGCAATTTATGTTATGCAATGGAGGTCACAAAACATAATTCTGAACCAAATTTTGGAGTATATTGTAACTAAGGTCTCAAACTTCAGAAACTTCAACGGACATGATAATTTCCTGTGCTCCCAAGTGAAACTCAGAAATCAAGTGAGACATGGACTTGAAAAAAAAATCTAGGGGAAATAGTATTGTAGGTCCAGGTCTTTGAAGGAATTTTGGCTTTGAAATGACCTAAATGTCTTATTGACATGAGGTACATACGTTAACCATATGTTAGGAGAGATAAATGTTGTATGAAATAACTATCATCGACTACCTATACCTGAGAGAAAAACAATATGTTTTCAGAGCTGACTGTAAACTTTCAGGGACAGCTATCCAAAGACAAGGAACTTCACTGTTACTCTTGATGCTAGCACAACGTTCATAATCCCTGAATCCCAGGGCATGGTTAACTGGCCACATATACCACATGCAGCTCAAGATAAATATTTGCACAGGTTTAAAGTGCTCTTTTCAGTAAAAACATGGAAGAAAAGCAAAATTTGTGGGTTGTCAGTTTACCTTTGAAACACATGGTTTCACACTTAGATAACTAAGAAGTGAGGGGATATAACAGACATTGCTATATAGCCTGGAAAGAAGCCTACAACTTTCTGCCTTTTATAAATGTGTCACAAATATGCAAAGCATTTTCTCAGGGTACTAAACCTGGATGCTGTCAGTTCAAGAGTAAGAAGTTTTATGATTTGTTTTTTCTCCAAACAAGGATTTGCTGATATAGAGGTGAATTGTTTCCCTAATGAAGAATCTTATTCCAGTCTGATTCCAGCTATTATCTTTGACCAGACCTGGGTTCAGTTTGGTTTCTTTTGGTCTCCCTGAGGAACTTTGGTGGACTTATTGTTCAGTAAGCAGCTGGATCTATAATTCTAACAGGAATTTTGTCCAAGATTACTAAGTGTCACAATATAATGCTAATGTGCCTAGTGAATTACACAACTCGCAGTTTAGCTCATAGGGTACATATGTAAGAATGTAGCAAGGGACAGCTGGTCCCTGAGGGACAGGCAGCAAGGGTGACCATATCACAGGCTCTCCAAGGGGGGCAGGCCCATAGGGTGAGCAACAGCAGGTACCAGTAACAGGGTCATCGACAACCTCAGGCATGGCAGATGAAGAGCCAGGGCAAGAGGCCAGCCAGGGGGGCCAGCAAGGGGCAAAGGAAGGAGCATCCACCCAGGAGATGAATTATGTGCAGAGAAAACCCAAGGTTCTTCTGAGTGGCAGGGCTGGAGAGAGGGCTGGAGAATAACACCCTCGCTGGGGCAGGGAGTGATGTGGGCTGAAAGGGGGCTGCTGGGCCCATGGGTGGGGTGGGGAGCAGGTGGGGCTGGGCAAGGACAATAAGGCCTGATAGTGCCCTCAGGGACCTGGTGATATATCTATATGGATATATGTACAGTCCATAAATGTATGGGGGTACATTCTTTACAACCACAGAAGGAGGCAGACACCTATGGCTAAGGCTCAGGTAAATCCCTATGCTCACTAGGGAGTCATCTGTCCGAGGCGAGCTATTAGGAAGTATCATGGATCATTTCAACCACAGTTGAAGTGATTAATCCAACAACTTGATGTCTAACTTTTAGAGAGAGGTCTTTCTGGCTGCACAGCAGAATTTCCACTTCGGACACTGAATAGTCTTGACAGACATTTCTCCTAATTAAAATTTTGTTTTTCCATATTCTATTAACTTTAATCTTTGTTTCATCTGCATGAAACATGCTTTTATGCATGGATTGACTCTGTGTGTTTCTGAGGTGTATTAGGGTGTGGCAAACTCTCACTTGCTAAACTTCTCTGCAGCAAGAAGGATGTTAATGAGGATCTGGAGCCCTGGCAATTGTGCTAATCATCTGACCACAGAGTCATTGTTATTTTCTGGCAAACCCAGTGCTTTAGCATGCATAAAGCAGACCAGAGTAAGAATAAATAAGTTGCTGTCGTGCTGCCTACAAGGAAGCAGGATGTCAGAAACGAAAGTACAAATCCATACGCCAGATCAAAGAAAGGAATTTAATCTGATCTTCCATATTTTTTATACAAACCCTAATTATGTATTGAGAAGTAGTTTATTAGCATTATTTATGCAGAATCAGAAGCTCTGAGCATGCCTACTGAATCAGAACATGTGGGTAAGTGAAATAATTTTGCAAATGAGTCAAAAACTTAGTTGTAAACTAAGCAAAAAATCTGTTCAGTTGTTCCCTGCAAAAAGAGAAATTTGGGATTGTAGGGGTAAATAAGTTGGATTTTTTACTTGCTAGTGGCACCTAACAAGACAAATACACATCCAAGTCTGCTTTGCAAATTTTGCCCTTTGTGCTGTTTAGTCCTTCAGTATTGCCAGTAAAACAGTATCTACTGTCACCAATCCAATTTATAATCAATCCAGTGGTGTAGATTTGCTTGAATGAATAAGATGGTTAGTTTTAATCTAAAGTGAGACTAAAAATAGCAGTGTAAGCTGCCTGCTAAATTGTCTCTATAACTCCAATTAAATAAGTGCAGTTTAAAAACCCACAACTTTAAAAAAAAGGCATTTGGAACCAGTTGGAGTGCACAGATGTTGAAGTCATACAGTGCTGATCAGCTAGAACTTAGGCACTGAGGTTTAAAAGCGTAAAACTCTTTTGCTCTGAGTGATTATTGAACAGTGCATCTGGCTCCTGAAAGAAAAGGTATGTTTTATATAGTAGAAATGACATAATGGATTGCTATTAATTGACTGTATTATTACAGAAGAGGCTGTAGTTATAGACTACAGTTCCTCTGTGCAATCTTCCAGACACACTAAAAGTACAGAAAAAATTCTACCATCTCTTCCCAAATTAATGATTCTGCATTTACTGTACCTACAGCAACTTCCTTTCCTGATCTGTAATTAGGAACTGATTCTATCTGACACATGGTTAAAAGAAAAACTGATATGATTTTCTTTAGGTTTTCAAGGTCAATTACTGCAGCTTTTCACCTCTAAAATCCATCTGAAATGCACCATCAGGCACAGACGGAGACAGAAAGGTGAATTGTTTTTTATTCATAATTTTTAAACTTCCTTCATTAGTCTCTGTTTTTCTGTTCCTTATGTATAGTTTTTTTCTCTTTTTTATTCCTGAGAACAGAGTTATTTTGTGGGTCATCCTCCACTGAAATTAATTTTCTTAATTGCATAAATGCTGAAACAGTGTGTATGTGAGTTAAGTTCTACAATATGGGTCACTTTTAGAGCTATTAGTGTCACAAGAATAAACAGAACAGCAGGTACTCTTTATTTTCTATTCAGTCCTAGCCTATTAATTATTCTTGTACTTAGAAAAAAATCAGTTATGTGCTATTAGAATTATGTTTTCTGTTGATTAAGCCAGAGCAAAATTCTTGTTTGTAACAGCCTCTAATGTTTCTTTCTTCTAAAAATGCATTTTAAATTTTTTTCATCCACATATTCCAAAGGTTATGAGCTGTGTACTTCTTGTGCCTTATAGGTATGTCCTACATCTATTTCTGTTTGTTACAGTTCCAAGGATTTTTGACCTCCAATTAAGAAACAAAACACCAAAAATCCCCGTCTTTTAACGAATTTTGCCACTTAGGCCAGTGAGCTAAATAGAAACATTTGCTGAATACAGAATAGAATGCATAGTGGGGTTTAAGCAATAACTTTATGATTCTTTTAATCACAGAAAGGAAAAATCAGCCTTTTCATTTGGCAAATGGAAAAAAGAAAAAAAACCCAATCTTTTGAACATTAAAATGCAAGGAAGGAAGCTATAGCATGATATAAAAGCAGCTCACTTCTTTCTGGGAAGTTTTAACTGAAAAAGTGAAAATGCTAATTGAAAACACTAATTGAAAACTATTTTACATTTTTCAGGAAGGAGATGTCAGATTTTGCATTGGGCATAGGCTTCCAGGAGTTGGTAGTGGAGGGGGGAACTTCAGTGCTGGTCTCTGTGAGGAAAGGCCAGGGGCTGCCCCATGCTAGACACTCCAGATAGTTCCAACAATGGTGCTGGTACTGCCTTCAGGAAAACACATTTAAGAAAGGGCAAAAGGCTTCATGGCAGAATCTGTGAGAGAAATGAGTGAGAAAATAATAAAAGGATGAGAAACCATCCCACAGACACCAAGGTCAGTAAAGAAGGAGGGAAGTAAGTGTTTCATGTGCCAGAGCTGAGATATTCCTGCAGTCCATGGAGTGGCTGAAGCGAAGCAGGCTGTCCCCCTGCAGCCCATGGAGGGTGATGGTGAAGCAGATATCCTCACTGCAGCCTGTGGAGGACTACATGTTGAGGAAGATGGATATTCCTTGAAGGAAGCTTCAGCTCAGTGGAGAGATCTCAGTGGAGCAGGCTCCTGGCTGGAGCTACAGCCCACGGAAATGAGCTCACACAGGAGCAGGGAGTGCGAGGAAGGAGTGACAAACTGCTATGAACAGACCAAAACTCCCATTCCCCATCCCCCCTGTGCTGCTCAGGATGGGGCAAGGTCAGAGAGTTATGGATGAAGGAATGAGGTAATCCCTGGGAATAAAGAGTGGGGAGATTTTTTCTTTGTATCTCACCATCTATATCTATTTTCCTTATAAATAAATTAAATTAACTTTCTCAAGTAAAGTCTGTTTTATCTGTGACAGTAATTGGTACAGGATCTCTCTGTCTTTGCCTCAGTCCAAGAGCTTTTTCATTCTCTTTTCTCCCCCTGTCCTGTTGAAGAGGAGTGAAAGAGAGGCTAGGTGGGTGTGTAGTCATTGACCAAGGTCAACCCAACACAGTAACAAAACGTAGTTTTTCATATCTACATTATTAAGTTCTTGAAACAAAAATACCTTCTTTGAAGCATAACTTTGAAAGCATATCTTTATGTAAAGAAGAGTTCTATTATTATTATTATTGTTATGGGACACAATATTTTATATGAATTTTTATACCTAAAATCTCAACCTGTTCAAATTTCTAAGTGTACAAGTGTTTTTTCTACCACAGTGATCCCTTTGGCATCTCTCACAGTTTTCAGCAAAACTGACTTACCTGTGTGCTGCAGTGCGGTTGGTAGGGGCACCAGGCGTCCGTCCGCGATTCCAGGGGCTGCCGGGCTGCTCTGAAGGCACGGGAGGGCTGGCGAAGTTCCTGTAGGGGTTCACCTAGTCCACCGATGTTCCAGGCGCGCCGAAGAAGGAGAGACAAGGTGGAGGGGCTTCCCAGATGGTTTATTCGGCACTGGGATTGTGCCGGGGAAGCACTGTCACAGCGTGTTACAGTTACATAAATACACACACGGGGGCTGGGGGGAGGGTACAACATCCAATAGGGGAGGAGTGCTAGGTTTGAATTTGGCAGGCTTTGTATAAGATTGTGCAATACAGAGCCCTCCGGGGGGTGGGGAAGCAGATACCGAGGGGGGAGGAGGGGAGGGGAGATAGCAGAGCCTGGCCATGAGATGAACTGAAACTGGCCAGAGCACACTGCAACACCTATGCACAGCAATATGGGAGTAAATGCTTTTCATCATAGGGCAGGAGCACTTTCCTAAGTCTACCTGCATCACTGGTCCATAGAAATTTAGGTTAATTTGTGGTGCCTAAAAAAATTAACATCCACAAGGTGTAAACAGTTCTGGAAAATGGAAATAAATGGGACCCAAGCAGTCATACAGCATAAGCACACACCAGTTGTGGAGGTGCTGCATCACACTTCAGATACTTACCTGCATCACTTGGAATCCAAGAGACAATCTCAACATTATTTGATTTTACAGTGTTCTCAGAAAGTTCCTCTGAAATTTTATTAGTGCTCTTTTTTTCTCAAATATTTTCTACTTAAAGTGTTTTCAGAGATGCCTTCCAATAATATTAGATATTCACTTTTGTCAATATAGCCTGTCTTCATTTACAAGAAAATCTATACAAAAGATTTTTATCCCAAGTGTGAAACATAAGCAAAATTGTATTAATCAATGTTTCCACCAGTGTAGAGTGGAGGCTGTTTGTCATTATGATTCATGAGGGGGTCAGATTGTTTCCCACTATTGAATGTCTGTCAATATTTTCCATGAAAAGTCAGTGGGTCTTTAACACTGCAAAACCAATGACAGTTTGCTTGGGACTTAAGAACTGCATAGAATGAAGGGAAAAATTAATTTCATGCAGTTCAGTTTGATTTGGTTTTCACTTACCTGTATATAAAAAAAAAAAAAAAAAAAAAAAGAGAACATTTTATTATCTGGTCAAAGGGGGATTGCATAACATCCCATGTAGGTGTCAGATGCTGTGTGTAAAAACACAGGTTTGGCCATCTGGAATCTATTTGTTAAATTGTCTTGTTAAACTTGGGACAAGGCTGTAATTCCCTTGTCAGACCTGTACAGCAAAAAGGCTGAAGAAACTCAGTCTCTTCCTGCCAGACTGGCCCTAATGCAGGAGCAGCACAAGCTGTGCAAAAAGCTGCTCCCTGGGATGCTGCTCGAGGTGATGAGACTGTTGTTCCCTGCAGTTGCTTTGGGAAGTAGGCAGTATCAGATTTACTTCTGCTGAAGCAGGAATAACTGGAAACTAAACTGTGATTTTGGTTACAAAATCTCTGCACTTTGTTTCAAACTGAAAATTGGGCCCTAACCATTTAAAGAGTCAAATACTGACCTTAGTTAAAACCTAAAATCCTACCGAGATGAAAGACATCCACACTTTTGCGGGTGTTACATTGTTCAGTCTGTCTTGACTACAGAGGGAACAAGACAGAAATCCATTGACTCAGGGAATGAAGGCCATTTCCACAGCCAAAGGGTGTGAGAATTTATTCTTATAAGGAAGCTCACATTCTGAAAAAAACCAGCAAAATCTGTGAAAAGAAGTTTCTGGAGTACATCACTGTTGCCTTCAGTGAATCTTGACTCTGAATTCAATGCTTTACAATATAGGGGTTTTATAAGCTGATTCAAAGGGTTCTGTGAATTATGATTGAGAAAAATAAATGTATAAATGTCATGTAATTTATGGACAGAACATCTGAAATTGCCTCCAAATTCACTGAGGGTGGAAGAAATAGGAAGCTGAACCAGTAATCACCTTTTTCACCAGGGTTGAAAAACAGTTATTGGGTCTTAAAACCCTGTTTAACTACCAGAAGGAACAGTAATAGAGAAATTCTCTGTACTGCATTTTCATGTGATTTTTATTTGAAGTCTAAGAGGTAAAAGATTTTAATTCTTATCTGACAGACATTACAAAGCAGTAAAATTAAGTAATTCATGTCTGTTTTCAAAATCTTGCACTGGCTACTGTGCTAAACATCTTAATTTCATGGACTATGCTTAGTATATGATGACTCTTAATATTAGTGAAACCTTAGTTTAGTCAAGTGTAAAAGTGTACCCCAGTACTGTTCAGTTAATGACCACAGAGGCTTTTTACTTCAGATATTATTAAACTTAAGATTTTTTTTCCCTTCACTTTACCTGGAATCAAGTAATTGTGGCTTTTATATTGTTGCTTTAAATAATGGTGTGCCTTTTATTAACTGTTTAAAAATCTAATTTTAAATTAGATTACTGCTATTAAAGTGTTATTTACAGACTAATTAAGAAAGGTTGTAGTTAAGACAACTAGTGATTTTTGTACTACAAAGTCAATGATATTTAAAAATAGCAGTAAAATGTTATTTCCACACAATGTTTCGACTAAATACTATATAATGTAAATATTCTCAAAGTTGTAGTGTGAAACCATAGAATCACAGAATATCTTGAGTGGGAAGGGATGCACAAGGATCACTGAGTCCAACACCCGATGTGTTTTCTCTACTGTACTTTTTATGAAAGAAAACCAGATTTTTGATTTCAGATTTAATTTCTATTTTGATTTGAGATCCAATAGCTGTTGGACTCTCTGTATCCCCTTTAATATTTCTAGTATATATAAAAAATGAATATTATATTTACATATACTAGCATACGAGTATATATATAAATGAAAATTTTTCTTTTCTGACTAAAGAATGCCTATTAGCCAAAGAGAAAGAATTATTTTGTTGAAAAATCTCTATAACCTGAGTTAGAAATGTGGTAATAATGTAATAATTATTCAAAGAATTGATTAATTTTTATTTAGGAAAAAATTATCATGGTATATTATGTATTTATTCCAAGTTCATCTACAGTGCTGTGGGTAGTGTAACCCAATTTGACCTACCTAGTAATCAGCTATGATGATAGGATTGACTGATTAGTGGCACTCCTCCAGCATGTCACTCTATACAAGCATTCTTCTGTATGAAGAATCACTCAGTGGGAAGATCTCAGTGTGTTTTCAGTCCATTCAGGGCCCTCCAGACTCTTAGCTCAATATCAGCACCAGCAAAGCAAAGGAGCAGTGGAAGATGAACACTTTTGAAGCCACAGGTCACTCAAAAAACCTCTTGAATCCTGGTGAAGGGATCCTAAGTGGTAAATGATCACTTTAGACTATCACCTTAGTGATAAAAATTAGAAACCTGTATATTCCTAATTCAGATCTATGCTCTAACAGCTTCTACATTTCTTACTGTATATCCAGGAACTGATACCTTGAAAATGCAAGAAATAACCAGGACTGGCTACACCCTACCCTCATGTTAAGAGTCATGTATTGGGTTTGCATGGCCAGGTTTTGGTAGTAGTGGAGGAGCTACAGGGGACCTACTGTGAAACAGCAGCAAAAGCCTCCTGCTTTGCAAGGCAAAGGGAATGGGGAGCCAAGGGTGAGAACAAGGCAAATGGGACAGTGGCAACCAGAGTCTGTTCCCACGGCACCCAGGCAAGAAAATTAGGACAATGTTAATGCCAAGCAGCCACCCTAGATTGTTGAGGCATTGGGTTGGTGTGACCAGGCTTTGGTAGGCAGGCGTTACAGGGATGGTTTCTGTGAGAAGCTGCCAGAAGCTTCGTCCATGTCCAACAGAGCCAATCCCTGCAGACTCCAAGATGATGTGCTGCTGGTCTATACTTGGGCCAATCAGAAATGGTGATAACGCCTCTGTGCTAACATATTTAAAAAGAAGCAAAAAAAAAGTTATTGTGCAGATGTAATGGCAGCCAGAGGAGAGGGAATTGAGAACATGTGAGAGAACAGCTCTGCAGACACCAAGGTCAGTGGAGAAGGAGAGCAAGGAGGTGGTCCAGGCACTGGAACTGAGATTCCTCTGCAGCCTGAGGTGAAGGTCATGGTGAGGCAGCTGAGCCCCTGCAGCCCATGGAGGTTAACAGGGATGCAGAGATCCAACTGCAGCCCATGGAGGAGACCCACAGTGGAGCAGGTGGATGCCTGAGAGGATGCCGATAACCTGTGGGAGGCCTGTGCTGGATCAGGGTCCTGGGAGGGATCCACAGACCCATGGGGAGAGGAGTCCACACTGGAGCAGGTTTCTTCATAGAACTTTTGATGCCATGGGGAACCTACTTTGGAGCAGGCTGTGTCTGAAGAACTGCACCTCATGGAAGAGTGACCCATGCTACGGCATTATGGGAAGGTTTGTTGCCCATAGATGGACTCATGTTGGAGAAGTTCAACTTCTCCCATGGGAAAGACTCCACATTGGAGCAGGGAAAGGACTCCTCTCTCCAAGCATCAGCAGAAACAACTTGTGATGAACTGACTGTAACCTCCATTCCTGGTATCCCTGCACTGCTGGGGACAGGAGGTAGAACTGAGAAAGAGGGAGGGGTTGGGGGAAGGTATATTTAAGGCCTTATTTTGCTTCTCATTGTCCAGCTCTGAATTTGCTGGTAATAAATTCAGTATCTCTAATTTAAGTCTGTTTTGCCTGTGATGGTATTTGCTGAGTGATCTCTTTCTGTCCTTGTCTCAACTCATGAATCCCTCATTATATTTTCTCGTCCCTGTCCAGCTGAGGAAGGGAGTCATAGAGAAGTTTTGGTGGGTGTCTGGCATCCAGCCAGGGTCAGCCTACTACAGCTGAACAAATCTGTAGTGACATGACAGGTCCAAGGCTAAAGTATATCAAGTTGGTAAGTCAGAGCAGGTTTGTCAATGTTTCCATTCCAGCAGTTTGATCCCAGGTTACCCAGACTAGTACTGAAAAAATGCCACCAGTCTGGGCTTTTTCTCCCTTAGGCAGCCCTCCAGCTCTCTCTCAACAGCATTGTATACTCAAGTAACCCATAAAACCTCCTGTCCCACATTTCCAGAAAAAAATACTAATTTTGTCAAATAGAGCACAAAGGACCCAGGGGAGATTCAAGACAGAGTGCTTTTCAGGACACACACGGGCAATTTGCCTTACACAAGACCAGCTTTAACAAGCACGGGTGGGAATCAGTACTTGCCACTTGATTTCAGGGTCATGGATTGGTCATCTATTTAGCAGAATTGGCTAAGTTTAGTTCTTTGATGGCATGACACTTGAGCTGTCATGAAACAAGGAAAAACTTGGATATATTCTGCCTGTACTCCTTCAGAAGGTTTTCATAACTGGTATTGTTTTGTTGAAATGTTTTAAAGTAAAAATTCTGATTAATTGGAAAATTCAGACCAGTTGAAACTTTTATGCAGAACTTCATTGAAATCTGATATTAGTAATTTATCTATCATTACATTAGCACAGTATAACTTCTCAAAATATGCATTTCTAAAATTGATCTGCCCCTGTGGATTCACCAGGCTGCCCTTATTTCCATCTCCTGACAAGGGCACAACTAAGTTATTCTCCGTGTTGCAAGTCCAAATACTTTATTGGTAATGGTTTGACAGTATAATTTTATTCTTTTTGCCACCTTACATTAGACAAAACTGTGGATCATAAAGTAAAAACAAGTGAATTACTTGATGTGTATTACAAGGGCACTTGCCATTCCAATTCCATTATTGCTACATGTCTGGAATGGAACATTTTTTTAGTGATATGTGTCCTTAAAACACAAGGGAAAGTTTAGTTCTCCCAGCCAGAGAAATCTATTGCATTCCAGAATAGATTGTCTTGAAGTTGATGGAATAAGGTGTTCCTTTTTCTTCTTTCCTAATTCTTCAAGCAGTTGGTGACAATACAGGCATGTAAAATTGCAGTTCCCCCTTATTTCTGACTGCAGGAACACAAAGTGTCTTTGATTCTCAGTTTGCAGTCTGTAAGAATATGATTGAAAGCAATTTGAGTTGCAATCATTAAGTGTTTTGTGTTGCCCAAACACACTTAAAAATGATAAAATTTGAAGATATATTTTTTTCTAAATGTCTGATAACTTTTAATAAAAAAAATTGTCATCTAAGAGAGGTGTCATCTTCAGGTGCACATGTTTATTTATTTTCAGAGGCATATGACCGTTACATGAATCAGGGTGAAATTCTTTGCTTATGCTTCTGTCTCCAGCACTGGCAAATACTAAATATTGGGAGAATAGTGTAGTGAGTGATAAAAGATACAGATAATCTGATGATAACATTTTACTGATATATTCTCCCAGACTTCAATAATTTATAAAAGGGGTGAGAGTGGGTGCTTGAAGTGAGGTGTTATTTTTGTGCCTAATAGTCATGATATCATTTTGACTGTGATGTTGCCCAGTCATAAAGATTTTCCTTCTTCAGCATCCTATAGTAAAAATATAACTTAACTATTAATTGTAATTAGAAATAATACCTCTTTAGGCTTTTTTTAAACCTGAAATAAAATGGCCTTAATTTTATATTTACAGATTTTTTATTTGAAAAGACAGAGAATAATTGATCCCTGTTTATCCAGGTTTTCTCCACGCCAATTACCATGTTATACTTTAAGTGCTTCTTTTTTGTTTACTTCTATTCTCATTGAGACTACCAGCAAAGCATTTGATGGAAATAGAGCTAGGTCAAATAAGGAATTTCTGAAATCTCATTTTTATTACTTGTTCTTTTATCTTCCCACTTTAAAAAGATGTATAGCTTCAAACTTCTTTTTCATTCTGTCATCTTGCACAATATCTTCCCTTCACCTCTATTTTTTCCTCTTTAATGTTGCAAATTATGTTATGCTGCATGCTATAAACATATATTGAAGTTTGATGGAGACAGCCAGGGACGTCTTCATCCATTTCCCAGGAGAAGGTTGTACTAAAAACATAATAACGATGACAATCAAAGCTCTGCAGTCATTCCTTCTTGTAAAGAACTCCGTATGTTTCTTAGGCAACTTGCGAGATGTATAAAAGAAACACAAAGTTTATTTTTGTATCTACAGTGGCCAATGGTTTTCAAGATGACAGACATTGTTCATTTCTGTTTAGTAGCAAGCAAAGGCAATAGTTGAATAAACTTTAAATTCCTGCTTCTTTTTCATAATATTTATTTTACAGATGGCAGAATATTGATTTATTCAGTATGTCAGACTTTGTCAGAAAAATAAAGTATGTGTTAAAAAAACCCCAAGAACAAAAAAATTAATGAAATCCCTTATATAATGACCATTAAAGCAATTAATTTTCCCCTTAGATTATTCAATTTACTGTATAGTGAATTGGTTTGCCTCCAGTTAAAATCTTTTCCAATCACAGAAAATTCAATCTAACACTTCATTGTTAGCTTAATCATTCATCAGTTAAATATTTTGAGCTACCTCCTTCTTAAATGAATATCAAATACCACTTAGTCATTGACTAATATTGCTTAAGATTAGCATGTTTTTTTCTTTTACAGCTACTCTAGAATGACACTTCATGTTGTCACTATTAACTGTAAAGTCTTCAGTAATTAGTTGTCTTTTTAACTAAGCTTGATTCAACTGTGTCTCTGCTTCTAACTTTTTTATCTAGCTAAAAAAACCACCAACCTTTTCCTCCTGAGAGTAAATAATATACAGAATAAAGAATTTTAATTTTTCTTTTAAAAGGTATCAGCAATATATGTGAGAGACATAAAAATCATGGTGTAGAAAGAAGGGGAACAAATAGCAATATGAACCAGTCCAACAATATGGTTAAGGATGCTGTAGGGATGGACTATTCCTAGGTACCTGTTGAAATATTTGTTTTTGTGTTTCCCTTGCTTGTTGATGATGAGTTAAGCATACATGCAGCTATGGCAAGCATATGGACCACCACATTAACTAGCTGTGCGGGCTGAGCAGACAAGACTAATGCCTTTAGCTGTTAAGGTGGGAAAAGGGAGAAAGATTTTCTATCGGATAGGCCTTAGTAGATTAAAAGGGGCCCTTTGGAGTGCAGATAGCAGACAGCTGTCAGGGTGAACCATTTACAAATGCTAACTTTTGCTTCAGCAGTGATGAGCAGCTCCTGCTCTCACTATTGCACCATAATTAGCACTCCCTGAAACAGTTCACCAGAGATTTGAAGACTGCCAAGCTCTATATGTCTTGCCCTGGCCTAGTTTAGTTTAGATTTTCCAGACAATGATGGGGAAAGGTTAATGCAGAGAATTCTGCTCATTAGGAATGTTAGAAATATTAAGGGACTTTTCAAGTACCCACTGTGTCTATGAAATAATTCATTCAGGAGAGTTTTAAGGAATGAACAATTAATTATGTTGAAAGCAAAAGAAGACTGAAGTGAAAAAATTGTTCTATAAATCCTTTCACTGGCTCTTGATTTTTTGGTCATTTTAGGGTAGGAGGCTTGGTTTACAGGTAAAGTCCTGGTCTTTCAAAGTGATGGATATGATGAATATGGTATATATTTTCTCAAATATGGAGTTTTATTGGGTTACGTGCACAGGTTGAGCATGATCCAAGTGATCTGTATACTTATATTAAAAAAAAAGTCTGATTGCAGCAAAAAATGTCAACTAAAATCAAACAATAAGCTTATGGGATCTGCTAGGGACAGAATTAAAAACTAAGGAAGCCCACCCTTATTTTCTTTAGCATGTGGTACTTCAGAGGGATGGAAGTTTCTCTGGAGGTCACAGTGTTCTTTAAAAAATACTTAACAAAAAAATCTTCATCTATTCAGTTGGGAAGGTTGCTAGCAAATATAAGAAAATTATCTATTTTCTTCTTTGGATCATTTTGGATAAAGGAGCCCTGAAATGCTCTGCTAATTTCAGTTGATTCATCCTGCTTACTGGACATATCTAAAAGAGCCACACCTCACTGCCAGCAGGGCTAGTGACTCCCTGGGGTTCCCACAGTGTGGGTCAGGGCAGAGCACAGGGACTCTGGGGCAGCCTGAGGCATCAGGCACCTCCCTGGGGAAAGGGACGGGCTGAGGCTGGGCTGGGATGTGTCCTGTGAGTGTGCCTTGCTCAGCAGGGCTGTGTCCCAGCCGGGCAGGGCAGTGGGGAGCCCCCGGGTGGTCAGGGACAGTTGGGGCTGGTTAAGGCACAGGTTGAACCTTGTTGAAAGAAGCACAAATTTAGCATCATAATTCAGAATCTGTTATAGAGTGAAGCTGAGGTTGGATAGAAGTCCGTTTGGTGTCAAGGCTATGTGCCATAGAAGTACGCAGGAACCTTGAAGCCCAGCTATTTACAGTGATCTGTAAATATTACAGTATTATTATTTGCTATAATGCGTGCTTTAGGTCTGTTTGCAATGACTAATAAATATTCAAGATTTTATATTACAGCTAACATAATCATGCATTTTTGCTGGGGAAAAACTTGTAGCTAACTTTTTGTTGCGTGTTTATCACTGTTATCCTCAAAATGAAGAGTTGTGGACTCTAAGATGTATAATCTTTCCCTCCCCCTGTGCTGCCATTTGAAGCAGTTATAAGTGTTAATTGGGAAGACTTTCTTATCAGTTCTCAGGGAAGCATATTTATGCTTGTCCTACTTATGAAGCAGATTGAAGCTGTGATAAGGGAAAGTGGGTGGGGAATTTCCCAGACAGCCCCAGATCAGGTGCTGTCCTGGGGTGAGGCTGGTGTTTGGTTGGAATGGTCCAGGTGATCAGTCTCTGGGTAATCTGGGTGGATGAACCAAGCTGGTTGACATTTTGCTTGAGGAGCTCTGAATCCTGCTCTTTTGCGTGAAGCATGTTTTTCACAGTGCGAAAGCTAAGTACTGTGTGTTTATATATTATACTGAAAATTAGTTTGTATAAGTGTTTGTAGCTGTTTGTAGCTATTTGTAGAAAAAGGCATTGGGCTTTAAGGTTGAGTACCACTGTGTGATTGGAAAGAGGGTTCAGACTATTTAAGACCAATAAACCTCTGTTTTCATACTCACATTGCAAATTGATATTATTATAGACTCACACAATTTACAAAGATGGAAGAAAACCTGGAATTATTTACATATAAATAATTTGAAAAGAACTTTCTATAAATCCCAGTGCTATAAACATAACTTTAGGAGGGACAGGCCAAGTGAAAAGATATAGGGGCATTTCATAATATTAAATAGGGGCAATTCTATGACTCCCTGTTAATATCCAAGCATAATCAATATTGCAAAGAAGATGATAGTTTAACATACAACAAAAGCACATGCACAGATTAATGCCAGCCTTTGCCAATCAATGCTTAAAGACACAATGCTCCAACAAAAACAATTTGAGAAAGGCAGATCCCTTCATTTAGATAGGTTTTTGCATGTTTCCTCTCTCTCCCTCCTTTTGTACTGTATCTGACAGGAGAACAAACCAGCAAACCTTCAAAGTTTAAGTTGTCTTTAAAACTCAGCCTTCTTTTCATGAGCTTAGGTAAAAAGGGTGGGGTCAGAAGTGATATATCTGCTTTCTATTTGTCTTTTGCTAGGTTCGTGGAATTGACTTATCAACCATTAGCAACCAAGATAACAGGTTTACTCAATGGCTGCTATTCAGACAGTGATTGACAAAAGTGATCCATCTCCGCACTGCACCTCTTTACTAGAGGGCTTTTGATACTTATCTGAAATAAAGAATAATTTCAGTTCAGTTTCCAGTTGATCTTTTGAAAAAAAATAATGCTTTAGTATAAGAGAACAGTAGGAAGCATTTCGTTTTTCTCTCTTTTGACCTTTTTATTTGCAGCAGCGCTAAATGATGGGAAGAGATCAGAATCTACTTCTTTGAAGCTTTTTTCCTCCCTTTCTTTTATTCTGCTTGAATATTGTATATGCAAGATGGTATTACCTGAAAAGACTTCTGAAACAATGATGTTGAGGGCTAAAAAGTAAAACTAAAAAAAAGGGGAAAAATTAATTCACCTGCATTCTCATCATACCTCCTTCTGTGTTAGTTTGTGGATTAATAGTGCCCTGGTGGCTCTTCCAGCGAGTCACAACTTAGCCAAGCCCCTACAACTGCAAAGACCCACTCTTCATACATATCCACACTGACCCAGGTGTAGGTAAGTGTGACTCCCAGTTGGAGAATTTTAATAGAGTTCCTAAGCAAGTCAGATGGCAGTGATTGTTTCTGACTTCTCCCACATCATTGGATCTTCTAGTCAGTGGAACCTTGTGTAGGTGAAAGAGCTGCTGTACATCCAATATCTGCCTGAATTCGAGATTTTTGATCAAAGGACCTGTCCTATCTATACTTCTGGAAAGCAGGATACAGTGCTATTTAAGTGACAGAGCTGTAGAAGACATTCAATGAAAGAAATGATACATGTTCTTAATTCTAAAATCTTATCTCATTCTGAGCAAAAGAGTAATGTATTAATAACTGCTTTATTGATTTTAATTTTTCCTTCATCTCCCTTTCTCACTACTTGCAATTTCAGTAATAAAATGGAAAAAAGGCAAGAATAAGAAGGACTGAGTATCTGTATTGAAAATCAAATGTTTACATGACAAATTATAGACTTCTGCACAATGTTAAAAAGTAGTTGCATAATTTAGCTGTTGTTAGCTTCCCTAAATTATTTAAATAGGAAAGAACTGATCAAAGTAATACTTAAGAACATAAAAAGGTAGTTATAATATAATTACTGATATCCCTGTTCTCATGGTACAGTTGTACAACATTCAAAATATTTTAGCCATAAAGCAAATAGGTTTCCTTGCACTGAGTTTTGTCAGTATATACTGACGTCTTATGATACATGAAGGAGAAACTTTAGCAGTCAGGATAACACTTTTCTGCACTGAATATATGAATAAATATTTCACTGAATATGCACAATATTGCAGCAAATGAGTATGTGGTATGTTTTCTGTCTAGCTACAACTTTTGTCTTCTGGGTTTGCTTTATATTTTTCTCTGGATTACAAATTGTCCATTTAAAATCACTACTAAAAGTACAGCTGAAATACCACTGATTTATTTATTTACTTTTTTACTTATTTATTTAGGTGTCGTCTGTATCTGCATGATATTTCATGAGAAATGATAAAGGGAAAGAAGATAATAATCTCAAGAAATGGAGGGATGGTATTATGATGGAAAGGTTGACTGCTATAGTGATATCACACAAATTGTGTGATTTGGACTTGACCTAGATAATATCCTCTCTTGTGGATAATTAGAAAGTTCCCACTAGAATATTAAGGAGACAGCATTCTTCATCATCACTTACTCACAAATTAATTCCACTTCATTGAGATGTTATGTCAGATTTGTTTTGGTGTTTTTAAAGATTTCTGAGTTGCTAGCAAATATTTATCTTAAATTTTGACTGGTGAAAACTGCAGTTGTTTCAAGTCTTACCAAAACTATAATCACTGAAATGTACCAGTTTTGCTTTTCTTGATGAAAATGTTTTGATATTTATGCTTATAACTCCATTCATGAATGGAAAGGCTGTTACAAAATCCATAAAATAATTATTGGGGGTTTTTTTTAGTTTTTCATATAGCAGCCTTTTCTGGTGATCACAATGAAAACAGATATTGTCACAGGAAACAGTTACAGTTTTTGAATTTTTTTTCATCTGAAACATTTCTGCTCATGGTGAATCCTAATATAATAGATCTGGTAGCTTTATGAATACATTAAGGAAGCTGTAATGACTGCTTCAGTAATAAGTGCTGATGCAGCAGGCAGAATCTGTCACAGGAATAGTATCTTGAGAAACTGGTATCTGTCTATAATTATAAGGAATTGACAAATAACCCAGAAAACCTTAAAATGAAGCCTGCTCTTTTTAAATTCTACACACTTAGGAAGTGTTACAAGTAGTTGTAAAGTATAGACATGCAAGGATATTCCTACTAATGCTGATTAAGTTATCTGATGAAAACTCTTTTACCCATGACTTATTAGGTTCTATGAGACAGCTTGATAAAATACACAGAATATAACCCACCTTCCATTAACTGACTTGAAATGGGGTGGTTCTTTTCTTTTCAATAGGAATCAGATTAAATGTCTATGCTGTAAGTGCTAATTCTATTTTTAAAAAATCTATTTATCATCTATCTATCTATCTATCTATCTATCTATCTATCTATCTATCTATCTATCTATCTATCTGTCTATGAGAAAAAGAAACCTTTTAGAACTTTGAAAGATGTTTTTACAAGTACTATGGATATAGAAATTTGCAAAGGTATGTGGTTTTGTGTTTTGTATGGTCATCTCTTTCAAATTTGTTTGTAGCACAGCGTTTTGATCTCAATATTGGATCTTCGTACACAGTGATAACCTGATCTACTTCTGTGTTAAAATAAGTTGTTTGTTCCAGAAAGATTTGAGAGATACTATTCATGCTCTCAACTTTCCTTCATCTCTCCCTTTCTCATTTCACAATTCTGCTAGATAATTTTGATTTGTTGTGTTGCTGACATAATCTTTGAAGGAAAAAGCGAACAGTTATTGCCTATACCGATAATGAGAAAGTTCTTGTATAACATGAAGACTAATTTGGATGAGCACTGCAGGTACACACAGAGAAAAAGTAATATCTTTTGCAAAGAACTACCATAAAAAGTCTTTGGGGAAGATACAATCTGTCTTGTACAGAAATAAAGCCAATTCTATTTCCCACTACTCTCCCTTAAATGTAAGCTGCTTAATGGGGTATCTCAAAAAAAAAAAGATAAAATCTAGAGATTAAGAAGTCATATGACACATAAATCAAAAGAACAGAAGGGGTTGAGCATGAATTTGTAAAGAAGTAATTTTTAGCATTCACTATAACTGGTCTGGTAGAGTACTTATCTGTTATCAGCTTTTTTTAGTTATCACTATCTTTCTGGAACATGATGGATAATTGTACTTAGGAATTTAAAAGTAAAATGTGGTATTTGCATAAAGAATTCATTTTTAACTCAATTTCACCTTTACATTTTTTAGCCTCATCTTGTTAGAAAAAGGCACCTGGAAAGCAAAGTTAGGTTTTGTAAGGGCATATCTTATATTGCTACAAATCACAGGATCTTCTGACTTTTGAAAGATAGGCTCCTACCCTTTACAAGATTTCTGTCCTCTGTGTCACTGTGACAGCCACCTCAATTTGATACTGTAATGTGTCCGACTTGAGAAGTTGGCACGGTATCTTTGAGGATTCAAAATGAAGGTAAAGAATGTTACCTCAAGAACATTTTCAGTATTTCTAAAAAGAACAAGGGAAGAAAATATAAAGAAGCTTCAGCCTTTAAATAATACAAACTTCTGGAATATGCGAATCATGCATTTAATCAACAATAGAAGCTCTTTTAGTGAGAGCAATTTATCATCACATAGACGGGGATTGCAACAGGTGATGGGACACAGGAGAGCCTGATTCTCTGCATGAGTCTGAAGAGGTGACTGCTCAAGTGAAACATTAAGGTTACTACACCTGAGAGAGTTAATAAGGGATTTAGTAGGGCATATTCACACCAGGATTATGCTTCCCTTTCCAACTTTTACATAAACCAGCACTTACAAATGTGTCTAAATGCTCTTGTTTCTTCTCTCCAGCAAAGGTAGACAGTTTTTTGTGCTAATGCAGTTTTCTACCAAGCACTGTTCTGCTTTCTGTTGCACACTTTTCAATTTAACCTTTGAAAAATAGTCCCTCCATGAAAATATCACAGCAACAGCGTATCAAATAAAAATAAAACTTAAATTTCCATGTAAATAGTTGCCTTGCCATATCTCTCAGCAATTTCATTTTGTGTCAATTGAATAATTTCTTTAAAATGTATCACTAACATCCCTTTCCTATGATGCTTTGATTATGAACAGGTTTTTGTTATGCTTATTCTTGCACTTGATGGTTATCTATTTTTTCCTTACACTTATTTGGTTTTATCCACCTGTGGATTCTCCTCCTACTTTAGGACTGTAGGGAGAACCTCAGCAGAACTGAGGTGGAATAGCTCTGCTGATCTCAGGAAAAGCAGAGCAGTTAACACAGAAAAAAGCAAAACTTCACCTCATTTTGAACCTGGATTCAAGAATAGGGTTAACACATAACAAATCATGTCTCAAACATAAAAATAACCAACCAACTTTAAAAGCACTAGGAGAAACTTCTATGAGCAGTATCTCAACAACAAGAAATATAACTAAATATACATTTAGCCTAAATTTTCCATATTTCAAATAATTTTCTTGACATTCACTGATTTCTTGTTTGCATATTCCCCCTACTATCTATCTTATTCCAGTTTATGCCTTCTGCTTTGCTGCTTGTTCAAAAGCTTTTAGCTTTTTTGCTGATGATTGCTGCAGTTACTGAGGTCTTGTTCTTCACACAATTTTAAAGATGAATGGTGGGATTCATCTTGTTTTGTTTAGATGCCCTAAATTGAGATAGATAAGTCTTGGTTGATTCTTCAGACTCTTTTTATCAACAATTCAAAAAATAACTACATACACGACATTAATTTTATTTTAAGAAAGTACATGTAAATATCTACTATCTATTATCTACCGTTATCTAATTTCCACCACAAATTATCAAGGAAATCAAGACATCTTATACCTTTAGATTCAGCTTTTAGATTTTTGAGTATCACATATTTCACTTGTAATTTTCATTTTTTTTCAGTATTTAATTTTTATTCATAATTTTAAATTTTGTCTTGCAGGTAACTTGAAGAGGAGGGTGAGGTGTCAGTACTGCAAACATTGTTCTGCCTACGGCTTGAAGTTCCTAGAAAGGTGCATATAAAATGAATCAGACTGCAATCCACCCTCCATTTTATGGCACCTTTCTTTTTATTTTTTGTCCCTAACATCATATCCTTTTCTCTTGACTCCAGAATCTGCATTGTCCCAGAAAAGCACAGCTGTCAGTTTTTAAATCAAAATTCAGTCTTTAACATAGCTTTGTCTCAATCCGTGAATATGCATAACACTAAGAAAAATATGCTTTTCAGTGAGAACAATGAGCAACAATGCTCAAGATGGTTTGACTATGTATATATGCATATATATCTATATCTCCAGCAGTTTGAGGTTTGTGGGGGTTTTCCAGCTGACTACTCTAACTTTCAAAAGGACTTGTCATGTAGATCCTGAGTCATCTGGAATATTTTTGCAAACGCTTCATTCTTTTTCCCTGAAGCTTGCTCCCAAACTTTCATTCATCAGTGCTTCAGGCACAAGCCTGTGTGGGGGCTCTGGTCCACACAACCTACACAGCCAGAAAGCTTAACATGCATCAGGAACAGAACAGTTTGGAAATTGCTTATTTTCTTTTTCCCAGTAGAGTCAGTCTTTCACACCTTTAGCTGCCACATTCAGAAGTCAAATGCTTTTATTATGACTGCTCATTGCCAACAACGTGCTCTGCACTATGCAATATATAACATTGCAGGTAGGGTCTTCTCTAGGGAAAAAGAATGTTGTTTTCTATCTAACGGCAGGCAGTGAGGCTGTAGCGATTTTTGAAGGCAAAATGCTTTCTTGGGCTTTACCACTACAACAGAAAAAGATCAAAGTCTCTTAAACCAGACAGTGTAAACCTCACAGCCCCCTATTAGAACAGAGTTTTAATTTGTTTTGGATGTTCTGATCTTGTGGACACAATTCTAGACAGTTTCTCAAAACAAATCAATACTGACATTACACTTTGCCATTGTTTGCTTTTTTACGGAGGAAGCCATTGTCTTTCTGCATATTTGGAGATGAGAAGTGCAGTCGCAGTGTAGTGACATGTCCTTTGTCATCCCATATGTCAGAGTCAGAAACAGCACCTTTAAACACCTTTAAACAGCACACTGCAGCAGCTGCATCCTTTCAAATGATGGTGCTTTGGAAGCAATACAAGTGAAGGCAAGTTTTAGTGTGGTGGAGTACCACGCTAAAAGTGAACTGTACACATACTTATGCAACTGCATCATGTCAGTGAACTCAAGAAGTCTACTGAATCCTGCCTAAAAGGCAGCAGTTGTACTGTCAGTCAACAGCCTCTGCAGATGACATTTGGAAGCATTTGCAAGGATCTGAGATCCACAGTGCTACTTTTCCTTTGGGCTCTTCTGTCACCACAGATTGACAGACCAGCACCCGTAAAATATCTTCTGTTGTTCTTTATAGATAAAGTACTGAACTTTCACACACTTGCATTGCATTAATTCTCAGTGTCATAAAGTGGATCTTCTTCATTTAACTATAAGATACATGACAGCATTCTGGAATGAAGGTTGAGTTTGGTAAATAGCTACTGTAATATCAGTTCATAGTAAACACACCTCTCCTGGAAGATGAAAATAAGAAAATATAAAGGTGTTATTTTCTAACACTGTGAATAAAAAAGAAACATAGGAACAGCTATTATTCCATTTAGTGATTGATGGTAGTATTTTTCAACAGTACTAAATTATTTTACAAGGGGCTATGGCTTCATAGCAGTGAATTGCTACTAACAAGAGCAGCTCTAGTCAGTCTGCAGGGAAGAAATGCTCAGGAACTGTCGATACTAACACAGTGAGCATGGACCACACTCCTCCCTGGAACAGCTAGTAATGATGTCAGAGAATAGTCAACCATGCCTTTACCCTTCTCCGTTGCAATATAATCATATTACTTTGAGTTTTAAAGATTCCTATTGCTCTTTATTGAATCCAGTTTTGGAGATGAGCCACTGTCACTGACAGTCTTATTAGGCTTAGTCAGAGCTTGTGCTTGTTTGTAGAGAAATCCTTTTATTAAAGGTGAAGGATTAAGCATTAGTATTAGAAAAACACCCCAAAAACATAACCACACAAACCAAACAAAAACATAAAGAAGGAAGATTAGGCCACAAAAGGTTTATTTCACCACTGACAAATTTAGAGTGAGGTTCTCAGAGCTACTAATACTGAATGGTGCTAAATCATCTGATTTGGCTTGCAGCTCACAAAGTATACAGAATTACCTTGCTAGAGCATCCCATTATAATCCTTTCTATTTCTTTGTTTCTCTTCTAAACTGACACCTCTCTAGAGAATGGGGGAGACTCTTTAATAACAATTCCAAGTGAGGTTTCAACAATATTGATTGATATTAAAAGAGTATGTGTGTTTTCTCTCTGCATTTCTGCCTATAAATTTATTCTTCACATTTGCAAAATTTCAGCAATGGAAAAGAGTCATTCAGTACTACTACAATATTTCGATACCATGCCACTGCCAAGATATAATTGGTCTCAACAATTAAGTTTTCATTACATTGTCCAGACCATTTTTTAAAACAAACAGCATCTTAATCCATAAATAACGTTTCCTATAAAATACTTTACCTATGTTTAAGGCACGTAAATCTTGTGAATGTAAGAAATTAAGTTCTGAGGGAATTGATATTCCTAGGACAAAAGTTGCCATGTAACAGGGCTTGTGGCAAGGGGGAGGACAGACATATCTTTTTCTGATGAGGCCATATAAATATTTTTTAGCCTTTGATAGGTAACTTTCATGATAGCTTCCAAAAATGCTGTGGAACTGAGAGCATAAGAGAGCTTTTCTGTGTTATTTTCACTGGTTTTGCTATTTATGAATGTTTGTGCATGTGTTTGAAGTGTTTATGTGAAGTTTGAGGAATTATTGCTTAAAAGTATTTTTTAGATTAAGTAGCCAAAGAGGGCAGTCTGGTTTTGCATGCTATCCCCAAATTTCCACCTAGTTTCTAAGGCAAAAAGATATAATTTCTAATTTACTCAATTAAACAGACCATGCTCCAAGATGTAGAAATATAAGATCTTTTTCTCTCATTGATTACAGCTAAACTTTTATTCAATATTATTTTGAACACCACTGTTGTTTCAGGAGATTACTCTCATTAATGTTATTTCAATATTGTTCTTTTAGGTTTTTTTCTCTTTAAAGAAAATCTCTGTAATTTGTCTTGAAAGCTCTAGTCGCATAGCCAAATTATTTGCATTTTTTACCCAGTGAATTGCTTTAGGCAATTGCTTTAGGAGTTTGCATTTTGTGCAATCTTCAGACCTTCTCATCTTTCAGTAGGGAAAGGAGGGAGAAGAAATTCACAGTCAAAATTATTCAACTGCAGAAACTTACACAACTGCAAATTTTATGGAGAATTTAACCTACACTGCAGCTGATTGCACAGCTGCTACATGTTTGTACTAATATGGGTTCCAGTTTTCCTTCAGACCCAAGCCCCAGTTGTCCATATTCTGATATGTCAGCTGATGTTCAGATTCTACTCTTGAGTGAGCCAACTGTCTTCCCCGGTAGGAAAATGAGGGATTGCATTCAAGCCTTTTTCCTGCAGACTCAATAGTGACCAGAACAATACTGGTTAAAGTCCTTCATAGTGCCCCTCTCATCCTTTCTCACACCCTTCAGACTAAAAACATATTGTCCTTGCTATCTTGACCGTATTTTCTTGCTGCAGGAGTTCTTCCAAGATAGGCTGCAAGACATTTCTGGGTAAGTTTTCTGTGTGCCTCTTATGTAAAGAGCGTGGTTTGTATCACAGGGAAAAATAAAGTCCTCATTCATATTTTGAATGTGCCCACAGCTGAATTCACAACATCTGGTGTGGATTCTGTGACAGAAAAAGGCGTAAAACTCCTAGGATTTCCTGGGCCTTAGCCAGCAGGGAAGCCACAGAGATTTTTTGTTATTGTTGTAGTTTACTTGGTTTTTTGTTCATTTTGTTTGTAAAATAAACTCAGGAGCATTTGTCTTCTGTCATATTCTGATTTATCTGTGATGAATTGCAAAAAATACATAGCAAGGAAACTACAGCTGAGACATCTCACAGGTCAGGCAGCTTTAACTAAGTTTTAGGGCAAGTCCCAGCTGAAGCCTCAGTGAATGGGAATCCCAGAATCCAAAGAATGAAAAGAAGACCCTTACTCACAGCTAGGCCTGAAGTCCCAGTAGAGAAAATTTTCAGGAATCTAAGGCTCCAAAATTAATGCCTTAAGAGATCCTTTAGGACCACACTCATTTCTCCTGTAGTCTCCATAAATACACTGCTATGTATAATCATTCTGAATAGAACAGACAGGTGTATGCACTTTGACTAGGAGAAATATATTATGAGGGACAGACTGGCCTCTAGGACAGAAGAACCATTTAGATACATTAAGGCATTCATATGTCCTCAGCATACAGTATCTCTTCATCATTCACAAGTTACCAAGAGAAGCTGCTTCTAGTTCAAGTGAAGGAAACTACTCTGATTTGCAAATTTGTAGTGCAAATTTTTGGCTGTGCACATCCCAAACAAACTACTTTTGGGGTTTTTTACTTCCCTGTTGATGATTTGTTGTTGTGTGATTTGGAGTAAATTTTTAACACTTTTTTTGCCTCAGTTTACCAAGCTGCAAAGCCAGTACTCTGGTACAATTTTTATTTCCTATGATACTGGCTATTAAATTAAATATTATTGAGTATTGAATTGTATATTATTGCATTAAAGAATATTGTTGGATTTGAATAAACTTTACAACTCCTGTCAAGATCCTCAAGATCTTTTTGTATTAAAATAACATCAAGGATGTATCATTTTGTTGTTCCTGAATCATCTTACATTTGCTGAAAGTACAGCATCTGTGATATATGAAGACTGATGAATAGACTTCCAGTGACCAAAGCTCAAGAGATGTGTAAATGATGTTTTGTGTTAAACTTCTTGTACTTCCAGTCTGTAAAAGAACCTTTGCTTTTAGCTAAGAACAATGGAAGATTAAAGGAATAGTCTTCCCTAAATTTTTATTTCAAGAGTTTGAAAAATCTTTTCCTAAACTTTAGAATCAAGCTTCTACACAGCTTTTTTGAGTATCTTCTATTCAGAAATCCAAAAATATATTTCAGAAGATTCTGAGTATGGGGCTGAAAATCACAGTGTCCTGGTTTTTCTTTGTAGCCCTATTAGATCTGCCTAAATCTACCCAGAGCAGGACTAAGCTTTTTATAGAAAGTTTTGACAGGTCAACATAATTTCTCTAAAATGGAACACCATTTATTATCTATCATTAGAATAAATAAAAGGTTTTGACTCAGAAACTCATGTTATTCTTTTCCCCCTATAGAGCAGGACAGTTTAAAACCATAATGAATTATCTGGTTTGAAATTCTCTTTTTCTCCAATGACATTTCACTTTAATCCAATTATATCTGTAAGAAGGTTGATGCAAGTCCTATACTGATGAATGTGAAAGCCTCACTGTTATATGGTATGATACAGAATTCTTCTGCAGTGAATCCTCTTCTTTGGTAAATCTTTATGATTTGATTAAACAAAATTAAAAAGAATATTTTAAATTTTTTTAAAAATAATACTAACATTCTAACTCAATGCAAATAGAATCCAAAAAGCATCTTTAAACCATACATAGCTAAATGAACAGTGTAAGGAGATAATATTAAAAAAGTTAGAGATTCTTATGTACCATCAAATGATCATCGATTAAATAGCTTCTTGGTTCAGGATTCTGTTTGTCTTTTGTTTGTTTGTGGTTTTTTGGTTGGTTTGTTTTTTTTTTTATTTTACAAGTAGAAATACAGATTTGAAAATAATATGTCTCCAGTTGTCCTTGAAAGCAACACATATTAAATGGAACCATTTTTCTCAAAAGACTCTGTCAATATTTTATGTAACTGAGGAGACATTCAGACTCAGCCTTGCACTGTAGATTGTTCCCTCTTTCACTTACTGAAATACTCACACCAAGTACCTCAGTAGGTCAAGATTTTCTCCCCTATATTTTTTCTTTTCAACGTCTTTGCTTAAAACGTTTTTCCAAGTGACTATACCCCAGGCAATGTATCAACAAGTAACAAGCTGATAGAAAAAGTATCCTTAAAATAAACTCTCACAAAAACATAGTGTATTGACTGTAACACTTTCAGTAAATGACTGAGATTTATGAGAAATAAATTAAGGTTTTTTTAGAAAAGCCTGTGTTATTAAGAAATACACTTTTCAGTGGATTTTGGTTTTGTATTACAGATACTATTTTGCTTTTACTTTATGTCAAAATAGTAGCTATATAAAGTACTCAGAATTACTTATTTTTCTAAAGTACTAATAATGTTATGAGAAAATGAAAAAGAATAGTTTCTTATTTCAATCTCAGTTAAAAGGTTTCTGGGAAAGGAGAGAAACTGAACTGAAAAATAAGCCACACATAATTTTCACTTTAGGTACCTAATTAACCTGGTCCAACCTGAAGCTGACCTTATTTCAAGAAGCTGGGACTAAATAACATCCCATGATAATTCCTACCTGAATTATGCTACAATCCTACAATTTAAATATAATTTTCCACAGGCTTGAAACAGAGTTAAGACCGATCCTTTTATCTGCTGGACTACGTATGAATTACGATTAATTTCTATAAATATCCTATAAGGCTGTCATCAGAAATATTATTTAGGATTAATGGTGTATAAAATTGCAATGCTGGTTTCACACCTCTTTCCAGCCACTTTACAAGGCCTAATTATAATATTCATGAATGTCTATGTTCTATGGATTTGGGAAGCCCTAAGACCAGAAACTCACAGTAAGCCTAATAAGAAAAAGGGTTTATTTCCTTCTACTTGGTACTGATTAAGTTGGTTTTGGAATATGATCTCCTGTTTTGGATGTCCAGTAGACTGCTGGGGACTTTGAAATGGGAAGTGTAAATAGGTCAAAATGATAACCTTTGGTTAATCCTCATCTCTCTTATACTGTATAGATTTATAAACACAGCTATACAGATCAATAAAGTGGGATAATTTGGTTTCCGATACACACAGCCCAATTAGTCTAAGCACTGCCCATGTCCAAACATCTCTTGAGAGGCTTCTAGATGGTCTAAGTCAAAAATGTCCTGGAAATTGTGCCAAAATATCAATAGTATGGATGCCCATCCATTCAAGGATTGGGCATTAATAGCTTTTAACTAAGAGTGAATATACATCATGAGGAGTATTAAAACATTTTCTTTATAAATATCTAAAAACACTTCAAAAGAAAAATCTGGAGAGATAAAGATTAACCATTTTAAAAACAATAGGTGCTTAAACCCAACTCTGTATAAGAGCTGTGAGAAAGTACTAATGTCAAAATGGGAAACTGTATTATTGAAAAAGGAAAATAAATTTATATAATGAGTCAGAAGGTATGTGTGCAACAATTGTTAAAATGTGATTAAAGTCTAAAAATACAACATAGCTGCAAGAAAGAAAAATGAACATTCATACAATAATGCAGGAAACAGGCAGTAGAACAGCTGGGTGAAGCTGAAATTTTTGAATGTCTGTGATCAGTTACCTCCATTTTTAGTCACAATATTTGGGTTTAGAGACAAATGACTCCAAAGCCCCACAGTGTCCATGTGTGAAAAGATTTTAATTGAAATGCTGTTATCATACGTTTGTCAGAAGACCAGAGGTTGACAGCTTCAATTTAATAAATAGCTCATAGGAAAAGGTGTGTTTATTTTGTGAGACCGAGGTCAAATGTTAGGAACTTCAAGGCAACTGATAACCACTAGAACTACATGTGTTAATACTAGTTCTGTTAGTTTCCACTTGGCAGATTTCAATTGTTGACTGCTTCTTAGATGAAAGAAGGCTCTCCCTAGAAGTTTCCAAGGAAAAGAAATAGAAGTTAGGATTTGGAGGTCTCTTTCCACCAGTGTGAGCACTGGACTAAGGGGTGGGTCATGGCTGAGTGCTTCCTAACATCCTTGCAGCAAATGGGGGTGATTTGGAAAGAAAGACATGAGGTCTGCATCAGGATTGTACAAGAAAAAACACAAAAAAACAACCAAACAAACACACAAACACACACTCCAGCATAAAACAGCACTAGCCTCTGGAAAAAAATTAGTGAAGTACTTTCCTGTCCTTTCTTTCCAATCACTTTACATATTTGCATGAAAGCCATGATCTTCTTAGAGTTTCCAAGCTTCCTGTCTACTTCAGTTGTTACTTTATCTTGATTTCCAATTTTAAAACTCAGCTTGTATTATCTCAGTACAAAAAGCTTCCCTTTTTTATATCAATCAACACATTCCTTCTTTTTTTTCCAGTTTTATTATGTTTGATTGACAAAGATTACTTTTACTTGATTGTTGCTAAAAAAAAGACAGGAAAACTCATCTGACAGAAAAACATTGCTTGGCAGTGAAGACACTAGGTATATGTTAAAGGCTTGACATTAAGCCACATTGCTTGATTTAAAGATTTTTCTAACGAACGGAATAAAACTGCTCAGGTACTGAGACTCAGATCAGATCTTCACTAATCTTACATCTAAGTAGTCTAAATTATGTTGAGCATCTGCATATAAACAAGTAAAAAATTAATAAGTACTGTATCACAGAAAATGAAGTTTATTTCAATA
Organism: Pomatostomus ruficeps; assembly: GCA_013400735.1. Classification (NCBI taxonomy): domain Eukaryota; kingdom Metazoa; phylum Chordata; class Aves; order Passeriformes; family Timaliidae; genus Pomatostomus; species Pomatostomus ruficeps. Next base: position 49,824 of record VYZT01008868.1, read on the forward strand.
ATCAGTTTTAACACCTAAACAGCTATAAATAAAAAGATATAATTTTAATTACTTCATATAAGAAAACTTGGTTTTGTCATTTTAACTACTCTCATTAAAGAATAAAAGATGTTTTACCTGGAAAACTAATATGCATATTTTTAGCTATTTTATAACTTTAATATTTCTTTAGCTAATTGTGTTTATTATAACAAAAGTACTATAAAAACCAAAAAAATATATATTTGAATTGAGTGGTGGAATTTGAAAACACTATTTGAGTTCAGTTCTATCTTTTTATTTTTTATTATGATGACAAGTGATACTTCCCTGAATCTGGAAACAGGTTAAGCATGGTATAAAGAGAATTTTGGCTCAGTCCAGGTGATTTTCAAGCCCCTACATTTAGTCCACATTTACTATCAACTATCTAAAATGAAAAGAAATCTTCTGCAGTAGCTGCATAGAAACTATTGAAGTGCTGGACTATGTGAATTTCATATTGATTTTGAGACTTGTATTCTTTTGAGACTTTCTAACATGATAAAATATTTTAGCTTTAGCCTGTTAGTTTCATGCTATCAATGCTTATCACTGCTTCAGCTTTAAACTTCTTGTCATTTTGAAGTCAACAAGTTTCTTGACATATTATTTTTTTCTTTAGAAAGAGAGATTCTGAAAAGAAAAATAAATAGCACCTTCAATATCTGAGATGAAATACAAATTACGTGCTTATGGTCATCTGCTTGTCAAAATTTAATGGAAATAAGTAGAAGTGTGTTTGTTAGCACAAATTATGGAAATTAATTCTGAATTTGTTCTAGTCCTTTGTTCCAAATGTTCAAGACAAAGTGAACTGGCAATTTTGGAAATGTTGTTTCTTTCTGAGTATTTTCATCTAATCTGATTTCTATCTCTGAATAATTGGTAGTAAAGAATATGGGAATAAGATTAAGTTTATTTCATCTTCTAAAATATTTAAGATAGATATATGAATTGTGAAAGAATTGTGACAGGAATTAATGTGAAAAAGATATTAAGAACATCAAGGTTGTTAGGTGTTGTTAACTAACTTGAACTATTTTTGCAGTCTGTGACCCCCCCATTCTTAAAGACTCCATACAATTATAAGCTGGGATACTTGAAAAGACTGAATTTGCAGAAACTTTGTATTTCCCTTTTGGCAAAACTAAAAGAATAAACCGAACCAAAGCAGACCAAACCAAAAACTAGTGCATCTGAATTCAGCTGAAATGTACCAGGGCCACACTTGCAACATATTTGTTTCCTTTTCCCTTTTCCTCTCAAAGTTCAGGAGAGCTCAGATGGCTCTCAGCAGCATTGCATGAACCAGCAGCCAGGACTTGCCTGGGGTCTACCCCTTGTCACAGAATTCCAGAATCACAGGCTGGTTGGTTGAGATTGGAAGGGTCATCTAGTCCAACTCCTCTACTCAGGAAGGACCACCTCAAGTCACTTGCCCAGGATTGTGTCCAAGCAATGTTTAAATATCTCCAGGGATAGGGATTCCACAATCTTCTTTGTCAGTCTTCAGTTGCTTTCACAGTGAAGTGTTTTCTAATGTTCAAAGGCGAACTCCTGTGTTTCCATTTGTGTCTATTGCCTCTTTGCCTGTCAAAAAAAGGATGGCTCTCTTCTTTGCACCCTCCCTGCTGGTTTTTATAGACACTGATGAGACCTCCCCTGAGCCTGCTCTTCTTCAGGCCAAACACTATCAGCTATCTTACCTTTCCTTATATGAGAAATGGTCCAGTACCCTGAGCACATGTGTGGGCCTTTTGTTGGACTCTTTCCAATATATTCACATCTCTGTTGTATTGGGGAGCCCAGAACTGGACTGGAAAGCTTTTTCTACCGTGATCTCCTTTCAGCTGCTGCTCTGTGCTGCTGTGAAAGACACCGTCTCCCAGTGTATTCCACATGTGGCCCCTCTTCTGTCTGTCTTTTATTCTGGTAATGATTTATTTCACTGTATTGTCCCGGAGAGGAAGGGAAAGCTGGGTGCATGTGTGTGTGTATCAAGAAGTAAAAAAGGTTTAATAGAAAGATATTCAAAGCACAGGAAAAACAGGTTCCCTCTTATAAAAATAGATGCCAGGATCTAAACTAGTTTCACTGTTGAATAGCAATGAGCTGTAACTAATAAAAATTCATAGTGGGTTCTATTACCTAAATTTCCATTTTAAAAATGAGTAGGCCTCTAAACCTCTGCAAACAGTAAAGAAAAAAGTCCCAGGAAAATATTTTCAGAATGGAGAAAATCTCCCAGCCTAAATCTAAAAGACAAAACCATTTCAGCTGATGTGTTAAAACATCCTGGGCATTGAAAATGTCATCTGTTAAAGCTGAGCAAAATCAAAAGAAAATTAAACCAGGCCTTATGATGCTAAAAACTTGCCAATTTTGACTGACATCATTGACATCCCAGATTATAATGTTATGAACCTTGGTGTTTTGTGGATAACGTTTAGTATCTCTTTCCTTTTATGAAAAATCTTCTGATAATTTAGATAATTGCTGGGTTACAGTTTCAGGAAAATTAGAGCTGAAAAAGATGCAACTGCAGATAATTTAGCCATGTCTGCAAACTGAAGCACTATCAAGTAAAGTTAGACTTTTCTGGAAGATATTTATCTAACCTCTTTTTCATAACTTTTTAATCAAAGTTTAACCTTTCTCATTAATATCTGGAACACTAGAAAAATCCATATGTTTCTCTAAGATGTATTCTGACTTTTTCTTAAAAGGAAAAACAAAACCACCGCAGTTTTCTTCCAGTCCAACCTCCATGGACCAAGGAAAAACCTTTCAGAATTCTGTCCCCCTATATACTGGAAAACTATTATTCTGTCCATGCTCTTTAACCTTTGCATAAGCTCAGTTCTTTCAGCTTTCTTTCTTAGCAATTTTTTTTGTTATCCATGACTAGACCTTACCTAGTTTGTCCAAAATCTGGAAATGTGTTGCTCAAAGAAGATTCATTATTTCTTTTGAGCTTGTATTAACAATGTCTCAGATGGAGTATCTGCCTTTTGTTTCTTTCATGTGAGATTTCTAATTTTTTTCCCTACTAAAATCATGGTAGTGTCTTCAAATACGGCTTGTGATTTATTGAAACATTTACTGTGGTAATATTTTGTAATTATATTCAGCTCTTTATTGTCAAGGACCTTATTGAAAATATTGAATTATTCTGTCTCTTTGGAAAGCCCACTTTAGTTATCTGTATACTTTAGATAGCAAACCAGTAAGTGCAATATATTCAAGCAGTTGTGCATTTAATTTGTAGTGGCTCTAATCTGACCATACATTTTAGGATGACTTTGAAAAATATCTTGTAATTTAGCCATTCCTAAAGTCAATGTATGTCAATCACATCTGGTATTTCCCTGTTTGCAGTCGGGTTCCAAAGAAGAAAACAAGAGATTTTATATGATTTTGACAGGAACATATGGAGGCTACTTTTATCACCATATACAGCAAATATTTATAGTTATCTTATCAAATATACTGATGCCTTATCAGCCCTAAA
>VYZT01008871.1:0-18319 GCA_013400735.1 Pomatostomus ruficeps
CTGGCCTGACCCGTGCTACAGACTGGTTTTTGTGTTATTGCAAGTCTGGTGTGATTCCATAAAAGATTTTTTGGTGTAACCCAGCACTTAGCTCATGGTTAAATTTAATCAATGGTAGTGGCCCTACTTCATTGCAATTTAATAATATGAAGCCTTGGGAGAGAATAAAAATTACAATAGACAGAGTAAAAAGAGGTCACCATTATTTTTCTATTTCCACATGGGTCTCTTCCAGCTGCCTGAGCTGTACTTGGTGGTTGTTACATCTTCCTCTCTGCTAGCTCATGACAGCTGTAAACAGACCAACAAGCCGATGAGAAGCTTTGCTCCCCTCCCTTTTGTTTGTACAGAGACTGTTTTAATAATTCTTTTGTCAAGATCTGGGCCAGAATACTCTTGGATCAGACAAATCTCAGCAATGCTCCTAAGGAAGTTTATTGGCTTTCTGAGAACCTGAAGTTAAGGCTTGTATGGCTGTAATACAAATTATAAAGAGAGTCATTCTTTAGCAGAGAGGCCTCACAATAATAACATAAAATTCTCCTCACTATTACAGTCACAGAAATAGAAGTCATCAGCTCTCTGGGTTTTTTCTCCCAAAACCTTTTAGAAATCAGTGTCCAATTCACAGAAAAAATTAATAGTATCTAATATTTCAAAAATTAACAGCCTAAGTAAGATTAACAGATTAATTATTTGGACAATTAAATCCTTTTGCAGCTGAATTAGAAATCACAGCTTTGATTATAACAGTGACGCTCCAGAAAAGGAGAAGTTCAGCTGCCTTAGGAATTCTTTACCAGATCATGTCAGAAATTCAGACATTCTTCCCTGGGTAACTGTGAAATTAATGTTACATTGCACATCTTGTAGAAGGTGTGTGCCTAATGAAATGACTGAGGTGCTGTAAGGCATCTGTTCTCCTGCTCGATGCTCATCAGTTGTGACCCTCCTTCTCCTTTGGCCATCTCCACAGATGAAATAATGAGCGCCATGGTTTGAGCTCTTGCCAGTGTGTGGAAAGTCTCACCTGACCCACAGTATAAGGGGAGAGAGGAACAAGGAGTGCCAGCTCTAAGGCTCTCTCTGAAGGGTGTGTTACACGTGTGCAGGCGTGTTACACATTTGCAGGTGTGTTACACCTGTGCAGGTGTGTTACATGTGTGCAGACGTGTCCTGCCCAGCAGGGACATGACGACCTCTCCCCATGGCTGAGTAAGCATGAAGCAGAACTTGAGAGGAAGCTCCAGGAAGACAAGAAGGCTGCACAGGGAGTGGCCAGACAGAGGAAGGCAGTATTTGCCTGAGCAGTAATTGAGATAGTTACCACACCAGTACATAACATTATAGAAACCTCCACTTTCTCACATACATTGACTTTGAACTACACTTACTCAACAAGCATTTTACTAAAATGGCAGGTTTCAGCCCCTGAGGGTGCATTAAAAAGGCTGACACAGAAATCACTGGCTTCAAGATAATTCCCTGAGATATGTGTGAAATGAAAGTGGGGAGAAAAAGAACAAGGTAGAAAAAACAAACTTTTAACCACACTTGGAGCCAGATATGTTCCCCTCCTGAGCCCTTATCATAATTCACTTTCATAATTAAAAAATGGTCACAAATTCTTTCTTTTGCATGAGCCAAAAGTCTGCTTAACCTTCAGCAACAAAAGCATCCTCTTAACCTGTTTATTTTGTTACACAAAACAGTCAGCTAGGAGAAGAGATGAAGGAGAAAAGAAAATTAAGACAAAGTTAAGCCTGTGCCTGAGGTCTCTTTTTATCTACAAAGTGCCATTACACATTCACTCCCATTTTGCCATTCAAAGTGCATTAGAATTCTATCATTCACGGAAACACAGAATCACAGGATGGGTCAGGTTGGAAGGGACCACAGTGGTCATCTGATCCCACCTCACTGCTCCAGCAGAGTCATCCCAGAGCACGTGGCACAGGATTGTCTCCAGAGAGTTCTGGAATATCTCCACTGAGGAGACTCCACAGCCTCTCTGGGCAATCTGTTCAGTGCTCGGTCACTGCACAGCGAATAAATTCTTCCTCCTGTGCAGGGGGAACTTCCTGGGCATCAGTTCCTGCCTGTTCCTCTGGTGCCATTTGTGAGCTCCACAGATCCATGCTCTGAGCCCTCCCTGCAGACAGGGACTGACAGGGATGAGGTCCCTTCTTAGAAGTCTCTCCTTGAGGCTGAATATCTCCCTGAACCTTTCCTCATAAGAGAGATGCTCCAGTCCCTTCATCATCTTTGTTGCCCTCTGCTGGACTCAGAGTCTGCTTCACAACCTCTTGCACAAGGCATGGTTACATTTGTGTCTCTTTACATCCTTATGGCAATAAAGTGCCCAGTGTCTGATGAATTGCCCAGTGTCACAAAAGGCACTCATCACAGGGCTGGCTGCCACACCTAACCCTGTAAAGCAGCTGATCAGAACCTGAAAGCCACTGTCCACACAGGGCCTTATGTTACACACTTCAGGTGCTGGTCAGTGTGCAGAAATTGCTGGCGAGGGTTCATCTTATCCTTCTTGTTATTCCAGTTCTCGTCTTGCAGGCTCCTTCAGTGCAGAGTTGCAGCATTTCCAGGAACAGTACTTACAAACCACAAACATTTAGAGTGGAGCTCCAACTGAATCTTCAAATTGTGGTTTGTCCATGTGAAAGTGCTTTAGTGTGGTTGCTTTCTGGCAAGCAGTAAATTCTAAAAGATCTCTTTGATATTCCTCCATCTCTTCCCAAGAGGTGAAGGTAAGTCACAGCTGCTTTTGAGTTTCTTTGCAAAGGTCACCTGGGATGGGTTTTGAGCACTTCACATCTACAGAGCTCCTTCTCTCTGCTGTCTGCACTGGCCCCCTGCAAGTGCTCAGCTCCTGATAAGATGTTTTCCTGTTAGGCATTTCCTTCAAGAACTATTTTCTTTCACAAGTACTCTCTTTTGACATAGCGTCATGAAATTTCGAACCATTCCCCTCATATGAATTATTTGTTATTTATGTTATTTCAGGCAGGTGTTGGCCCACAGGTGCTGGGTCACAACAAAGACTCTATTTTGAATGCCCATCCAGAAACAGGTTAATTTTATGCTATTCCCTGGGCTTTCCTTTCAAGCCAGTTATTCTGGAGGGGAAACAACAATAGGGGTGATGAATGGATTGAGAGCAGCCCTGAGGGGAAGGACTGGAAGATACTGGAGAAGAAAACATTGGATATGAGCTGGTACTGTGTGCTTACAGCCCTGAAACCCCTCTGTACCCTGCCCTATGTCTAAAGAGCGATGTCCAGCAGGTCAGGAGAGGCAATTCTGCCCCTCTGCTCCAGTAAAACACAGGAACAGGTTGCCCATAGATGCTGTGGATGTCCCATCACTGGCAGTGTTCAGGGACAGGCTGGATGAGGGTCTGATGAACCTGGTCTAGTGGAAAGTGTTCCTGACCATGGCAGGGGGCTTGGACTAGATGATCTCTAAAGGTCCCCCTTCCATCCCCACCCTTTCTGTCGTTTCATGATTTCAGGGCACCTGGGACAGGAAGGAAAAAGAAATGAAATGTGATCATGGCAGCGAGTTAATGGGGGGATGTTCTGGGGTACAGATGTGCCAGGAACTCAAGATGAACACAGCACCTTGGGGAAGAGTCTTCTTAAAGCATGAAATGCATCTCCCAGAGTATCTGTGGCCTTAGTTTCCACAGAAAAGAGGGAATATCTTGGTACTCTGAAATTCCAGGTGTTGCCTGCATATTTAGACCTTGAAAAGTCCAATTCCAAATGAAAAGGAGTATGAGTGGCATACTTAAGAAGCACTTATTCATGCAAAGAGAAACAGCCCTCCCAATAAGAGCACAAGAAAGTCCTGATGAACTAACTTCCATCTTTTTCCATGTGGATTGTTAAGCACCAAAGTATGGCAAAGGACATCCTCCATTTGTACAGGTCTGAAGATAGATCTCTGCACCCTGAGGCAGAGCCGTGTGGTGGCTGCATGCAGCATCCTTGACTCACACCATCCAACCCTCAAACTAGGAGAAATCAGTTCCAAATGAGAAAATAACTTCTTGGGCTCATGACTCTCAGAAATGACAATAGCCAGAGGCAAGAAGGGATGATGGCACAGCACGGCCCACGTGGTGATGTGTGCTGGGCTCTCTTGAGTTGTCACAGGGTTCCCCTGGCCCTTGTACCCCACTCTGGAGGGAGAGCGACTCCAGCTCCCTCCCAAGGCTGTGGGGAGGAGCACAAGGGCATTGGCTTCCAGAAACACAGAGACTTGGGAAACAGAGAGGGACCTGGCCCTGTGGGCAAGAGCCAGTGGGAGTGGATGGGTCTGGAGCAAAACATTTCTTTCTGCTTCTCCCTGAAGCAGGGACACAACCCACAGGGGAGACTCTCACCCAGGCTGGCCAGCAGCACCCAGGTTCTCCAAACCCCGGCACTGCCCAGGGAAAGGCAGTGACAGGAGGAGGCATTGTTCAGCCACAGGCAGTCCATGCTGACAGCTTCCACCACTCTGCTCCTCACAGAAAACCTTGGCAAGGTGTCAGGAGTGGGGATGAGACACAGGGCCATGGACACATGATGAAGNACAGCCGTGCACTTCGGGTGCTCGCAGCATTGAGGGTGAGCTGTGCAGGAAAATATTCCCCAGAGTAGCCATGGGGCTCAGGGGGCTGGGAGGGTGTCCTTCTCCAGCAGCTTTGCCATTCCTTCCTCCCCTCTCCTGCAGGGTGTGACACCAGTGAAGGAGAGCAGCTCCTGACCCTCAGCTCTCCCCAATGGGCTGCAGATGCCAAATATGGCCACAGAGACAGATGGCAACTGTGCTATCTGCCAGGACACCTGGGATGACGTGGCTTCTGCTCTGCCCTGTGGCCACCGTTTCTGCCGGGGCTGCATCCTGCAGTGGGCACAGATAAATCCCATGTGCCCACTCTGCAGAAGAGCATTAGACACTGTCAGGTTTGCTGACAATGCAGGCAAGTCTCTGGAGATTGTCATCACAGCCCCTGAGCAGCTGCCAGCGGCCACGAGCCAGGCAGGGAGAGCTCCCGGTGGCCAGGATGAAGACAGCCCCTATCCCCCTCTGACACCCCATCCCTCTTCTCCTCGAGAGACACCAGCCCGAGCTGTCGGAGGTGTCCTGACTCAGGTCTGGGCACGACTTTTCCGTCGACAATGGGAACTTCTGCACCCTGTGCGGACTTGGCTGCGCCAAAGGACGGAGACCCTGTATGGGCAACGGCGGTGGCTGGCAGAGAGCTGCATCCTGTACGTGCTCCATGTGCATGGACCAGATCAGGAGATCATGATCCAGAGTTTGCGGGGCGTCCTGGAGGAACACACGGTGCCACTGGTCCAGGGCACCATTGACATCATTGTGGGCCAGTGCAGCGAGGGGGCCCAGAGGCTGCTGCGCTCCCATGCTGCTGCAGATGTGGATGACAGCCCAGCAGCCAACAGCAGCTCCAGCAGCTTCAGCAGCTCCAGCTCCTCCAGCTCCAGCTGCTCCAGCCCCAACAACCTGAGCTCCAGCTCCTCCAGCTTCTCCAGCTTCTCCAATAGCTGCAGCTCCAGCTCCTCCAGCTCTCAGATGGGGACTCCAGCCAGCAGCCCTGCAGTCTTCATGGATGTGGAGGAAGCCACCACAAGAGAGGCTGCCTGGCCCAGTGATCACAGCCACCCCCCAATTGTGGCCGTGTCCTCAGGGCAGGACCGGCCCCAGGACGAGCCAGAGCAGGAGGTGGTGATGGTGGTAGGTCCTTCTGCCCAGAGCAGCAGGCCCACACCCTCTGGTCCCTGGCATCCCCTAAAGAANCCACTCTGGAGGGAGAGCGACTCCAGCTCCCTCCCAAGGCTGTGGGGAGGAGCACAAGGGCATTGGCTTCCAGAAACACAGAGACTTGGGAAACAGAGAGGGACCTGGCCCTGTGGGCAAGAGCCAGTGGGAGTGGATGGGTCTGGAGCAAAACATTTCTTTCTGCTTCTCCCTGAAGCAGGGACACAACCCACAGGGGAGACTCTCACCCAGGCTGGCCAGCAGCACCCAGGTTCTCCAAACCCCGGCACTGCCCAGGGAAAGGCAGTGACAGGAGGAGGCATTGTTCAGCCACAGGCAGTCCATGCTGACAGCTTCCACCACTCTGCTCCTCACAGAAAACCTTGGCAAGGTGTCAGGAGTGGGGATGAGACACAGGGCCATGGACACATGATGAAGGTGGCCAAGGGAGGGCAACACAGAAATGCAGAAGTTGAAAACACAAAAAAATATTTTCTTCTTTCTCCTGACAACATGCCCTGGTGGGGACATTGGGACATCAGCAAGAGGCGGATTGTGACATCAGCAAGAGGCAGATTGACATCAATGAGGTCTGGATTGTGACATCACACCCCTTACTGCCTATATAAGGACAGGGGCAGAGGTGGGGGCAGTCTGGCTCTGGCCTGAGCTCCTACCGAGTGTGACCGTGAGGTGTGGAGCATCGAGCCAGGTTTCTCTGGTGCTGAGTGGTGCCTGTTCTTGGCAGGTCACAGTGCCAGTCCCAGAGCAACCAGCAGTGTTTCCCCAGCCCTGTGTGTTTGGGGCAGCCGTGCACTTCGGGTGCTCGCAGCATTGAGGGTGAGCTGTGCAGGAAAATATTCCCCAGAGTAGCCATGGGGCTCAGGGGGCTGGGAGGGTGTCCTTCTCCAGCAGCTTTGCCATTCCTTCCTCCCCTCTCCTGCAGGGTGTGACACCAGTGAAGGAGAGCAGCTCCTGACCCTCAGCTCTCCCCAATGGGCTGCAGATGCCAAATATGGCCACAGAGACAGATGGCAACTGTGCTATCTGCCAGGACACCTGGGATGACGTGGCTTCTGCTCTGCCCTGTGGCCACCGTTTCTGCCGGGGCTGCATCCTGCAGTGGGCACAGATAAATCCCATGTGCCCACTCTGCAGAAGAGCATTAGACACTGTCAGGTTTGCTGACAATGCAGGCAAGTCTCTGGAGATTGTCATCACAGCCCCTGAGCAGCTGCCAGCGGCCACGAGCCAGGCAGGGAGAGCTCCCGGTGGCCAGGATGAAGACAGCCCCTATCCCCCTCTGACACCCCATCCCTCTTCTCCTCGAGAGACACCAGCCCGAGCTGTCGGAGGTGTCCTGACTCAGGTCTGGGCACGACTTTTCCGTCGACAATGGGAACTTCTGCACCCTGTGCGGACTTGGCTGCGCCAAAGGACGGAGACCCTGTATGGGCAACGGCGGTGGCTGGCAGAGAGCTGCATCCTGTACGTGCTCCATGTGCATGGACCAGATCAGGAGATCATGATCCAGAGTTTGCGGGGCGTCCTGGAGGAACACACGGTGCCACTGGTCCAGGGCACCATTGACATCATTGTGGGCCAGTGCAGCGAGGGGGCCCAGAGGCTGCTGCGCTCCCATGCTGCTGCAGATGTGGATGACAGCCCAGCAGCCAACAGCAGCTCCAGCAGCTTCAGCAGCTCCAGCTCCTCCAGCTCCAGCTGCTCCAGCCCCAACAACCTGAGCTCCAGCTCCTCCAGCTTCTCCAGCTTCTCCAATAGCTGCAGCTCCAGCTCCTCCAGCTCTCAGATGGGGACTCCAGCCAGCAGCCCTGCAGTCTTCATGGATGTGGAGGAAGCCACCACAAGAGAGGCTGCCTGGCCCAGTGATCACAGCCACCCCCCAATTGTGGCCGTGTCCTCAGGGCAGGACCGGCCCCAGGACGAGCCAGAGCAGGAGGTGGTGATGGTGGTAGGTCCTTCTGCCCAGAGCAGCAGGCCCACACCCTCTGGTCCCTGGCATCCCCTAAAGAAAAGGGCTCGTGACCCCCAGGACTCTCCCCACCCCTCAAAGAGGCCGTCCCGCCAGCAGCATTAGCAAGGGTCTTGCAACCCTACATTCAGAAAAACAAAATAAATTATTTCCCTCACACAGTCTCTGGGCACTGCTTCCTCAGCCTTCTGGGGCCTTTGCCCTTCCCCTTGTGCCCTACTATGGCTGGCATCCATGTCCTGTGGGGCACAGCCATAGGCTGAGGGCAATGTGGGCAGCACCTTTTCCCACAGGAAATCTGCTGCAGCCGAACACCAGCAGGACAGTTGATGCCAAAGGCAGAGTGGGCAGCCAGGGTAGGTGGTCTCGACACAGAATGATTTATGAATGCTCCACTCTGGATCTCTCTGCATGGCCTCTTGTCCCTCAAGAGTCTCAACAGCACTTCCCATGTTGGGATCAGCAGCAGCCATGGAACTGAGTATTCAACTGCAGTATCCCAGTCTTTGAAAAATCCCAACCTTCTCCCCCAGCCAGGCTTCCAGCTGTTGCTCACTTAGTCAATGCCCATGAAGAGGCCTGTAAGACTCTGCTTGGGGTCTGGCTGCACTGATTCAGACCCATTTTTATTTATTCCCACAGTTCTGTAGCGTGAACAGTATGAAGGGCCTTTTGTTTGGTCAGCAGTGAAGTGTCAGACTGCACCTAGCTGGCACAATGCCCTTCCTATTCTTCAGGATTCATGTAGGGAGGACCACTCACCAAAACCATGTGAGGCAGGGGGAGAAAAGTAGAGCTGCACCCCTGGGGCACCATTGGTATATTTCCAGGTTTCCTTTGTTCAGGGGCCCACATGCTGTCCTTTGGAGTGTGTCCTTGTCACCTCAGGAGTGCTCCCAGGATGGAGGCCTGGGCTTGTCACTGTGCTGCTGAAAGAACTGCTGCTGAAACAAAAGGCAGAATTCCTTCCTGGGGTTGGGACCTCCCTAGACAGCACTAAGGGGACCCATTTTACTGAGCAAGCAAGGCAGAAGAGTTCCACAGCCCTAAACACAGATGCAAAGTGTCCTTGTGCTCATCACCGTCAATCCAGCAGGGCTGCAGAGAGGACAAACACCCAGCTTTTAAACCAAAAGGGAAAAAACTTGCACAGGGCCTGGCCTGAAAGGCCTGGATGTGATGGCCTCTATCAGGGAGGGCTGAAGACAGGTCCTGTGAATAGAGACCAGGACTGTCTGCAGGGAACCATGGCAAGGTGTCAGGAGCAGGAATTAGAGACAGGGCCAAGGATGTGTGATGCAGATGGTCGAGGGAGAGCAACAAGGAAATGCAGAAATTGAAACTAGGAAATAGTATTTCCTTTCTTCTCCTGCCAACATGTGCCTGCAGGGTGGAAGGCCTGCTGTGTCACCATAGGGTGGAGGAGCCTGAAGTGCACAGGGTGACATCACTGAGCACTGGACGGTGACTTCACTGACCACTGGATTGTGACCTCACGTCCCTCAGTGCTTATCTTGGGGTTCCAAGGAGTTGCTACACTTTTTGTGCTGTCACTGAGGCTGGAAGCTGGTTTCACAGACTACTGGACTGTGACATCGGGGGGGATAGATTGTGACATTGTGCCCCTCACTGCTCACATTCAGACATTGGCAGGGCCCATCTGGCTCCAGCCTGAACTCCTCCCGACAAGACTGCAAGGCCCAGAGGATCCAGCCAAGCTTCTCTAGTGCTGGGCGTGGCCTGTTCTTGGCACATCTTGGTTCCAGTCCCGGCACCACCACTCCTGTTCCCCAGCCCTGCCTGGCTGGGGCAGCCGGGCACTGTGGGCTGCTCCCAAATGTGGTGCAGACCCCAGATATGGCCATGGAGATGGATGGCAACTGCCCCATCTGCCAGGACTCTCGGAAAGATGTGACTTCTGCTCTGCCCTGTGCCCACCAGTTCTGCCTGGGCTGCATCCTGCGTTGGGCACACAGAAATCCCTCGTGCCCACTCTGCAGAACACTGATAGAGACTGTCAGGCTTTGTGACCGTGCAGACGAGTACCTGGAGACAGCCAGCAGTGCCCCAGAGCAGCTGCCAGCGGCCACCAGCCAGGCCGGGAGAGCTCCCGGCAGCCTGGATGAGAACAGTCCCCATGGCCCTGTGGTGTCCCGTGCAGCTCCTCCACAGGGGACACTGTTCCCAGCTGAGCAGGGGCCCTCAGGGCTGCAGTTCCTGGGTGGTCTCCTGCCCAAGGTATGGGCCCGACTTTTCCAGGGACAACCCCAGCTGCTGGAGCCTGTGCGGCCCTGGCTGCGCCAGAGGCTGGAGGGGATATTCCGGCACTGGTGGTGGCTGGTTGAGGCTGCAGAGAGCTCCATCCTGCACGACCTGTGCCTCAACGGGCTGAATGCCGAGCTGTTGGTCCAGGGGCTGCAGCCTGTCCTCGAACAGCACACAGCACCACTGGTCCATGGTGTCATCAGCTGCATTGTGGGCCAGTGCAGTGATGAGGCCCAGAGGCTGCTGCGCTCTGGTGCCATCAGGGATGAGAACAATGGCCCTGTGGCCAGTGCCAGCTCCAGCTCCAGCTCCAGCAGCTCCAGCTCCAGCAGCTCCAGCAGCTCCAGCAGCTCCAGCTCCAGCAGCTCCAGCAGCTCCAACTCCATTAGCTCCACCTCCAGCTTGAGCTCCAGCTCCACCAATTCCAGCTCCACCAGCTCCATCTCCAGCTCCAGCTCCATTTCCAGCTCCATCTTCAGCTCCATCTCCAGCTCCATCTCCAGCTCCAGCTCCAGCAGCTCCAGCTCCAGCAGCTCCCAGACCAGCAGTTCCTGGATGGGGTCTCCTTCCCGTGGCCCCAAAGGCTATGGCGTGGAAGAGGAAGCCGGCACATCGGAGGCTGCTTTCCCCACGGGTCCCAGCCACCCCTCAGCTGCACCCATCCCCATGGAGTGGGACCAGCACCAGGAGGAGCCAGGGCAGGATGTAGTGACAGCAGCAGATCCCCCTGCCCAGGGCAGCAGCTTCAGCCCCTCCACCCCTGTCCTGGACTGGGACTGATTGCCATGGGGACCTTTGCACCCCATTAAGAGAAGGGTCCTCAGCCCCCATGGCTCTCTCCAGCCCTGCAAGAGGCCAACCCGCTGGCAACTCTAGCAGGGCTCTCACAAATCTTTATTGAAGTAAAAGGAAATAAATTGTTATTTCCCTCACACAGTCTCTGGGCAGTGCTGTCTCCCTGCAGGGCAGCAGATGCTGAAGGCAGAGCAGGCAGCAGAGGCAGCTGGTCTCGACACAGGACCATGCCCTCAGCCTGCCTCCAGTGCTCCTCTCTGCCCAGCCTCCGGCACTTCAGCTCTGCTCTGCTTTCTTTCTTCTGTGTGATCCTGGCCAGGGCAACCTACAGAGTAAATTTTCTGGCAGAAAAGCAAGGTCTAATGCTAACTTGATCCTGAATCATAATTTTATTTTCATGTCCCAATCAAATAAAATTGTTTCCTCAACAATTCAATGCTATAGATAATATTATTGAAAAGAAAGTAATGGCTTTTGCTCCAGCCACTATTACATCTTGGAAAAACATTTTATAAAGCAATACTCCTCATTTCCTAATAATACAAATGATGGAGTTGCCCAATTCAAGGCAATTTACTGAGACTACATGTCAAGTACATACACTACCCCAGGAGATTAGAAGAAAAATGACTTGTTGCAAAAAGAAATTAATACAGTAGTGCTGAATGGAAACTATTAATCTAATGGGGACTTAGAGGTTTAACAACAGAATGACCTATTTTTTTGTTCCGTTTAAAAGTGGGCAAATTTTAGAAGCTGTATTGCCTTGTAATAAGAGAGAAAAACATCACATTCTCAGGAAGGAGAAAATGCAGTTTTTAAAAATATTATTCTTTTACAATATTTAGAATAAAAGGCAAGAAGAGAAGCAACTATTTTAATTTTTTTAAAGAAGAATATTTAAGAAAAATAGGCAAAGAGAAACAACTATTTTTACTCTGTAAAGAAAATTCCACCAGCAGGATGGAGAATGGACAACTTCATTGTCAAATATTGCCAATTTTCTTATGTTTGTTCAAAAAAATGGAAAGAGAGTTATTTCTCAGACACTATTTTCCTTTCACAATAAATTCTGCTGTGTTTCTCAAAGGGCTAGGAGGGTGTATTCTCTGCTTTTGAGGAATAAATAGACTGGCATTTCACCTGATAGAGAGATAGCAGCACTGTCTGTAGTGGGTTGTTTTCTGGGATGTCCCTGTCTAAGGTGTTCTGTGGAGTTTGGTTTTGGGGTTATTGTCCCAACCCATCAGAATGGTGTGTGATGCTTGTTGCAAATTCTTGTCAGGCTTAATAAAGATACCAGAGAGGTGTCAGAGAGCTCTTGTGCTTTATTGTACAGCCATCTTAGCTCCTGCAACCAGCCCACTCTTTGGACTTAGAAAATTTAACTCAACAAGCTCTTAAATCTCACAATACACTTCCAAAAAGTGCTGGCTAACAAGCCCTAAGTTTTTACAGTACACTTGATAAATTTTCTGCTCCCAAAAGAAACATCTCAAAGGTGCTCACCACAACACATGGCCACAAGTTCCCCACTCCCACAGCAAGCTTCAGTACGGAGTGTGGAGTAGGAGAGCCGTGCTTTGCCCAGGCACAGTGAGGGAGAAGAGAAATAAAGGCAGAAAAGACAGAGAAACAACAGAGAATATCGCCAGTTCCTAGTTCCCATATTGGTCCCATTATGTGGATGGTCTGGGGCTGGGTAAACAATGAGAGTGAAAGAGAAAGAGGGGAAAGTGAGTGAAGGGCCCGGATCTGCTCCCTTTTGTAGTTAACCTGCTGCAGTCTCTTATGTAAAGTAGATTTTTTTTGTGCCATTTTGTCACCTATGCACAGCCAGTCCCGCTGCTGCAGAGGGCCAGCCCTTCCTCCTACCTGCAGTGCCACATCTGGGGGGAAGTCCATGGCTGCACACAGCTAAATCAGGTTTAGATAATCATGGCCTGGGCCAGTTAGAGAACAATTGCCTTCACCAGCCAGAAGTTGCCTTTCACCATCCCATCTCCAAGCCATGGTGGTGCAGGTCCCAGTGGGCCTGAGGTGTAAAATGGAGTGAAGGGCTAAAACAAAATACCTTTCTTTCACTGGGGCCGCTTCAGCACAGCCTTGGAAAACGTCATACTGGCACAGGAGGGAGGTTTGTGACTTTCAGCACACCACAAAAAGAGCAGCTGGAGGGAAAAAATGTTTTCACCAGTTTCCACTGCCAAAGGCAACTAACATTGGTCCTTGCTCTTCAACTATGGTTCCACATTAGAAATCGTCCACTGTAAAACTGAAAGAAGTGGAGTCTTACTTAGTGGTAATTTTGAGTTATTTTATTTTTTTCAAGCTAGACTATGCAACAAACCTGGTTTACAGGAACACACAAGTAATCTGCTTAGCTAGACCTGCCATGCCCATACTACGCAGGCTATAAAACTGGACAAAGAAAATAATCTATGAAGAAAATTAATTAAAAAGACTTTGTAAAAAAAGAATGTGTGAGGTTGGAAAAAGAAGGCTGTCTTTTGACTGTACATGTATTATACAGGGCTCTTCTGACTGAATGAGTATAGCATCATCTGGTTTCCACTGAAGTATCTGTTGAGAATGTAGAATTCATATTCTACAATCTTAGCTTCAAACTTGCTATTTCTGAAGCTGTGCTCATGCCTGTGAGAACAATCAATTAGGTATTTTTGAAAAGTGAAAGAGCTGTAATTTCCTGGATGAACAACATCAATCTGAAATGCAGTTAGAATCTACATAATCAAAGTGGTTAGTCCTGGAGTAGAGGTGCCACATCGCCATGCATGTTATGCCTCAAAACTCTAGAGAAGATGCAACTGAAAAGGTCATTTTACAGAGGGTTCCTTTAAGGAATGAATGGAAATTATTTATGATTTAAGGTTTGGTCTCATTGACACTTAAAATTTCAATTAATATCAATCATTTACTTACATAACTTTGTTTCAGCAGCATGTGAAAACTGTTTTTTTATTTCTTCTTTTCACTGAGGATTACTTATTTTTAGCAAGGGGAGAAATTATTCTTCATCAGAGATTTTTTTTCTAGGAGATTTAATAGTGTCTGTGTCTTTCTTTTGAAGACCTCCAGCTCCCCTCAAACTCCTTTGATTTCTGTTTTGCATCATGACCGGAGGAGACTTTCAAGAAAGATGTCTGTGAGTAGTCAGCTAAAAGGGGTTCCTTACAACCAGATATCCTCATTTGGATTTCTATATTCCATCTGTTGCTCACAGCCATCGTACTGTGCATCATAATGTAGAGAAGTTGCAAACTTACTCTCATGTTTGCTCTAAAAACCAAGCCCCGTGGCCTTTTCTCCAAAATGTCTTTTATCATAAAGTGACAGGATCCAATTTATTTCTGACTCTTTCAATTCACTCATTCCATTAGGATTGCCATAATTATGCTTTGGAAGATTTAGGTAAATTCAATCAAGCACCTGCAGGAACATGCTAAGAGATTATCTTGTTATCTGGCACATCCAGTATTGCCATAATTTGCTGAGTAAGCTGCTGAAAAGATGTATCCCAGATGGAACAGTGAAGGAAGCATCACACTTCCATTCAGCTGGAAATAAACTGGTGGTGCTTGATGGACATTGCCCTGAAAGAAGGCTGACCTTCTGCTTGGTGGAGCCTGTGGGTATGTAATTCTTGGCCCAGGATTATTTTCTGGAAATATCTACAGGAACTTCCAGAATTCTTTGAAAGTTAAGCAGACAGTTGAAGCAGAAAAAGATCTGGGGTTTCAAAGTACAACTGGAACGGGATGCCCTGATTTTTTCACCAGTTTAAGGATAAACATCTGTGTTTCATTTGCAAGATTTTTACTCTGCACAGTCTTAGGGATAGGGGAGTATCTTCTCTGACTCCTTGTGATCATCTTTTTCTTTGTGTGATTTACTGGTAACCCACAGTTTGAAATCACTGTCTGAATACATGAACCTTTGTAGCAAGGTCAGAATACTTGCTCTGTTCAGTTTCTTTTCCTTTTTATTTTTTTTCCCAAATGAAACAAGTAAAAAACTCCTGTACATGATGTTATAGCTGTTAACAATGAAAGGGGAAAATGCAGCCTGGGAACTATAACCATACCTGTCCAATAGTTCTAAAACTTTCACAAAGAAAATAAACTTTGAAATGTACCTGCCTTTTCAACAGGACTGGCTAATATATGGAGACAATTCAAGCAGTGGATCATCAAAAACCTAACGTTTACTGTATTTTATGGATATTTCCTCATCTTCATGGTCTTTCTAGAGTCTTTGTGTCAACTTTGGCTGCAAAGCAGACCCTTCTAGCCATTGCTGCTGCATAATTGCTTTCCCAAGCATTAAGTACAAAAGACTGTGCAATTTATTAGTTTGGAAGTGCCCCAATATGGACAGCAGCAGTTCAGAGGCAATGAAAATGTAACTGATGTTAATTGCCTTTGGTGTACTTATGTAATGACTAATCTGTTTATACAAAGATGCTACTCTTCTGGCAGGCTTCCAAGCTCAGATCCAAAGAAGGAATGAAAATGAATATTTTCTGTGTCCAAACAATCATCCAAGCTACCTATTTCTGCCTCTGAAGTACCAGCTACTACTGTCTGTTCACAACTGTCATTTCTGTGTATCAACATCTTGCTGCAACAGTTCAATGTTGCAGCAAGAACCATCACTTAAAAGGCGAGATTATCCACTGGCAATATCAAATAACACTTTTCAAGTTCTAATCTGAGCAGGAGCTGCCTGGAGAAATTCCTTTGGACAGCTGGAACTGTTCAGGGAGCTCCTGGACAGCTCACACCTCTGAGTTGTGAAAGTGAAAAGAAGTCACTCAGCCACCTAATTTGGAGCTGGTCCATTGTTTCCAATGGATTCACTATTTCATCTCTGAAAATAACTAGAAATCAAGTTTCTGTACCACTCAAGGAAGTAATTTCTAAAGTCCTCCAAGTGTGCACACAGGTATAAATCCCTGATAGTTAGTAATACCATGAATAGTGAAATTACTATTTACAACTCACAACTTCATTTCCATCTCTCTTGCCACAGAGGAGATTAAATAAAGGGCCTTATCTTTTGCTGTGAGGGGCAGGTCGTTAGTCTCAGATTTTCACAGTGACTGCTCACTGCTTAACAGATGAAACTGTCAGCTAAAAAACAGCTCTGGCTCTGTAAGAATTGTTCAGGCACAACAGACTGGATTTTCCTGATTAAACCAACCTCCAGAGATGTCCCAGCAGCACAGTACATCATGAAAGGAAAGCAGAGACAGTGGTGTGCACACTAAGAGCTATTTGCCTCCCTTACAAATTAGCTGAACAAACTTAGGTTTACCCATTTCTCTGTCTGCCTGCATTCTGCTGAGGTTCATGTCTCATGCACGGTTCTGACACCTGGAAGGATGTCCGGTGCAGTTAAAGGAAACTCAGAGGATGTGGCTGTTTTCTAACAGGTCAGCTGTTTCAAAAATTGCTCTTTAGGTGGAAGATGCTACTGTACAGGGTGTTTGAAAAATGGTATTTCAGCTGAGGCAAACCTAACTAATTCCTGGCAATCAGGGGAATGCCTGGCTGAGAAATGAGCTGATTTCAGATATTTTTTTCAGTTCTGAAATCTTTAATTCCTTTCTTCTCATCTTCCTTAGTTCTATATGGAATTGAAAAAAAACCCCACCAAACCCCAATAAAAACAACAAACCACCCCTCCTTTTTCTAGGTTTGCTAAAGATAGCCCGCTTCTCCTGTCTGATTTAGCTAATCAATAATAATCTTATTGTAGCAGCAGTGCTGTTTTATAAGAGTCATGGAATCAAAATGGTTTGAGTTGGAAGGGACCTCAAAGCTCATCTTCTTTCAGGGGCAGCTTCCACTATCCCAGGTTGCTCCAAGCTCTGTGCAACCTGGTCTTGGACACTTTCAGGGATCCAGGGGCAGCCACAGCTTCTCTGGGCAACCTGTGCCAGGGCCTCACCATCCTCACAGGGAAGAATTTCTTTTTAACATCTAATCTAAACCTGTCCTCTTGCATTGCACCTTGTCCTGTCACTATCTGCTCGATAAAAATCCCTCTCTCTCCCTATTAAGTCTGGATTTAAACCACGCTCTGCAGTTGCTGTTGGATAAAAAGGTGGCAAATGTCTTTGCATGTTCTGTACTAATGTGCTTCATGTTTCTTGTGCTAATGAGAACTCTGGTCTAAATGCTCAAAACAGTCCTTGTATCTGCCCCAGTTAAAGCAAGGGTGTTTTTAAAGAATTCTTTCAATGATTACTGTTTTAGCCTTTTTCCAGGCTGCGCTGAAGCTTTAGGGACAGTTTCTCTTATTAAGGGATAATGTTTATCTTGAAAGAAGTAGTGATCTCTTTTCTAGAAAGTTACTGCATGCATTTTGCACTGTGAAAATATTCACATTGTGCCGCGGTGTGGTCGGTAGGGGCACCAGGCATCCATCTGCAGTTCCAGGGGCTGCTGGGCTGCTCTGAAGGCATGAGAGGGCTGGCAAAATCCCAGTAGGGGTTCACCTCGTCCACTGATGTTCCAGGCACGCCGAAGAAGGAGAGACGAAGCGGAGCAGCTTTCCCAGATGGTTTATTTTGTACTGGGGTTGTACCAGGGAAGCAGTGGCAGAGCATGTTACAGTTACATAAATACTGACATGAGGGAGCGGGGGGAGGGTACAACATCCAGTAGGGGAGGAGAGCTAGATTTGAATTTGGCGGGCTTTGTATAGGATTGTGCAATACAGAGCTCTCCAAGGGGGGGAGAACCGACACTGAGGGGGGGAGGGGGGGCAGCAGTGCCTCACCCTGAGAAAAACAGAAATCTGGCCAACAGCACACCACAACAACATTGAGAAGTAATTCATGGAACTGAGAACTAGGTAAGAACTTAAGTTCCTAAACCGTCAGAAAATGATGTGCTCACCAAAAAAATACTCTGCTGTAGGCTTGGGTGAGTGATGGCTCAGTCCTGATAGCTGAATATTTTTTGCATCAGATATTCACTGAAATGTTCATACACTTCAGAAATACAGTTCATTTCCTTGCTACAAATAAAATATGTTTCATAGATGTTGCTCCACATGGGTAAGGTTATCAGCCATCTATTTTGATGATAACTGTAGTTCCACTGGGATATGTTCCTACATTTGTCTTTTTATCACATAATCTTTTCTTCTTCTCTTCCATAATGCAGAAATGTCTCTGTGAACTTCAGCCAGTTATAGCTGTGAAATGGTTTTGGTTCTCATCATCCAGTCATTCTCTGATGGTTTAATTACTTTAGGCACCAGTGTTCTGGAAACACTTTCTTAAATCTGCTGCCCTACTAGGCCCATTTTCTTAGCACCATCTTGAGACTGATTTCCTGGCAGATTCTTGTATCTCATTGCTTTTTTTTCGTTGGTTGGTTGGTTGGTTGGTTTTGGTTTTGTTTTTTTGGTTTTGGTCTTGTGGGTTTGTCGTGGTTTTGATCTTGG